>CM052438.1:63382446-63492074 GCA_028533085.1 Varecia variegata
AAAAAAATCTTACTGATGAGCTTTTACAATATATAAATTTCTGAATTGCTAATCTATTAATTAAGAATAACTGAACATTTCAAATATAGGCAAGACTGAAATATCTACATCAAAGTAATTTTTATTAATTCTCTTTAATCAATTGTCATTAAAATTTAATAATATACTATCTTCTTTAAAGGGTTTTTTGTGCCTTTCATTATCCCTTCTGGTCTGCAGGTGCATGTATACCTAGTGCTTATAAAAGAAGGGCTTTTTAATATTTACTGAATGAATGAACAAGTGAATGAATGAAACCATATCAGCTAGTTATCTTTTAAAGAGAAAAATCTAGTTTTATCTTTATAGGTTCTTTAAAGCACAACAGCATTACTGGTTAAAATATTAAATGCAGACCTGATATTCCATAAACTTTTAAGAACTATGTAAGTGATTTTTAGGCAAGCTTCATTTCAAATATATACCCCTATTTTTTTTTTAAAAGTCATTAATAAAATGAGCCAATCATGTGAAGGAAAAATTTTCAAATAAAAATAGACCACAGATATTCTTAACTCAAGTTAATTTAAAAGCATCTTGATCTAAAACCTAACCTAGATGCACATGAGAAGCTCATACATGTGTCTAACAACTTGCTAAGTTGGCAAACAGTTAATACAATTTTTGCAAAAATTACTACCAAAGGACAAGGTAAATATTTTAATGGATAATTAATCCAAGTAGACAAAGCAATATGTTACAAATGAATGTATTTAAAACTTTAAAAAATACATTCACTTTTAAAACTGTTTAACGAGACTGCAAATGAAAATATTATCCTATGAAGAAATGCATTCTTATTCAAGAAGCATTTTAACAATGTTACAAATTAAAATTACTATACTTAAATTTACATTCCCAGGAAAAGAAGTATGAAATAGCTTTCTGATAAGTAATCCTAAGTATTTTACTCTTGATATTTCTCATTCTAGGAATTTTTACCAAAGATGGGGTTTTACTTCATAATCTATTCCAAAAAGGACAGAGATTGCATTTAAATAAAACAGTTATCCTCATACAAATGTTCTCTGTTACTGGATTCTACCCGAGGATATCATGTACATGTTAAACTTTCTTGTTTTGAAGGAACAACGGTGACTCTGTGAATACATGTAATATGCTCAATGTTATTGAATAAAAATAATAAAATGTCATTGATGTCAATTTCTACTGTAATCTGAAGAAAAGTACAAGTGCTGAAGGCAAATTATGTCATTTACAGATTATACTGAAGATTTCTGAACTAATTAAATTGGCATTTCTTTTTACAAAAAGATAAATATTTGATTACAGAAATCCTCAAATATTTTCACTCAAAATTCTGAGTTATTGAAAATAACTCCACTCCAAAATCCTTTAATAAAACACAGAAAATTTTACTTTTTTATGTTTTTATTCTATATTTTTATGGGTAATGAGAGGACACAATGGGGTTGCAGTAGAAATGGAGCACCCTAAAAGTGACACCAATGACAGAAACAATGAATATGTAAAGCCTAAACCTTTGCTACATGTATGTGTATAATCCAAGGACTTTTTAAAAAAGATCATTAAATAAATTACTAATATTCCAATAGAAAAAATAAAGTTGCTCTATGATAATTTGGGTTATGTTGATTTTTGTTTTCTTCTTCATATCTCTGATGTTTCTAAGTGTTTTACCATTAACATGTATACTTTAACAAGCAGAAATATATAATGTTGATGTTTCCATTCAAAATATATTTTTTCTTTAATCTATGAGCCAAAAATAAATAAATAAACTTAATTTCATTATGCTTTCTAAAGAAAGCATAATTAGAAAATGCCATGCCTGACAAAAATAGCACTTTCTATTTTTAAATGAACTTTTAAGAATTGCTCACTTGGGAAAAAAATATTTGGACATACTTTCATCTTTTTTTGTGGAAATTCTTTGCATTTAATGGTGAATTATAAAAGAAAGAATACTTTATTATTAATAAAATCATGAAAATCTATAGTTGAAAACATTTATGTGCTTATTGTCAGTGAATAAGCATCATATATATATATCCATTAAAGATTTCATTATAGCATATTGATAAACATTGTATATTTACAATAATAAAAGATTGTATCTAAGCCATTGAGCGGTTTTACTCAGTGACATATTTTATTCAAACAATAACAAATATTTCTTTTTTTTTTTTTTTTTTTTTTTGAGACAGAGTCTCGTTTTGTCACCCTGGCTAGAGTGCGTTGGCATTGTCCTAGCTCATTGCAACCTCAAACTCCTGGGCTCAAGTGATCCTCTTGCCTTAGCCTCCTGAGTAGCTGGGACTATAGGCAGATGACACCACATCTGGCTGATTTCTCTATTTTTTGTAGAGACAGGGTCTTGCTCTTGCTCAGGCTGGTCTCCGACTCCTGGCCTTAAGCAATCCTCCAGCTTCAGCCTCCCAGAGTGCTAGGATTACAGAAGTGAGCCCCATGACTGGCCTATTTATTTCTTTATAGAAGCGAATATGTTATGATTCAATGTCAGGAGTTGCTTTTAGGATTGTATTAATATTGAGCAATGGGGATGGGGATTTCCTACTATAAATATCCTCATTATTGCTAAATCATCTGATTTATTTCAAATGAAATACTTTAAAAAAAAGGAACAATCAGGTACCAAACCGTATTCCTGTCCTTTGCATTCAGTTTTGCAACTATTTTGATGGATATGGGTAGAAGTAATCAGAATTTAGTAATTTTAGCCTTCCCATGCCCCCACCATTAGGTCATTTGTACACTGCTATCATTTTCAAGAAAAAGATCCATGAAAATCATTGTACTAGTTAAAAACTAACCACTTAAAATTCTTCATTAAATATACACTATCCACACCATTAATAATTATCCTGATCCCTTTCACATAGATTAAACTATACCTGACATTTATTATTCAGTTCTACATGATGACTTACTAAGGTATCATATTATAGTCTAACTAATGTGCTGAAAAGAAAGTGACCTGTAGGCTTGAAATCATGTTACACAAGGAATGAGTATCTGTAGTAAGGGTGGAAGACAGGAGTGTGTGTGGGGGCGGGGGTTGGAAATGTAGACAACAAATATGTTGCTTTCTGATGTAAATTAAAGGCAGGGAGAGCATTTGAAAGTAGATATGGCTTGATTAGTAAGTCCCAAGTTTTTAAACTAAGTTCAATAGGAAAAGATTTCAGACAGCTAGATTTCAAGTCAAGGATAAGATTTGTACAAATATAACAAAAAATAATTAACATTATTTGATGCTTGCTATTTGCCAGGTGCCATGCTCTGAGCTGTATATTTATTGTTGTGTTTAATTTTCATAGTAATTTTATCAGCATGCACTACAGGCAGACAACACCACATCTGGCTGATTTCTCTATTTTTTGTAGAGACAGGGTCTTGCTCTTGCTCAGGCTGGTCTCCAACTCCTGGTGAAAAACTGACTGATGCATGGAGAGTCTAATAAATTCCTGGATATGTGACTAAAAAGAGTCTAATTATAAAGCCCCCACTCTTACACACACTATTCTGTATAGTAGAAAGGATTAAAGCACTTGCTGGATGGCTTCTTCATAGATTAAGCTTGGAGAGTTAGTTGAATCAACTAGGCTTCCTGTGGCAAGCAGCCTTCATGGTGCCTGCCAGTGATCCTGTCCTCTTGCTATTGAGGTTCTAAATTCCTTTTTCTCGAGTAACTTGCTTGTAACTAATAGTACATGGCAACGTTGAGGGAATGTCATTTCTGTGGGTTATAAAAGATCGTGGCTTCATTTTCCTAGCTGACACTCTCTATTGCCTTTTCAGCCTGCACTCTTTGAATGAAGAGGTCACATTGGAGAGGGTCATCTGTCAAGGAACTGAGGGCAGCTTCTGGTCAATAGCCAGCAAGAAACTGAGGTCCTCAACTATGTGAGCGAGTGAGGAAGCAGATCCTTTACCAGTCGAACTTTCAAATGAGAGATCAGGCCTGGCTGCCACGTTGATTGCAGTGTTGTGAGACACTGAAATGGACATCCCAGCTAAGCAGTGCCTGGATTCCTGACTCTCAGAAACTGTGAGATAATAAATGTATGTTGTTTTGAGCTACTCAACTTTAGGGTATTTGTTACATAGCAATAGATAATGAATTACACTTCCCCAATAGAAAGACTATGTTTTAATTGCCTCTGTGTACCTAGCAAATAGCACAGTTCCTAAAACACAGAAAGCAACACTTTAAAGCCAATTGACTAAGTAAAGAGTGAATGAATGAAGGATTAGGTCAGTGATCTTTAAGATCATTTGAAACATGAGATTTTATTATTATTCCATGTAGAACATAATTAGTTTGTCTACTATGGTCCTACCCACTTTACCAGCATAAAGATATTATTAATGTAAGTAAAATAGCCTGAATTCAATAACAAGGTTTTTTTCTCCACACCTCTCTCTGCTCAGCTTTACCGAGATATAATATACATGCAAAAGATTCATCCATTGTGTAAGTGTACCACTTGATAAATTTTAGCAACTGGGAAATATTCATGTACCCACAAACACAGTCATGATATAGAGCATCTGCATATCTGAAAAGGTACCCACTTGCCTCATGCAGTCAAGCCTCTTCCCCAACTCCTTCAGGCTGATCAGCTTTCTCTCACTATAGCTTTACACTTTCTGAAATTCCATATACAAAGATGTATTTTTTAATGCTTTAAATGTCTGATCTGTGCTGCAAATGCACTGAGGTTTAAAGATACCTGTCCACATAAAGCATCTGTAATTGAATATAATACTTTTTGCATTTCTCTCATAAATTTTATAGAGAAATCTCTTCAGTTGATTCAATGTGCCAATAATTTATCTATAAGAAAAGAACTAAATATTTCCAATGGGACTTTTACTAACTGATCTTTAGTGGTTTACTCTGACAGAGAGGAGTGCTTCTAAAATTCCTCAAAGATCCCTGGGATTTATCCAGATTTTTTTTTCTCTAAGCATTAAGAAAAAAAATAAAAATTATTATTGTACTATGTTAAACTATTTTGCAGTGCCACTTATCAGAATGTTTTAAATTTAAAAACTGAAAGAAAGTTGAGGCTATTGTGGAGCAGAAAAGGATTTTATATATAAAGTTAGAATTCCCTAGATTTTGCTACAACTTGGCACTTTTAAATAGGTTCTTGCTGATTAAATGTTCAATCCTCACACAATCAGCCTGCTTTCAAAGTCTGTTATTTCTCCTTCTAGCATGTAAAGAAAATGCCGTCATCCGATAAAAATGCTAGAGACATTTCCTTTAACGTAGTCACTGATGATGGATTCATGAACCACCGTGAGGCCTACACAATGAAAGTACCAGACAAACTCCGCAGTTGTCACTATTCGTTAGGAGTGGCAGCATCAGCTAACTTTGAATTCCTGTAGTCTTTCGTTAACAAATATTTATTGAATTCTCCCAATGAGCTTGGCACTACTTAACCATATCAAGTGTTTTCTTTGCTCACTGGGGAAAAAGACTAGTTACTAGCAGGGGTCATTAAGCTGAATAAGCCTTAATACACCTACAATATCAAAACCCGAGTTTATGTTGTAAATATCTAAATAAAAACTATGGAGTTCTATTGCTCTCTATTCCAACTTGTAGATGCCCTATGGTAACCACCTACAATTGAACAATTATACTAAAGGAAAATAGTAGTGAACAAAAGAGTAAGTGAAAATAGTGAACAGAAGAGTAAGTCTGAGATCAGACTAACGTAGAGGCTAATCAGGTTTTGACTTTCACTAAGTAAGTTTTGTGGCTTTAGGAAATATACCCTCCTTCTAGAGTCACAGTTTCTTCAGATGTAAACAAGTGCTTTAAATGTAACAAGATGTGAAGCAGGATTTTCCCTGTTGCTTCAGACATCTCAGCTACAGCCCCAAGATTGAGAACAATAAGAGAAAGGATTGTGAACAGCGGCCGCTAGGCATCTTTCCTAGGGTTTCCTAATGAGCAGCGAAACCGGCTATCAACCTAGCACCTCTGGCCTCTCCAAAACACAATTATGGAGTACTTTGAGAGGAGAGTCATCAAAGCAATGAGATGTTATCCAAGGGAAGGAAAGGGCTCTTGACTTATCTCCTCCCCTTCACAAGTGCTCCAATGGGTCTAAGTGAGTGGGACATTCTCAAAGCAGAGACAGTAGTGGCTCAGTCCTGACCGTAGACTTGCTGAGCTGCAGAAATGTACAGACAAATCTCTCCAAAATCAGTGTGACAACAAGATTCCGAAAGAAGCTGACACGTGGCCCCTAGAGTTTGGGACATCATGTGAACATTGAGATGACTGCTCCAGTCCCTCCTGGAGAATTCAGAAGGATTCATACTGGCTAGAGCAGTCTATACCAGAAGGGAGCAAGGAGAGAAGACAGCAGACTGGGCAGACCTACATCACTAGGCATGAAGAGATTGCCTGCATTTCCACTGGTTCAGCCCATCCCTCGGAAAGTAATCTGCTACCTTTATGAGATCCCACTGAAAAGAACTACTTCCCAAAGTAAAGGAACTCCAGCAGAAGAAGGTTCTGGGGTTGCTGCTGAGCGCTGGAGCTGAGTGGTAGCTAAAGAGTGGTAGCTAAACTATGTCCCTTATCAGAAGGATGAGGTTCCAAATAGTAGTGGCAAGGGGGATGGGTGGTGCTCTGAACGGTTGACAACTACAGCCCACAAGGCAGCCAAACCTGCCAATGACAGAGGCACTGATTACTGAGAGAGAATAGGAAAATACAGTCAAATAAAAAACTATACTGCAATGCAAAACCTCTAGAGACAGGACTCAGACCTAAACTGAGGGGCATGGGGAGTGATTTTCAATTTTATTTGAATTAAGTACAGCCTGGAAAATTTACGAACTGAAAATAAGTTTTAATTATTGAAATTAAATTGTGTTTATAACTGAAGATCAGAAAAACTATGGTCTCTGCCTAAGATGTTTCAAACCACAGGGTCAAAAAATTTGATCACCTGGTTGAAGAGAAAAAGTAAAAGTGCTTTTTGGCTTTGACTTCAGGCCATTCAATAAAATCATTACATAAGGATTACAGATAATACACATTAAGTGCCTACCATAGCTCCTGGCACACAGAAAATGATTTTAATAAATATGAGTTATTGTTAGTTTTATTACCATGTCTCTGGCACTGTTAGTTACTTTACTTACATACATTACCTCTAATCCTTCCAATAAATCTAGAAGGTAGCTATTATTATATTTATTTTATAGATGAAGAAAAAGAGGAAACAAAATTGAAAGAGGCATTCTCTACCCTCAGAAGCTTAATCTAGGAGAACCGGGAAATTAACAGTACTAATGGCTAAAAAATAGAGATTGTACAAGATGCCATCTGAAGTCAACTGAGATGACACTAAGGCTTTCCCAAAGTATCTGACCCAACAAATAGGAGTCAGTTATTCAGGTAGGAAGCAGGGACAATGTACAAGACTTTTAGAATGGCTGGAATACAGGAAGAGAACTCGCAAGAACAGAACAGAGAGGAGGCAGGATGGAGTAAAATTATGAAAGCCTTGTAACCTTCCTTGGTAGTGGACCCTGAAGACAATGTGGGACTTAGAGATGAATTTAAGTGAGAAGGAGGCCAGTGTGGTGTGGGCTTCACTATCACTACCACTGTTCATTGAGGTCTAACAGCTCCCAGTTGCTGAATCAGGCAAATCTGTGAGCTCTCTGACTTCCAGTATTCTCATCAGCAATGCCCTTTAGTGTCCTTATCTTTAAAATAGAATAAAGGAAATATCTACCCCATGGAACTATATTGAAATGCTAAGTCTCAAAGTAGTACATAAGTCTTCTATTAGGAGCTCAAAAACTGATAATGTCAAAGTCAAACCTCCCTAGTTTTTGTTAACATTAACAATTCTATTACCACCCATTAAATTTCCCCTCTTAACTTTGATGTATATTATGTTAGGCATCAAATAAATTTTTAAAAAAATATATTCTTTGTACTAGCCTTAAATCTCTGAGCTGGATTTTAAAATTTCTATTCCTGGTATAAGTTCTAACAAAGGGGAGAGTAGAAAAATATGGCAGGAAAGTCAGGATGGATAAGGGGAAAGGCTAACTATGGAGGCTTCACTTGGAGTTCCAGAGTGGCGATAGTAATTACAGGTTTGGCGTTTCTGGCAATTATAGCAAATTCTCAAGTGTAGTCTTTCTCTTTTCTCTATAAATCTGCAGTGACCTGGTGACCCAATTCAAGTGTCAGAAAAGACCCAGCCTTGACAAGTGCCAGAAAAGACCCATGGCCCTCTTTCCTAAGCGGATGTTTATACTTCTTTGTATAAATGCCAAGAAAAAGAGAGAGAGAGAAAGAGAGAGAGAGAAAGTTATCAGCCTGAAATAGAATAAAACCACCTGAAGCAGCAGCAGAATGATAAAGAAAGACACACATGGCTTCTTGGTCCTGGAATCAGTTTCTCAACATACCAACCTAGATATGAAGCATGGTGGAACCAGCCAACAAATTTAGATGAGGAAGGCAAGTGCTGAAACTCAGGGTGAGCCATAGACCAGTTTGCTGGGTGCAGTTTGTGGCATGCCCGACATTTACCTAACATCAAAGGCTAGCTGTGACACGTGCAGCTAGGAAAGCCACAATTCAGGGGTCAAGAGGATTCATACACTTAGGAACTGTTTAGCCAAGTTATGAAAAAAAGAGAGTCAATCTTGAGGAGAGGGCATATGGAATATTCCAGGAAAGGAGTAACAAAGAACGAAGACAGAAGTTGTGCGATGGTTCAGAATGGTGTGGCTGTTCCTCACAGGGCTTAGGAAGCTAAGAAGCCCTTCAAAACTCACGGAGAGTAGATGAACAGGGAATCAGAGGCCTTTTCTTTTTGTTCTAAAACTATCCTTCATAGATTAGATGAAGTAAGTATAATAGCTAAGGTTCATTTCTATTCTAATCTTTACTGTCATATGATTAGATGGGTTTTAAGGACTTTTAAAAAAAAATAATGTTATATAATAGAAATTTGGGTTGTCCAAAAACCCATTTATATAGCTCTTAGAAGTTGATCAAATTTAACTTCTTACATTTAATATTCCAATCAGCAATGTTTTTAGTCTTTAAGATGACTGGAAAACAAAAGTAGTTTAGTATTGTATCAATTACATTTGCTATTTTTTTTCAAAAATGGCAATTTTAAGATACTTAAGGGGAGCGTGTGATTATTCATATACATGTAAAATGCTCTGATATATACTAAAGAGGTTGACTAAACTATTTGCTTTTGCTTTACTTTCCTGGATGTTGCAGGGTAGAAGAAGAAGGTGATCATAAAATCTATATTTACCAATGGGATTGTCTCTCTCGCTTTCATTATTATTCCAAAGGCCAAAAAATTTTGCAAGCATTGGGGTAGTACTAATTTGGTGAAGGGATGGAATATAGGTATAGGAAGACTTAAGAATAATTAGAACTTTCTTTGACACGATAGCTTTTGAGTGTGGTTGGTACCAGGACCTAATAATTTCAAGCTCCACTAAATAATGAGGCTGACATCACTATCATCTTATGATACCTTCAATGTTTAGTTTGAGTCCTAGGACAGATTGATGCTAGTGCATAGAGCCCATGGGTGGTGCTTATCAGAGAATTTGAATTCACAGAGTGAGAAAAGATAAAGTCAGGAGAAAGGAGGATGGAACTTACAGTTAAGTTTTTATATGGTACTTTACTCGCTGAAATAATTTCATTGCACCCACGTAATATGGGAGAAAAGCAGCTATGAAATGAAAAATATAGGAAAAAACCCTCAGAAGTACAATGGTCCTTGAAATGTGTATTAGTCTTCATCCAGAGTTCAAAGAATATCCATAATGGAAACAATATTAAGCTTTCATGAAAATGCATTTGTCGTTGATTAAAATGGAGTCATATGATAAAAATCTTGTGGGACATGCTCTACAGGAATTAGAAGAGTAACATGATAAATGGAAATTGAAAATTGTTTCAGGTTCATATAGAGGGCACTGTATAATCATAATGATGATAGCTTGCATTTGTAAAGTATTTTAGTTTTCAAAGTGCTTCCATACCCATCATGTCTTCTGATCCTTACAACAATCCTGTGAGCTAGGTAGGGTGAGAATTATCATTCCCATTTTAAAGGAATATCTTTTTCAAATAGGTAATTTTATATTTAAAGTGATTGTATAACACCTTACTCTTCTTGATATAAATGGCATTATAAATTATTTTATAAAAATGAGAGTTAGGGAAAACTAAATAAAATTTATAGGATGAAAATTTCCTAGAAAAATAGGCACAATTAAAGAAGCTAAAATTGTGTGAACATGTATATGCATTTGATATGGCAAGTACAACAGGAAAATTATTTTGCATAACATAGTGTAAATAGCTTCCTTATGCTTTGAGACATTTCCATATAACCACCTAGCTATTATCTCAAATTTCATGTATGGGACATTTACCTTCATATTTCAATTTTCAGTCTGTTTCTATAGCACCTCTGTTCATTTCTTTATCCAGATTTGACAACTTGGTTTAAGTTTGGTCATATCTTTTTAATTTAACTATCTGAAATTATTCACCCCGTCTTCTTTCCATTCATTCCTGCTGTCTCCACCTTAACCCAGGTCTTCACTCACTCAGTTCCACACTGTACTTCAGTTTATCCACTTTTCGATCCACCCTTAGGTACTGCAATATACCACTGGTGAATCTTTTCTTCATAAGCATTCATTAGATTCCTATTTTTTTAATCCCTAAAGTACAAATACTTTGACTGCCTTTCAGAATCCTTTAGATGAAATGCCAGCAAATTTCCAAACACACTCTTTTCTTTTTCAATAAGCCCTGGACTCTCCTAGCCTCTTCCATATTTTATGATTTTTACTCCCTCAAGCCCTCAATGTCTTGCTCCATTTGTATGTAGAACTAAGTTTCCCCCCATTTCTGGCAAATATTTTTTTTCTTTAAGCTTTACTCAACTACCACTTCTGTGATTTTGATTCTTCATGGAAGACTCTCTTTTCTGAATTCCTACATGATTTATACTCTGTGATATTCAAGTAGAATTAATTGTACCATATCTCATCTTGATACTGTTCCATATGTATTAATCTGTATCTTCAGTTATACCACAGGCCTCTGACAGGAGGCAATATGTTTTATTTTGTTATTTATTATTTATTTTTAATTATTATGGGTACATAATCATTGTATATCTTTATAGGATACACACCCTCAGGCAGTGATCACTCAAGCAGTGATATGAGTACCTACATTTTAGTTAATAACTATATCAAAAAAATAAAAATGAAATGCTTGAAAATAAATGCATTTATTCATGCCAACCAGGAACTGTTAAATGCTGAGAATATAATGGCAAAAAGACTAACCTGCTGCCTACCGTCACTGAGCTTATGGTCTATTACTATGGAGAAAACAAACTAATAAATACCCTCAATGGGGAATTCTGAATGCCTATAATTATTTAAAGTCACAAAGATAAATAAGATAGGCAATATGATCAGTCTTTATTAAGAAAGAAACTCACAAATGAAATAACCCCTTTTGCTTCATGAACCATAAAGGGTTAAGGAGTATGGCTGTTTTACATATATGGCAGCACAGGGACAATAAATAGTTCAACATCCTATGAAATATGAAGATAAGTGAAATGCTTGGCATTTCAAGCTGGCAACTAGAGGCAAGATGATTTGTAATTCAGTGATATATATTTTTCTATTCATCAAACACTGTATGCTTAATATTATTTAATTTTTAAGTAGAAATGAATAATTACAATTATTCTAATAAGCATATAAAATAGCTTGAGGAACTTTAAAATTTTGATTATTCACTAAAGGAATAAATAAATTATGTTAATTTCAGTTAATTCTTCAAATTTATACAGTAGTATTAAATTTAACTTGCAAATATTTGATAATCCAAGCCATCATAGAACAATCTGCTTAGTTGATGCCTTTTCTTTATGCATCAGTATGTATTATGTAAAGATTTTTGCAAGATGAACACATATTTGGGAGTGTTAAACCATAAAAAATTACCAATGACAACCTTAAGGATAACTATTTCAAAAGAGTTATTTCAGTTCCATTTAAATTAAAAAAAAACAACTTGTTGCAGTATTTTTTATCACAGTGCTGGTTTAATGTTTATAAAGAACATATATTTAATTCCCATCCCAAATGTATGTTAACCAGGACATGTTCCTCTTTTGACATTGTTACCTATGACTCTCTAAATCATTATAAATACAAAAAGAGAATGAAAATATCGCCAGTGTAAAAAATAAACTTTTGATAATATTAATCTGATTATGTAATTTATTTATAATTTAGAGGGATTCAATAACCACATTAGACAGAGATTATATTTCCAATCATCAATGAAGTATATATTATCATCAATCCTTTACCCTCATATTTCAAAGATGATTTCTATTTTTCCCTATGTATGAGTCATTATATTTAGAGGGAAAAACAGCAAGGGAAAAAAGCCACAGAAATAGTGATCAAGTAGGTGGAAAGAGAATCAAAGGAAATTAATGTCACAGAACTAATAAAGAAAACTGTATCAAGAAGACAGCAGGCCATGTTAGATGTATCGGGAAGAATAAATTGGATGAGAGATGAAAACAAGTTAATTGACTTAGTAACTAGGTCATAGGTAAACTTACTTCAGTTTGAGTACCGTGGGTAGAGAGTTGAGGACATGTACACCAAATGTTATCTATTGCTTCAAAAGAATTGCTAGAAGTAAAAAAAAAAATAGTGGGCCAGCTTGAGTATAAATGCAGGTTAAAGGAAATACAGGGAACATAAGCATGTTTGTAATCAGAGAATATAAAAACAGCAGAAAAAAAGCAAAAGAAAATAAAAAATGAAATAAGATATGCAATGGAGTAAGATTTTGAAAGAAGTGGAAAAATGATGAAACTGAGAGACCAGGTAGAAGATTAGTATTAAGAAGGACTGCTCTTTCTTTAAGATAAGAAGGAATGCTGGAACAAGAAGCTATCCACATAGAAAATGGTAAAATTAGTTC
The DNA here is from genome assembly GCA_028533085.1 of Varecia variegata. Classification (NCBI taxonomy): domain Eukaryota; kingdom Metazoa; phylum Chordata; class Mammalia; order Primates; family Lemuridae; genus Varecia; species Varecia variegata. The sequence goes on from CM052438.1 coordinate 63,395,567, forward strand.
TCAAACATATTTTATACAAATATACACACATGCACAATTCATAGATGAAAGACCTAAATGTAAATAGTAAAACTTTAAAATCATAGAAGATAATTAAGAGCATGTGACTTCTGTGGAAAAGAAGGATGTTTAAATGCCCTCATCAAGATTGGAGACAGGGCTTGGGCTGTCTTCTGGCTCATCTACTCTCTGTCTCCATGAGATCGATTATTTTTAATATTTAGCTCCCACATATGAGTAAGAACAGGCGAGATTTCTGATTCTGTGCTTGATTTATTTCACTTAACATAATGTTCTCCTGTTCCATCTATGTTGTTGCAAATGGCAAGATTTCATTCTTTTTATGGCTATATAGTATTCCACTGTGCATATGTACCACAATTTCTTTATCCATTCATTCATGGATGGACACTTAGGTTGATTTCAAACTTGGCTGTTGTGAATAGTGCTGCAATAAACATGAGAGTGTAGATATCTTTTCAGTATACTGAATTCCCTTCTTTTGGATATATACCTAGCAGTGAGATTACTGGGTCATACGGTAGTCTATTTTTAGTTATTTTTTTTTCTTTCTAACTCAGAGGATATTTTTGGTTTTTTGAGGTACCTTTCTACTGTCCTCCACAGTGGTTGCACTAATGTACATTCCCACCAACAGTGTACAAGGGTTCCCCTTTCTCCACATGGGATGGCTAATTTAGACCCTCTCTGTGCTTAAGCATTTCATGAAACACCTTTCTATTCTTATTTTACCCCCACCATTGATGCTGGTCTATCCTAAACAGTTGCAGTCTTCTCCCAAAAACAGTAAACATAAGCACATTTTCTCTTTGGTTCTCCACTTACAAGATTTCAAATAGGAAGGGACATGTGGCTAGCTACTTGCTGTTTTTCTTCTATACTCTAAAGGATCAGAAAGAGCAAGCATTCCCATTTCTCTTCCAATCTGATCTGAATTTACCTTATGTCTTCTGGTCATCATTCTTATGGGCAGGAAGCCTCACAGCCTCATAACCTCAGGTGGAAAGGGCATCCTCACCATAATATGAAAGTAGCTCTCCAATGTAGGTCTAGCAGGGATGGCTCTTTATATAGGCATATGGGGCAACTAGGAACTAGAACTTACCAAGGAGGAAGACACATTGCCTTCTATCCCAGAAATATTATGCCCATTACATACATTTTGAAAAAATAAATAATAGACCTCAATAAAGGATTATATGTGAGGAGTAAGGGGTATTCAAGACAGGCATCATTCTTCCCATTTTGCAGATGAATAAACCAAAGCTTTAGAGGAATTGAGTAACCTGTGCAACAGCAAATGGAGCAAAGTCAAAATTCCAACACAGGTGTGACACCAAAATTCAAATTTTTTCTAGAGCAAAGAATTATCTAATATTTTGAGAAGCATATAGATTATGACCATTAAAATTTATTGCCTGATGGGTTAAGGGATACAACACAATAAGCCAAACATCTGTGAAATTAGGTTCTTCATGAAAATTATCAATATAAATTTTCTAACTTTAACAGTATTAAAGCAAATAAGAAGCATATTTTCTTAAATCTTGAAGGACGGCACAAGGTTTTTTTTTGTTTTTGTTTTTGTTTTTTATGACTCTGAGAAAACCAAAGCTAAGATTTTTTTTTTTTCCACGTTTGGCAAATGCCCTCAGGATAAAAGCAACTTTTCACTCTGAATTCCTGCCCACATTTATATTTTGGCCTAAAGGATTATTCTCTTGTTTGTACTTCTATACTTTTGGATGCTTTTTACATTTTATCTCCTCTTTTTAGTTGTTTTTAGTGGAAAAGGAGCCTTAAAACCTAGTCCACTCTATTACTGGAAATGAAAGCACAGTTTAAATGAAAACATTTTGTTTTATAAGCTAGCCTCTGTAGGGATTTTTTAAACAAAATTATTGCTAGATTGATTTCAACTAAAATTTATTATTAAAGCTAATATGAGGAATATCTCTAAGTACACGATCAGTAATACGAATGGTAGGAAGTAGTACTTTATTTACAATTACTTATATGCATAGTTTTAATAACTATCGACCTCACTGTATGTATATGAAAGTTGCACATTCAGTCCAGGTAACATAAACCACTGCATTTACACCTGTGAAAAACACTCTAGTCCTAATTTTATCACATTTCTTGACACTGTTATTAGTGATAATATTACAATTAAAAAATTATGACTAATCTATTGGGAGATTACTAAAATCATTTCTTCCCAATGACTCCTACAGTAAGATTTCTTACATAAAACTCATAAAGACAATTAGAATTTTTTAAATTTAAATGTTCTGCTCAAATGCAAATTTTCTTCTTATTGTCTGAAGCCTTGTCTAAATGAGAAAGTGGTTTGGGACATGTCTACAGGCTGGCGAGCATTGAGCTGCATCTGAGCAAACAGGCAGCAACCAAAAGCAAAGCAGAGATTGAGAGAACAGGCAGCTTCCAAGAGCAAAACTGAACTTGAAAGCCAAGTACAGCAGTTCAATGTAAAGGAGAAAAAATAGAAATGCAGAACTAGAACACCTGGTCTGGCACATGGTGAAATTCAATAAATAGGAATGTTGTATGAATTCACATGAAGCAGTAAACTATAATGCCAAAGTAATCATACACACATAAGATAGAAAACTGAAATCAAGGTAAGAGGCTTTATTTAGCTCCGAAGATAAGTGAAAAACAAAACAAAACAAAACAAAAACAAATGAAGTGTCTTAAGGATAGAAGTTACCATCTCAAAAAAGGCACATCAGCTAAATCTTGTGGTAACCATATGATTATCGTAATTCTAGACTCTGCTCGATATTACAAAAAGCTATATTTTATGATTAGTGCATTTTCCCATTATATAAATAAATAACTCTGCCACAATTGTAGTGGAATTTTCCAAAGACCAATTCTCCAGTCTTCCAAACTCACCTATTGTTTTCTGAAGGATGCTGGTGTCTTTGAAACTGACTTAAATGTACATGAATTATTTTTTCATAAATGTTTAAAAATATATGTAATACTGAAGAAATAAATAAACTCCCAGATGAACATTTATTTTTGGAAATGATAGAAGTTTGTCTAATTCACAAACTATATATATATATATGTATATATATATTGAAAAAATGAAATATAGCAAGCCATGCCCGATGTTATGTCAATACTGTTAGTTTAAAGCATCAGAGATAGCACCAAGTCACTGACCCTACGATAACTTTATTTAAACATATTACAATTTATTGTAGTTTACAGAGAATTGAGAAAGTATAAAGGGCGATAAACATAGATATTACCTTGAAGGTAAAACTATTAAATGGAAATCTTTTTTGATGACAGTTATTTAAGGATAATTAAAGAACAAAACACAGTTCATCTATCCAAGCAATCACCTAAGATCATGTGTTCTAGAAAGAAGCAGTTGTATTAAACATTGCTTCAAAAGCACCAAATCGGCAAGATCATTCAGTCAATAATTTTATTGCTTTCTTAAATTCTTTAATTTCAGAAAAATTTTCACATCTCTTTTACATGTCTTATTATTTACTTCTTCAACATGGTGAACACTGACACCATCTAGTAATATTAGTAATTATAACTTACCTGTATCTTGAAAACTTTGCAGAGCTCTAGGCTAAGCCTAAGGTCAGTGACCACAGGTTTTATGGATCTGGTGTTTTGACATTTGTTTGGAAGGGTTTGGTCTGAATTTTCAACTCTTCACATGAAAATAATCCTATTTCCCTAGTTTCTTGGATGAGTGGGATGTATTTGAGGAGTGTGGGTGGATAAAATACTGAGACTTCTTTGAGAAGGATTAGTATAGAAAAGGACTGTCTCACATGTTCCAGAAAACTAAAACAAAACCTATTTCTAAGCACATAATTTTCTACCTGAGAACAGAAAGGCACATATTTCTCATTGCCTCAGACTATGAAAGGTGGTATTATCTATAAAGAAAAGTGTTTTGTGGAAAAACAATAACCCTTAGTGATTCACCTCAAAATGTTAAGACTGTTTGTCAAAGGAATATATGCCATTTCCTTTAATAACTCATTATGGACATGACTATGCCATCCAATAATTTACTTTAAACTCTTCAAGATTCCATTTATTGTTTAGCCTGCATGACATTTTGAGGGTCACAAAATCCATATATTAAACACAAGCTTTGTAAGTTAGTGTTTCCCAAACTTGCTTGCTCACGGGACTCACTTAGGGCACTTGATTCAGACTCCCAGACCCTTAATAAACTGTACTTTTCACTCACACCATTCATGGTACTTAAAATACTAGTACTAGCCACAGTTTCATTAACTTTATCTGCCTCTTATTTCTATATTTTAGATTATTTTGTATCCTTTTCTAACTTGTAAACAATACTCTTCATTATAGTGGCTCTTTTTCACCTCCACTGTATTTTTTAAACAAATCTAAGACTCAAGGTTGTCGATAGTATTCCAAGGAGGGTAAATTTACTTGACTGGATGCTTTTCCCCTGTTATATAATTCTATTCTTCACCAAGGTCAATCATATTGAATTGCAGAATTCAGTTGGCCCCCAACGTCAGAAACTAGTAGGAACTTTAATCAGAAAGAGAGGAAGATACTCTCAAGCAGAAGAAATGAAGAAACTCATGAGCATCAGGGTTAAGTGAATCTACAATGAGACCTGCTCCAACCTGGGCCCATTTCTCCTACCATTTGACTATCCTGCTATTACCAAGTTCCAGTAATCAAATTTCTTTTATTTAAGTAATTTGAGGTTAAGTCTTGACAACTTGCCAAGTACCCTGCTTCCTCAATTGGAGATTTCACTCCTTACATGCACCAGTCTCTCATGATACAGATTTCTATCTTTCTTTTACTCCTTGTAATGGATCCCTCTGTGTGTCAGTAATTGCCTCTGATGTAGGCAGGTAAGTGGTCACCTTTCAGGACTCACATATATTGCCTACTTTCAAAGCATTACTTTACATTTGTTAACAATAAAACTCCCATACAATTTTATTTCCTCACTCAGATCCATTTGAAATATTTCTGGCATACTTGGAAATCCTTAGTATTATCTGCCAAATTACAAATTTTACTGGGCACACGTTATCAGATCTTTTGTAAAAATGTAAAGTAAAACCTTTCCCAGTACTGAACCTTAGTTCAACTTGTCCCATGCAAAGCAATGCCTTTTTTATCCTTTGTTTCTTGCCTGTAAGTCAATTTTCTACCCATAACAACATAAGCCATCCTATGGTGACTTCAATTTTAAATGGTCTTTGGTGTGTCACCTTTATAAAGGGCTCCTTATATTGCAAATGCATCATGGATGGCACATTTTCTTTGTACATATATTTACTTATTTCTTCTAAAATGGACCCAGGAATTTTTATTGGATGTTGTTGACCCAAAAGGAATACTGGACTTTTTCCATTAGCAACCAACAGATGCCATGTCTCTATTTCCTTTAAATTTTGAAGCCCCTACTATGGTTTTCATATTATATAAATGACTTCTGTTGTTATCAAGCACTCTAAAGAATTTTTATTTTTAGATATTTTTTTAATTAGTGTAAAAGACTTTATACTCTGGTCAGGCTTTTCTACTGCTAATTATAGCTAAGTGTCTTATTAGCTGGCTGCATACAGTGTCATTATCATCTTCCACAAGACTGAATTCTCATTGACTGTGCGTGTGTTTCCTGAATTCATCAAGGCTGTCTCTCTCCATATATAAAATAAAAGCTACTCTGGCATTTGCCAACTTTATTTTTTTTTCCTAAGAAACTTGTTTATAAGGGCAAACATCTTCAAAGGGTTTATCTTTAGGAACAGTTCTCCAAACTGCTGATGAATCTAAAGTTTTTCTCATCTCTAATGATGTGGATGTCTTAGCACAGCATTTCACAAAGTCCTCAGGGACTTTGAATTTTTGTGTTCACTCTGTTCAGGTAAATATTATGTAACAAGATTTCCTCTCTCTATATATGCATGATTATTACAAATTTGTTCCCAATTTTTACTAACTTTGAGCTCCATCGGTTTTACATGGCTTTATTTTAATCTATGCTATTGCTCTCACAATCATAAAGGATTCAGTGCAGAAATACAATGAGGAAATAATAAGTAGTTTTACAAGTAGTTTTTTGTTGTGGCTTTTTTTTGTGTGCTGGGGGAGAAGAGTGAGAGGTGCAAAATGTCACAAAATATCGTTAAATATCTTATACCCAAAATCTTTAAACATCTTCCTCCTAGGATACTGAGAAATATATATATATTTTTCATGGTAAAAATAAAATAATATCAATGCCTGTTATCACAAATCAGTTTCCTCAGATAATATAAAATAAATTAATGTATTTAACCCAGCTCTTGACACACAGTAGACACAGAATAATTGCAGATGGAAGGAATTCATTTTAAAGGGAGTTATTAATAAGCTTCTGTTAGAAGGAACAGCAGGAAGAGGCTATAAGGATAAGGGAGTAGCACAATTAATCCCTACTCTCAACACTATAGACCAGGCTATGTTTGCCTAATTGTTTAATTTTTCAGCACTACCACTCTTTGAAGAGTTTTACCCTTGGATGATAATGGTAATTTTATTAGTGAGATTCTCATTTTTCTGGAGCAAGGCAATTTTGCAACCTCTGATCACCCAAGGCTTCTATACTTACTGACCAGATAGTAACCCTGCATTCCTTTTTCCACAAAGTGAATAAATTGGAATATCTTCATCCTACTTTCAGGATTTTGTAAACTCACACATTTACGGTATTTGAAAATATTCCTGACCACCTATCTATCTATTGTTTATGTAAATACTAAGGTTCAAAGCACCCACACCTTGCTATACTGAAGATTTTACACTGATATTTGCTTGCTGCATACTTATTTTCTGGTGCTCTGGAATTTTCTTTGGTCTTCTTTGTTTCTGTTTCTGACCCTAACCATTTTGAAACACTAATTTTTACTGAACAAATCATATGGCTCCCCATTTACAAGACTCATGACTGATTTACACTCAAACACAGAACACTACTTTATGTGTGTATAGTTTGTGCGTGTCTGTGTGTGTGTGTGTGTGTGTGGTCATATGTATAATTTCCCGTATTAGTTCTAATTACTCTGAAACTATCTTTCATTTATGTAAAAGTACTAACCGCTTATACGTGACAATCCTGTTATTTTAGCAATGGGTTCAGAAGGTTAGGTAACTCATCTTCATCTTCGTAGCCAAATTTTTACGCAAAATGAAGTTAAACCAGATAAGCAGTATTTCCCTTATGAACAGTGAAACTAAATATGTATTGTCTTTTACAACTTACCTATTCAATGTCCACTTGGAAGAAATATTGAGTCCTGTAAAAAATAAAATTTATACACATGCTCTTAGAAACAAAATATTGCAAAGACTAAAATTATTCAAAACTTGCACAGTTGTGTAAAGCATCACTGTCAGAATTTTTGTGTCCCATTGTTGTTAATAGAATTTGAAATTGATGGAATTAAAATGAAGAAAGGCCAAAACAAGACTCCCTGCTGAAATCATAGCTTATGTTGAATGTTCAGTATCTGAACGTCTCTATTCTGTTTTGAAACTGTGCCACCAAAATGATGTTCTATTTTAATCCATTATACTAACTGATTGGATGCTTAAATAGTTTTCTTTGGGAAGAAAAGGATTCATTAGAATTTTGTAATGGTTTGCTATAGGCTAATATAGTGTAATTAGAGAGCACATCCCTATAACTACTTAAACTAAAGCACTATGTAAGAGATTGGTATTTTCAATTCACTAGTATCATTTGTTTTCCTTATTCTTTTAGAATATGTAATTCAGCTTATTCATTTGCAATGTTAAAAGGCTGAAATAAAAATGCTCCTGATTTTTTTAAAAAAGTCTAAAGTGACATGTTTGAATGAAGAGTAAAAGCAATGATGAAAGGGTTAAGAAATCCTCATAGTAATGTCTTCACAGCCTCCTCCCCCACCTTCCTCAAATTCCCTTCATCTAACCTTTAAATCCATCCAGATCAGAAGATCTGTAGGAAACAACTGAATTGTACTGAAAGCAGAATTCACAGTCAGAGAGGAGAAACAATCTCCAGAAACCCAGACCTCTAATCTGAAGTATTTATTGATAGAAAGTTGGCATAGTCTCCTACAGAGGCTCCTCTCAGACGATTTCTTTCTTTTGATCTTCATAAATTAATTAAAAAAAATTTTGGTGGACACCACTGAGCTTCAGTGAAAAATACATGGTTGGGGCAGAAACAAGCTCAAAAACTGTTCCCAAGAAGAGTTGTTTCTAGTAAGAGAAAACATGCATATACAAGTTCAAAATCCCTTATCCACACAGCCAAAATCCAAAATGCTCTTAAAACTAAAAGCTTTGTTTTCTAATTCACTTGAATTAGATCAGGCAAAACTTGTCCTGATCTGAACTAATTTGGCAGACAAACTTAGCACGACTTGGATGTGAGGCTAGTGTAGTTTTTGTTTATTTTTGAATACTACATACATTTCAATATAGAAATATAAATTTGTTTGATTAGGAGTTATTGCCCAAATGCTGCGGGGAGTGTTATATAAAACATGATATATGCATTATATTATTTTTCTAACTGTAAGTTCCAAAACATGTCTCTAAAGATTTTGGATAAAGGATTGTATATCAAAATTATAACATATTATAATGTAATTATAATGGTAAGTATCCATAAAAATAAGTTATATGTACCATAATTCAAAAATGCAATATACATACATCTATCTATATCTGTATTTCTCTCTTTGAGAGAAAGGGAGAGAGAGAGAAGAGGGAGAGAGCTTATGCATGAGAGCAAGCACATACCTAAATACATACTGGACATTTATGTTTCTTAAATATTTGACTTACTTCCTTTTTGCAGCTACAAATTCTCAAAAGAAGAGTGAAATACATCAAGAAACATCAACTCAATGCAACTTTTGCTTATAACACAAGTTGGAGACTTGTTGAAGTATTATACAAAGTGGTATGACAGAATGACATAGTTGTAGAGATGAGAGTGATCTTAGAAATCACTTAACGATACTCCCTCGTTATCACGTGAAAAAATTAAATTGAAAACAAGAGGAAAAGATGACTTTTCTAAGATCAAAGATTTGGTGACAGCAGGTATCTAGAATAATTTTTAAAAACTTTAAAACATTGGGATATGGCTTTTTGCAATTCTAGTCCACTGTGATTTGAGGCCTTTCAATATTACTTATTTGTTTAGATACCTTGCTGTCTTGATTTTAATGATGAGATAAAGCAAAAGGACAGGGAAATTAAAATAATATTCAAGTGTCTGGCACAAAAGATTTTATAAAAGTGTTATTACTTAACAGAAGAAAAGTATGAGAGAGCCTGCCACGTCTTATAATACAATTTGCTAAAATCAAAGATTCTGAAAAATTCCAGAATACTTCTATGCTTCTCCTCACCATTGGATTCTGTGAGAAATCTGAAAAATGGTAATTTTTTTTCTGACAGATGTAAACTATATTGAAAGGTATGAAAAATTATAAAACAACATATAATGGTATCCTAAGAAAATGAGATACATTTTTCTTAAATTGCCATGTAAGTGGTTTTTGTTTTCAATATTTCTATAGAGTGTTTTTCCCAAAACTCCACAGTATAGTTTTCCCTATCTTCTGTTGTAAATAAGCTAAAATACTCCTATTTTATGTTGCTAAGAGTCTATTTCCTACTATTTTCCAATTCTCTCATCCTTTGCCACCCTTGTGAAAATTTGCTTTAACAAGAATAATAACATCCAGTTATGTGTTCATAGATGTAGTGAGCACATATCAGACAGGTGCAGACCTGACTAACCCCCAAGTTACCCTAGCCAGACACCTTTTAAGCATTCTTTTCCATCTCTGATGTCCCTAGTTATCAAATAGTATAAAAACGTCCCTTACACTTTATCATTTTCACCCCCCACTGCTTCAGATCCTCATTGGATGTTGCTATCATTTGCAGTGTTTCAGTGTTTGCATTATCTTTCTAGCTGAACTGAAAACTTGTTACTTTAGCTACACATTAGCCATTTCTCAGTCTTTATTTTGCTTGTTTGAAAAATAATATCTAAAGAAGTTGAATGATTTGCCCCCTTAGATCACACAGCTTTTTAATGGCTTTAGCACTCACTAGTCATTGTAACATATACATATCTCCTTCCAATGTGGAGAGATTGCCTTCCTACAAGTTTTGGTTAGAGGTAGGGCCCTTCCTTCCACAGCAGAAGCTGAAATTTTCATTTAATTGCTCTCTCTGGCTCCAGACATCAGAGCATAAACATGTGACCTCAATTCAACAACTGGATGACAGTGTCAGGGACCATGAATCTAGAGCAAGTGATACAAAGAATTAAGAACAGTTTAGAACTGATCACAACAGCAGCCACAGTGAGGCACCCACGTGTGGCATCCAGTGTCAACAGCGTGTGTGAGAAGTCAGTGTGGGGTCCAGTATCAACAGCCCTAACATCCTAGCTGCTACTCCAAAAATAAGAATTGGCCAAGTAGAAGCCTTAGGTTCCTAAGCATTTCTTAATCTGTGGTTTCTGCCAATTTTGCAGCCTTTACTTCAATTCTGTGAGCTAAACATTTCCTTCCAAAAATTTCTTTTCTGCTTAAGATCCACTAATTGCTTTATCTTGTTTGCAACCAAGAACCTTGATTAATATGAGGTCAATACTGAATTAGCACATAGGTTCACTGACCCTAAAAACTTCATTCTTCTTCATCATATATAACTCACTGATTTGATAAAATATATTTAATTTTCTAAACACTGTCAGTGGTAGGGTTTGCTGCCAGTAATTTCTTTTTAATTGTTTTTTATTCTTCTACTTATGATATAAATTGAGTTATAATTACTAACATTGATTTCTTTTATAAATAGCTTATAGATTATAAACAATATATTGATTTTTATGGCCAACATTAGTTTTGAAACACTGTAAATCTGTTTCATCCTACAGATACAGACTGAGTTATAGGTCATTAATATAATTTGAAAAGGAAAAACAGTGTTTAGCGGGAAATTAGAAAGGTAGGAGATGAATATGAGTAAAATATTTGTGACTTCAAAATGTAAGAAAAGACTAGTGGAACCTTATGTAAAATATAAAATGTATCACACATATATGTCTCAGAACTCCCAAATAGATATTTATTTTACATAACTGAACAGTAGGCAATTTACCATGGAGGAGGACCAGGTAAATAATCAAAGGGTAAGAATTGTTCATTTATCTACTTATATAATCATTTATTTATTCATCAGTGAACAGTTCCAAAGGACCAACAATGTGTCATTGTTGGTTGTTATTCCTGCTTTGTTACTTATAAAAGTTTAATAGTGCCTATCATTCCCATAGGAGATTTATGCGATGAAAATACACTGGAGGGACTTTTAGCAAATAAAAAAATATTTCAAAACTATTTATCTGAAGCTGAAAGTAATATTTTATCTTTGAACTTCTATATCCCATGTAAGGTAGACTTTTCTAAATCATATATTACATTCTCTTAAAATATGTTCAGTTAATTTTCTGATGTAAGACATTACCAACAATTGGAAAGTTTAATCTGAACAATTAGGAAAAGATTTTGAACTAAAGAACTAGGGTAGAATATGCTTTCCTAATAAGTATTGTTTAAAAATTGTAAAAATGCAATGTGACATTTCATAAGTTAGCATTTATGAAATGTAAGTTTTTATCATTGTATACATAATTTTCTTCATATAAATAACCAATTCAGTATCACTTGCTCTGTTAGTAACTTAATTTAATCATACCAGTAGACATTTTATTCAATATCAAATCACAATCATACCTTTAATGTTATTAAACTTCTTTTCATATTTTATTATTTCAGTGGAAAGACCAAGCTAAGACATATTAATACACAACTTTGCCTCCAACTTGTGTCAATAAATTTCTATGAAGGACTATTTTAGTAGGTCAAATGCTAGTTCATTGAAATATTAAAATGTTTTGTTTTAGTTTCTATCAGAGGGTTACTATCAAAGCTGTTATATATCTGCATTGCTTATGAACACCATTTGCTGGTCACAGTATAATCTATAGTAATTGATTCCACAATGAATGACTCTTATATTACTAATAATAAAAGCAAACTTTATATATGAAAATAGAAACCTCCATTATTTTATCAGAAGTGATGGTTGATGGTGTATAGAGGTACCCAACCTCTCCCTCCACTCCAACCCTGATCTTTTTCTCATTTGAATGGCTTTAGGTTAGGCAACGTATTCTCTGGTTGTAGCCCTCAGCCCCACCATATTCTTTGGTCTCACATTTGTGTTTTATGTCTGGCCTTTAGGGATACCTGAGTTTGAGAGCTGAGAGTTATTGCATAACAAGACTATAGTTACCTTAAGTAGGGGAGGATGTAGAGGAGAAACAAAGTTATATACGAGTCTATTTCTGTCTTTAAGGAGTTACCAATCCATTGGTAAAAACAAACATACAAAAACTAGCATAAATAAAAAGCATAGAATAAAAAAAAAACAGTGGTTCTCAGCTTTACTCCATATAGATACACATTTGGAAGGAACACATTTGTACCAGTACTGGTGACTTGCTATGCTACAGTTCTTTAGCAGCAGCAAGGTGAGTTCTGGCCTTGCTCTAAAAGAACTGTAATCAAAACCAAAGGGTTTGGGGAGATAAAGGAACAGAAGCACATGTGATCAGTTAGAAAATGCTCCCCAAGTGATTCTGGGATGCCTCTTTCATTTGCCTGTTTCTACCCTTCTCAACCCCTCCTCATACCTCTGCCTGGGAATTGCCAATGCAGAAAGGGTTAAATGGAATCACAATGCACAGTGTCGGCCTACAAGGATAATGATGCCAGATCTCTTCTCTCTTTTCAGGATGGTTTTGCACTGTGTCAACCTAGCGAAGATGAAAACTAAATTCCCCAGAATTCCCTTCTCTGGGTGGTATCGTGTTGGGTTGGTCATAAAGCAATATACATAGTTTTTGGAAAGCAGATACAGAGCACAACCAATCTCCTTCATAGGGTTTGTGCAGGGCCGCAGGGATCACCTGTGCAGATCCCTGGTGAAGGGCTCCAGCTTTTTCTGCAGATGACCAATATCACTGAAGTTAGATGAGGTAAGTCTCTGCTTTCCACCCAGCTGCCCAGAGCACCCACGATGACTTCATGCCCTCCACCAGAAGCGGAGGTAACAGCTTTCCGCAGAACTTCTTTAGCAGCTCCTCTTTATGATCCTTAATTAGCGTTTTTTTCTGATCCTTCAATCACCCCTTTTCAGACCTTTATTTCCCCAGTGTTTCCTACAACTGCATGAGGTATAATCCTAATAATAAATCCCTTAGTCTAAACCACTCGTTGTGGTTCTTCTGTTTTTCTACTCAAACTCTGATATAATTATAATTTTTTTTTCACAAGAAAGCTTTCAACATCTCCTCAAATCCTGTGGAACTAGCCAAAGAGCTATTCTCAAAGATATTCCTTTAGAGGGAAAAATCAGGGACATGTCAGACGCTGGTTCATCTGAAACCATTATGATCCCAATAGGGACAACTGCCCAACTCAGATGCAGTTCCTCTCTGTACCTCACTCCAGCCTTGGTGCTTCCCTCTCTATAGGTAGTATCATGCGGCTTCTGTGCTGCCAGTGATCCATATTCTAAAGACAGTTTAACCATGGTAAGGCAACTGATCAGCTACTCCTGATAGTACCCTCTGTATCTAGCACTCTCTGGCACTCTGCATATATTTAATATAAATGTTTATGGAATGAAGGAATGAAGAATGAATAAATGTTTAAGACACCTGCACAGGCACCTGGCCCAGGACTCAGACACTGAAGGGGATGGGGAGACGGGTGAGGTTGTGTCAACTACCAGTTTGGCTACTTTCTCAGACCAGTGAGATAAACCATCAGATCAAAGACAATGTGAGTGAAATGTAGTGGTCCCTGAGGCCCTGCACAAACCCTATGAAGGAGATGAGTTATGCTCTGTCTCTGCTTTCCAAAAACTGTGTGTATTTCTTTATGACCAACCCAACACGATACCACACAGAGAAGGGAATTCTGGGGAATTTAGTTTTCATCTTTGATAGGTCCACACAGCTCACCCACTGAAAAGTCAACATAATAATAGTGGCTATTATTTATGGATTTTTCTACTGCACATCAGGCACAAGAATTGTTCATTTTTGAAATACAACAACCTGGAAAATAAGAATTATTATTGGAATTTTAACAATAAGGAAACAGAGATTCAGCATCTTGCTCAAAGTCACACAACCCATGTGTATGAGAATAAACTTGTGTTTGTCTCACCCCCTGGCTGGGGGCTTGTTCTGCTACATGAGGCTGCCCGTCAAAAGGACATTACGTCTAGTGAAGGCTCACACAGACCCTCACCAGTCCCTCTCTGGAGTGTTCTCCCAGTATAGGTTTTCTTATTTTTCTTTGTTTATTTGGTTGATTCTTCTCAAAGTGTTCTGCAGAATTAGAATTCTCTCTGCCTCCAACTTTTGATTCCTGCTTCCCCCCAATTTTGCCTTTTGTGCATGACTCAGCCTGACCTGCATCTGCTTTCCATTTTAAACCTGCATAAGAATTACATCACTGAATTTTTTTTTTTTTAAAATCCAGCCATAGGCTTTACAGATGACTTTGGCTTTGGATTTCTTCTTTGATGTGAATGACATGTGACTAGATTCTCTGCAACTCTGACGCAGTCACCTCATCCCCCACAGCGGCAATTTCAGCTCTGTTGTCCCAGTTTCCTCTCTGCCCAATTTCTTCCAATGCCTCCCTAGGGAGTGTATTTGGGCCACTTCCCAAATTCCTGGTTTGGCAGTGGCCCTGACCTAGGTGCCTGCTGCCTTGTTCCCAGCACAGCCACAGGCTTGTATGTTGGAGTGCTGGAACGAATAGCAGGTGGCTGGAATACCAAACGGGTATTTCTGACGGCACATTCTCATACAAGGTGGCAAATGGCGTTTATCACATGTGAAACTAATTTTACTCAGATTAAAGGCACAAATGATTATTTCACATATATTTTCAAACCATCATAAATACAATGTTCCTCAGACTCAGTGGCATAATAGGAATTCAAGATTTTCTAATAGTAGTGCTTACCTTAGGACCCAAATCATCTCCTTCTTACTAGAGAAGAGAAAATGCTAATCCATCTCAAGAAACACTGATTCTTAAAATGGCAAAGTACTAGCATTTCACAGTTTCTGTTTTTTGTTTTATTTTTATTTTCTGTATATGAAAAGTCGTCGAATATAAGGTAATATTTTAGTCCTGATTCACTGCTAGAAAAAGCAGTCTGGGAACCTGACTCCCTGAAGAACACAGTGAGAATTATCCAATTTTATTGTCCTCTACAGATTCATAGAATCGCTGGTTTGAGAAAACCATGGCAATGAATCTAATTCATCTCCACACTCAATGCCTGCAGGCATATCACATACCTCCCTAGAGAGATCGAAATGTATTCTATTTTTAAAAATTTCCAAAAATCCCACAACTTCACTCAATAAATCCTTCCAATGTGCAATTACTTTCCACACCAGGAAACATTTCTTTATATCCAGCTATAATTTCTTACTTTTCTTATCTCTGTGCCCTCTGCTTCCTCTTTTCTTACTTGTAGTCAAGATTAAGAATGAATGCTTACCTATTGCCTTATTTATTAACCTTCAATTTTCATTGGAATGAATAACTCATTAGAACTTTCTTGAACTTTTCAGTGTATCTCACTAGGAAGAAAGTTCTTGAATACTTCAATGTCTTTTACAAGGAGGAAGTTTTTAAGTTGATACATCTCTTGTAAGACTCAAAAGAACATTTATTGCATTAATACAAAATGTTCACATTTATTGCTCAGCACAAGTGCTTGCCTGAGAGGTTCTCAGACAATATTTCTTGATGGCTGACAAAGGTCTGGGGTTTCAAAATTCTAGCATTCGCTGCAACAAGTAATCTCTGAAATGTTCAAACAATATTCAAGTAACGCTCTTGTGTGCCATAGCAAGAGATGAACACACTATTTTGAAATGTACTTAATTTTCATTAATTTAAATCATAATAGCCACATGTGGCTACTGGCTACAGGATGGTACAGCGTAGGTGTGGTAGGTACACCTGTAAAGCCATTAATATTTAGTAGAGATGTTATTTGGAAATTACTAAATTTTAGAAAATTGAGGACTGTTTATTTTCCTCTTAGAGCATAACTTGTTACTGCAGAATTTAATTCAGATTCTAAAAGTGTCAGTTTATTATATAAAAGCTAGGAGAGTATGATTTTTTTTAGTGAAATTAAGTATTGTCAAATTGATTAGACAAAATATGAAAATGTATTATACAAGTATGATTACTAGATCACTAAAATGCTTCTGTTTTAAACTAAAATAAAAGCAAGCATTCTTGGGGATAGTTAAAGATATTAAAACTTTAATATTAAACCTACATATAAAATAACTATATTGTTATATAAACAGAATAAATGTTTCCTTACTTTCCGATAATGAATTTATATTTGAATCTACAAGTAAATCATTAATCCTTCATTCTATTCACTTCACAAGGGTATATGGTTAATTTAACAAATGTGGTTTATGCTGATTCAGGAGAAACCCACAGGACAATAGCATTAAATTATGGAAATTTTTGTCTGGGTTTGTTTGCTATTTTAAAACCACGTCTCAAAATAATTTAAGTATCACATAGTTCAGACCACCCTGCAACCCCTGCCCCAACCCCTTCCCAAAGGAAATAAAATTAGGGCTATATACTGTGAAATATTGGGAAGAAATAATATTTTCTTTAATTCAAATTTAATAAAATTTATTAATATGGTTAAATAGTGTGTATGCAGGTATATATACCTTTTCATTTTTTGATTATCAGGCTCTATTTGTATCAGTCATGTATATAGATAGATAGGTTTGGATCTATATATAGAGAGAGATATACACATTTGCCAGCAATCTAATTACCTAGTACTTTCTTGTCTGATGCTTAAACTAATTCAACACACCCACGCGTGCACACACAAACACACACTCACACACACACACACACACATCTCCTGGATCCCTCTAACTGTGCCCTCTCCAATAAAATACTATAGAAAACTACTTTACATATAGCTCTTGTATTAATAATACCACCCTCTTACCTAAAGAACCTCTACAAGGTTCTTACATTTTTGTCATCCAAATCTGACATTAAATCAACAACCTCTTCAGTAAATCATTAATCAATATTCTTATTTCTATCTAAGCAATTTTCAATTCCTCATTAACACAGTTTCACCAGTGCAGCCAAGCCATTCTTCTTGCATATCCACTTGAAGAGTGCCTTATTTTCTCCATATTTTTCTCAGTCTGCAATATCAAATCAGTATTCTAGGCTTCACATATCCATCATTTCTTTCAAGCCTCTGCCTGCTCAAAATCATTCTCATCATTTACTAATCCATTATTCACTACTCTTTTTTTTCATCTTTTACTAATCAATCCTACCTTATAGTTCCCTAATCTGAAAACTCACAGCAATAAGCAACATCGTTTCATGTATTCATAGTAGGCCTTTGTATTATTTTAGGGCACATGCATGTACACACACACAGACAATTTTTGTCTTCCTGCCTTAAAGCTAAGATTCTGGGGAACTCTCCAAATTCCACTGTTAAGTCCTGTTCCCAAAATATTTCATCTTTGCTTTATAAATTCATAAAATTACGATTTCTTATCTGAATTGAATTGTTAAGGGGGGTTAAGAAATTTTAAGACAATGTCTTGGTATGCCAGTATCTTCACTAAAAAATTCAAAATTAAAAACAATTAGTAAAATATGACTCATTATTTTAATTTATTCATCAACAACTATTTCTATTTTCTACTTGACATTGTTTGACTTGGTAAAATAATTCTAATTTACCTTAAATGTAGAAAGCAGTTTGAATGGCTACTATGAATACTACTGTTTTCTTCAAAGTAATTTTGCCTTCTCTTATTAGGCTGTCCATTAGATGGAAATCATAAAGAAAAATATGTATTTCCTTCATGTAGCAGAGAAAAAAAGTAAAACATAAACTTCAATGAAATCAATGCTTACCAATTAAATTTTTTCCTCAGCTAAATCAAGTTAACTATTTTCAAGATTAACTACTTTTAACTTGATTTTAAAGGGGCAAATAGCCATCAGCAAAAAAAAAAAATGGAAATTTAAAATAGAAAGAATAATAAGAAAAAAGTTAAAGTCTGGCTAGTTCAGTATAGAATGGTAAACTATAGAAACCAACACATTAAAAGAAAACACACTAAAACAATGAGGCATTTTTTAGAGTATTGAAAATGTAAACTATGTATTTTGTTAAAAATCTTGAAAAGATAGATGAAAAAGCTGTTTTTTGACTCACTTTGAAATCACTGTATTTGCCTAGTGCCTAAGGTACTGGGCAAGATTTCCCAAGGAAACTTTAACTTTACAATTAGTGTTATCCTAGATCGAATTCATTAAACTCTTTACAGCTTAACACATAATGAGAAATTAGTGCAGAGTAACCTTTAATTTAACTTTGTAGTGAATGTCTGTAATAGCTGTAGGCAGTATGTGGGAACCTAGGAGGTGCCACTCAAAATCAGGGAAATCAATCTCTCTTCACCTTTAGTTGATCTTATATTTCTACTCTGATCTATAGTGTGTCAATTATATTTTTCCTTCTAGAAATGTGCTTGGCACAATGATTGCAGGCATCACTGGCATTGGTTAGCGGGGTCCACAGAGTATCTTTCTATAATGTGAGGAGCAAAAGTGAATAAGTGAGTACTAAAGTATTGTTCTGCATTTCACACTACTTTTCCATGTGCACCAAGATTGCAACTAAAATATTGATCAGGAATCATTATAGTTTGTTTTATTCAGAATGTTACCAAGAGTTGTTTAATATTTCAGAAAAGGTGATGACAACTGCACTCATTCTGTTTGTGACACCAGTACAGCAAACATGTATCAGTTTGCATTAGGCTTGCTAGGTTTGCTGTGACTCCATATATTGCTGCAACCTCTATTTACCCCATTATTCTATAAATAGAGTTGCAAGCATCTAATTACCTCAATTTGAATCTGACTCAAATATTTACACGTTATTTTGTTTTATGACAAATAGAGCATTATTTTTTTTCTTGTTAGGTTATGTGTGTAGGTAAATTATGCCATCTATAAATTTCATTTCAGATTACTAAACAAGGGTTGGTATCTAATAGAGTTGAGAAACACTGTTTAACCCAACTGTGATGATTCCTTTTTCCTTTTCCAAATGCTCAACATCTTTTGCAATTAGGGGAGGCCATGGCTGAGTAGACATACAAGGAGGTCTTCTGGAGTCTTGGGAGTAAATATTTGCTTATTATAAAAGGGGAAAGACTAGGAAGAGAGCTTGTTAAGACTTACCCCTTCCTTCCTCCTACCTTCAATGAGAACATGATGTATGCTACAACCATTTTGTAGCAATTAGGCAACAAGCATGGAATAAAAGCGCAAAAGTATCAGTGAACCACCTTGAAACTACTCTCTTGGTCTTCTTGATATGTGGGGGGTAAGGGAATTTGCATGGTTTAACCTACTATTACTATTTGGATTTGATACAACCCAAATCAATAGCAACTGATAGAAAAATGAATTTAGTATCTTGCCTTCAAACCTGGTTACCATCCTATGTTCCATACCACCATTTTACTACCAAGTCATTAATGCCAATAACTTTAGAGTTACTTTCTCACTACCCCTCCACCCCAACTTCTAATCAGTCTCTATGTACTGTTGGCTTGACCTCATAAATATGAGGAAATCCATCTACATTACTCATTTTCCACTTCCACCATCATAAGCCAAGTGACCATCACACTTTCTGCTATTGCTTCCTAATTGGCCTCACTGAATCTCCTTCACCCTCTACACCATATTCTCTACCCATAATATATTCACCATTTTAAAATACAAATTTGATTATATTGATAATCACAGGAAAAAAACTGATTTCCTCTTGCTCCAAAACAAATTTCTAAATCCTTAACCTGGTACATAACATCAATCCCATGGTCTACGCATAAGCCATGCTGTTTCCTTGCCTGAAAAACTCCTCCCTGTTTTCTTCCCACTGTCAAGCCCACCCCACCGCCCCACACACAAACTCACTTTCACTTCCCTGGAAAAGCCTTTCCTAACCCAGCAGTTAACCACTCTCAGTAAACACTGTTTTTCCTTCAAAATTAGTTTTTTAAAAAAATTCTTAGGTTAGTGTTGCAGTAAACTAAGCAATATGAGGGCAGCAGAGGAGACATATTTATCATTATAGTCCTAGTTTCCTGCACAGAGAGCCCTTGTCTCAGACTAAGTACTCAGTACTGGTAGAAAGAATGAAAAGAATGAACATTTATTTAAATCCCCCTTGTTCTGATTCTAGATATAACACGTAACTTTCTTGGGATAAAATTTGGCTCTCTCCGTAGGTCTTCCTCATGGAGGAGATAAACGAGGCATATCAGACAAAGAGGCTTGTCTTCTCAAAAGCTGTATTTTCCAATGTAAATTACTACTGCAATTTTACACACTGGCCGTATATTTGTGATGAGCATGAGATGGAAGCACTCTTAGATGCTGACAAAAATCAACATTCATTAAAAAGCTGAGGGCTTTTCCCTGGAAGGTGGTAAATTTACTTAAGTTGAGCTGTCTTGTGAGGTCCCATTGGTATGACTTTTCAAAAGAAGCATTACCCAAAAGTAAACTGAAACCTTAAATTGTCAGTGTGATAAAGACAAAAATGCCAAAGTATAAATAGACACAAGCTTTTGGCTCCCCCCAGCTTCTAAGGAAGACTCTTCCTTTGCTCTGTTTGGCTCCAAGGACTCTTTGTACTCATATAGGAACTTAAAGTAAGAAAAAATTAGAAGCATCCTTGAGAGGCTAAATTGATTTACATAAGAATGAATCATAGCAGGCCACAGAAAAAGAAAAGTTCAGGATATGGGAAAAGGGGGCCAAACTGGAATGACAAAGTCCTGGAACCAGAGCTTGTATTTCAAAAAAGAGACTGAGGAGAAATTAGGCAAGCTTGGGTGTGGAGAGCTGCCTTGATTAAACTGACTCTGGAAAGAAAAACTGGAAGAGGATTTCTTAGGTTTGCTTCGGTGTATGGTATGCAATCCTAATCCCACCACTCATCAAAAACGTTCAGCAAAAACTCATAAGTGCCGTCCAGAGTTGGTTTTATATTTTATTTTAAGAGGGAATCATGCTGAGATGGGACTTAGGGAAGAAGTGTTGTATCCCAGAGTTGGGTTACAAATTTGCAGAATAAATTTAATTCAAGTGCCTTCTAGTAACTAGAAACTTCTAGCAAACTGTTTTTAATCAGGGTTGCTTTCACTGAGTTGAGTCAAAGGTGAAATTATTATTATGTAAATGATAACCCTTAACATTGCTCTGGGAATTTTTTCAGGTAGCTACAATAAACTCTCTTTTAAAAGACCACATGAAAAATTTAGTTTTAAAAAATGGCAATTTCCTCAGGCATGCAAATAAAGACCTACACAAAACACTTTGTCATACATAGCCAGTTACTGACAATAATTCTGGGCTTTCAAAAAATACCCTTGGATATTTAATGACAAGTGTATCTGTGTTTTAAAATCAATAATCTCAAAATTTACTCAAAATAATTACTTTGTTGTATAATAGCTTTTAAAGAGGAACAAGGACATGGCACTTTATCAAATATGGATGAAATATTTGTATTTCATTTTAGAGGACTTTATATTAAAAAAAATTACTCAATACCATTAACCTTACTTAGAGGAACAACTCTCAGTCTTCTAACAAATGGTCACAAACCCACCCTTTTTTAGGTGATTGACATGTTTTTTGTATGTTAGAAAGGCAATCAATGTTCAGTCTTACACTTTGTAACATCTCAGCATGCCCTACAAGGAAGGAACGATGCATACTTTCTGTGTGACTCATTGATTAATTGCAAATTTGCATTTCTAAAAGTAGAAATTTGATGAAACTTTCAAGGTACAGGGAAATTATAAACATTGTCACAGCTGGAATCTATTCAAGTGAAGGGATGGATTTTATGAAACTGCACGTTATAAGCCTGTGATTGGAAAAAGGTGTAAAATAAGAGATGCTTTGGGAATATTGCTGTGTAGGTGGCCTGTGGGAGAAACAAAAATGAATAAAACACAATTTCCATCCCATGGAAGCATAAAAGCTAGTAGGAGATGGAATACATACACATATAATCAAGATAGTACAGTAAATGACTCAATGGAGTAGGTGAAGTGGGGATAGAAAAAACAATGGAAGCTCTGTGAATTTGGCCTGGAATTTGGTCTTTGTATTCCCTAGCACCTAGATGACAGTCTGGCACATAGTAAGTGCTCAACTAAACATTCGCTGACTCAATGACAGTTACATAGGGACTGCACATGTATGTGTTAAGATGAGTCTGCTTGTGAAATTATTTGTAATTGTAGATTCTAAAAGGCTAGAATGACTTAAAGCAGCATGGCAGCATGAGCACTTTCAAGTCCCCAGGTGCCCTGGCAAAGTCTGGGGATGGTCCAACAGGGGGATTAGGCGATCAGCACCTTACTTACCTTGAGTTTCTATGAAACAATTTATTCAAATAATTTTCCTGCTAAAAAGACTCTACAATTTTTTTTTGCAGAGTAGAAAAGTCATAGGTTTTACATTCAGAGCTAAATGTTGAAGTGCTAGCTCTGCTGCCTACCAGCTGGCCAACTTGGGGAAATGGTTTCACCTTTCCAAGCCTGCATTTTATTATCTGCAAAATGAAGATGAAAATATCTATCTCATAGCGTTGCAATGAGAAATAAATAAGCATTGAGTAACAGCAAATTACTTATACAGTTTGCATTTGATGGATATAAGTTCCCTTTCCATTTCACTAGCAGTTTTTTAAAAGCAGCCTAATTCCAGATGCAGTACAATTATCCAGTCTTGATCACCTGCTAGTTGCATGGCTATAGAGAAATTATTTCAGTTGTCTGACCCTCCGTTTCTTCATTTGTAAAATGGGAATACAAGTGGTACCCCCCCACAGGAAATTATAAAAGCATACCAAATGGCCCTTCAAATATCTTAATTTTACTTGACACTTGTCTTTTGGGATTTTTAAAAAATTATTTCTGCTCAGTATTTTTAATTTTTGTATCTGCTGTTTATTAGTTTTCATTATTAATTTCTTATTACTCATTAACCCTGGTACAATGTATACAAATGAGATGAATAAAACAAAAAATTATAGTGACTTGTTGAAAGGGCCTCAGTTTTCCAGAGGTTCTAAATTACCTGAGTATAAGCAGAGAACTAACCAGGTAAAAGGCAAAACATGGGGAATTTTCTCCTCTGAATTCAGCACTGGATTTATAACTAGCACTCGAATAGGAAATTGAAGGAAAAAAACTTTTTTAATATCTCTACTAAAAATGCAAGAATTAAATTAAAAAGATATTGATAGATAAAACTTTCTTAATTAGATAGCTCTCCAGATTCAACTTGCTTTAAGGTCAAAGGAGCAACCTTCTCTGCAGTTCCCCCTCTGCTGTGGGGTAAGAGTCAGGCTTAGACATATATATCTCTACCTAAAAATTAACAATTATTGCATGCTGTGAAATTAACTGCTCCAGGTCACCTTGCAAACTCTCACTCCCATCCCATTCAGTCTCCATGAACTTAAATTATTTTTTCTTCTTAAATAAACTGCAAGTGTAAACAATGTATTAAAAATGCCAAAGGTTTTTATTATAATAAATGTATAACCACAATGTGTATTTCTAGAAAATTTTCAGTCTATGTTCCCTTTAATAAAGTTGCAGAACACCCATATTATACCACGGATAGCACCCCCAAAAGTGGCTAATCTTAAGGGAATTAATTAGGTCAAATGAAAAGAAGCTGCTAAGAGAAAAAAAATTCAGATTAACAGTTTGGGAGACTATCAGAGATAACTGCCCAAAGATAAAATGGGCTATAATCAAGAGTATCTAGTAGGCCACATTGTAGAGATATCATAGAGGCCAGGCAATTACCAGCTGGCCAGCAATGTAGTAGAAGGAAATTCAGGTACACCTGAGAGCCGGTACCCTCTGTACCACGAGATTCTATAAATTCTAATTAAAATTAAAAAATAATTGACCACCTTTAAAAATGGATACTCAAATACAAAATTCACACTTAAATCACATTAAGAAATATCCTGAGGAACAAACCATGAGTATAAGTATACAATATCATGATCAGTTTTAGAAAAGGGATATGGGGCATGAATTCTGATTTTTTAAGTTTCCTCTTAGTCATTGATCAATTTATAACATTTTTAAGAGAATAACTACTTAATCAGATTCAAGGTGACATTAAAGTATTATTCAGTATTGAACTTGCTTTAATTATCATAAATATTGTACTTTAATGTAACATTGTATGATATTTAAAGTTCAAAGAAATAGTAATACATATCAAAAAAAAGGGAAGAAAGCATTTATCATTATTATTTTTGGTAGTTTGTTTTGCTAACTACATGCTTCCAAAAACCATTGCTATACCATAACCCCTCTCACTTCATCCTTATACACAAGGCAGTCCCAAGTATGGCCCTAACAGAAGTCCTTAGAGCCCAGGTTCATTTTCTACTCTAAAATAACTCCATTTTACCACTGAACAAAGATAGCTGAAAAAGCTCTTCTGAGCAGAGAAAATAACTCTTATACAGATCCCTCTCCTTCAAATACTACTGCAAATCTTCCCTTCTAATTATACCATTTTAGTCTACACAAAACTACTTGCCCCTAATTACTCTTAGCCATTTTCCACTGGAGAGTTTTATTTGTGTTTTGCTTATTTGACAGCATTGTCCCAATAATAATGACAAGGTGCCACTTGTCATTGTAAATGGTAGAGCATTCTTATTAATGTGCCTTTGTGAAGTTTACTAGTACCCTGGTTCTGAAGCAATAAATGCATGGTTTGCTTTTCTTATTTACTTGCTTGCTTCCTTGTTTGTGTATGACGTATTTATTTCATCTCGGGGGACCACAAACAGACCACTACAGTACTGGATCAACCAGGGACAATATAGATTTCAAAAGAACATTATAAAAACAAGAAAAATAAATGCAAAAGTTGAATTCATAGGCAAATATTAAGAAACAATTTCTTCATTTTATAAAAAATAGTAGAAAAAACAGCATTCAAGAGCAACTACTTATGCATAGTTTTGCAATATAACAAATTGTTATTAGATTTCCCATTGGAACCTGATCTGCATTTAAGATCATTGTGAATTGGTTGACTGGAGAAGATATCGGAAGGGGCAGGATGGGGGGAATGAAATCATAAGGCTAGACAATTGTGGTGGACACAGGTCATACATGGCGCTACACCTTGGTACTTGACTAAATTTCCAAAATATGACTTCTACCTTGCCAATTTAGAAGCCCAAATTGAAATTACCAGATTCCTTTGCAGTTGTGATGTTGGCATGTGACCCAGGCTCCAGAAATCAAATGTAAAAATCAAGAGATACTTGTATTCAAGTGAGGGTAATGTAAAGAAGAAGCTTCTACTTCCGTTGACAGTGTGGGGGTTCTACAGTGGTGTCTGGATATTCTTGGTGACAACAGCAGAGACAATAATGACCCAAATGATGAAAGGTCAAATTGTTGGCTCAGACTTAACCTCACTGAGATAGTGGGTGATTCCTGCTTCTCACTGCATGGTAGCCACTGGGCTAACATTCATCTAAGGCCAACCATGTGACATGCCTCTGAGCACATCTCCTGAAGACTTAGCCACAAGCCTGGTTTTTCAGAACTCCCACCAATATGTATCTACCAAATATCTTGTAATAACACCTTTGATGTTTAGAGTCTACATCTGTTGACTGTGATTAAGAACAATGGCAGATACTGACTGGGTACAAGGGTGGGTGGGAGCAGAGAAAATATCAAGGCAAATTTCAGAATCTGAAGCTCAGGTAACTATACAAGGTTAACGTGCTAACCAAATATGTCCAGTGTGGTGGGGAAGGTGCAGCAATAGCAATTTTGGGGGACTTATTGTACCCCAAATTACATGAAAAGACTGATGTGGGTTTGGATTTCAACTTTTCCACTTGTTTAATTTCTTAAAGTGTAATACGTAATGTTATTTTGAGAACTGGATATAATCTATGAAAAGTGCTTAACAAAGTTCTCACTACAAGTTGTTGTTGTATAGATGAAAAAGGGGCAACAGCATACTTCTGGATGAATCATCTAATTTGTGGACTTAGGCCTGAAGAGAAGCAGGTGGTAAGTACTAAATAGAGTACCTGGAATCCTAGCCAACTAAAACAGGTTTTAGATTCTGGTTCTAATTCTAGGTGTAGTCTCAAAATGCGATAAAACTTAGGTAAGGCAAACCCACGGAAAGCCAAGAAAAAAGGCCTCTGAACGGTTGCTCCCTGGACCTGTGAGTACCCAGAAATTAACCTCAAGTACACTGATACTAAGCCTTAGGCAGCAAACCTAAACTGGTGGTCTTAGGCTGCTCTTCCTTATCCAGCCTGTGTCAGGATTGCCTGAAGAACTTGGTCTGCAGGTGAGGGAAATTTTAACCACAGGTGAGTGGACAAGGAGTATCAAAACTTTCCATGCATCTTATATTAATTTACACACACATACCACACATAAATACCCCACAATCCTATTCCCTCATAATTTTCTATCGTAGTCTTGGAACCTGTAAACAAGTTGGTTTTAAATAAATACTTGTAGGATTGGATTTAATGTTTGGGTTGAATACCTTTTGAGAGTCTGCTGGAACATGGTTATCCTGTTATTTTGAACTCCAGAAAAATGTTGAAGGTCAATAAAATAGTAACAGTTCCTGGTGGTGTCATTGCCTCATCATTGTGCAATGATTCGATCAGTTCTACACAGATACGTCTATGCACTGAATGGCCAACTGGCTGGGTAAAATAACCCTCTTTGTAGAGCAATGGTTATGGCAATAGAGCTACAAAACAGCCTGGGAAGAATGAACATCAGTGGGACATTCAAGAGGCTTTGCAAGGTGAACTGAAATGGAAGAACAGTAAGCAAAGGATACAGGAAAAAATGCATGTGAGACAACTTCAAGTTCAGTCTTTACTCAAACAGCAAACTTTATCTCTGGAAAAACCATACCTTTTGACAGTACAGCCTAGCATGAAGATACCAAATGGTAAGTTTTTTTCTCAGAAGGGATTTTGGCAACAGAGCTGTTAAATTCAATTAAATTTGGCCTAAAGCTGCCTCCACATCTAGCCAACTGCAACCTTACTGTAGGTAAACAAACCGTAACCTAACTTGAGAGTATATTCTTACAACAAATAGCTGAGTCTTGGCTAACTGCATCAGCCAAGCTTTGGCCAATCACAGGCTGCCAGCTGATCAGACTATGTCCATATAGGCAAATGCTTTATCTCCCCATACTCAAAAAAAGGAAATTCCCAGTTTTCATCAATCAAGCTGTTTCTGTATGTCACTTCCTTTTTCTGTCTATAAATACTGCCTACTGGGAGGAGCTTTTTCAACTTCTACTAGTTCAGTGTGCTACCTGAGTCATGAACCATTCTTTGCTCAAATAGCAAGCTTTGCTAAATTTAATTTGCCTAAAAATTTTCTTTTCAGAAAGCCTAAGAGGCAAAGGTACAGACACAAAACCTCTGGAAACAGAAGCTAGAGTTGTTAATTCCAGTCACAGCCAAACAGCTCAAATAATTAGAGGACTAAAATATTCAGATGCAATTTATGCATACTTTATTTTGTCTGTTCAGAAAATAGACATTAGGGACCTATGTCCTTGCCTAGATTAGAACCAAGGTGAACCGATAGACTTAAATTAGTTTTGGAGAAAAGAAAAAAGGGTATATTAGATCAAAACTAAATAGGAAGATATTCTAACTAATCGAGAATAACAGGATATTGACCCTAGAGAGGATAGATTAGGAAGGATGCTCTGAAGCCCAGAATCACAGAGGGAGTAGGAACACATAGAAAAGGAAGGCACCAGTGGTTAGGGGAGGAAGGAGAAACCTTAACATAACTGAAGTTTGAGATACCGTGGAGATGATATGGATGGGGTGGTTGGGAACAGCAGAGTATAGTATCTGAATGAGGAAAATGAAGAACAGCAAAATAAATAGAAAGCACAGGATAGCAAAGTAAAAAAATCAAGAACTTAGAGTTCTTAATAATAACAAGATGGGGTGGGGGCTAAAAATACTACAGTGGCAAATGTGTTTATTCCTTATAAATATTTTATAAATGTCAACTTATTAAAAGTTCTATTTGTGTACAGTGTTATGCATTCTGACATGTTTACTTTCAAGCTATGGATTGTATTAATTTTCAGTTCTCCATTAAAATCAATATTTTGGTATAAAAAATTCATAGGCCTGAAAAGAACATTAGAAACCTTCATTTATCAATTTCTCCTACAAGAATAGCCAACCATTCATTCATGTAATACATATGTATTTAATCCCTACTATAAATACAAATATACTCTCATAAAAGACAGGGACCATTTATACCCCAAAAATCAATATAATAATAAAGTTGTGCTTTAAAGAAAGGCAAGCCTGTCAGCCAATCTCTGACACCATTAATAGAAGTATCTGAGGCTGCACAGTCATCCGAATGTGACAAATCTGGTAAGATGTTGGTCATCAATTAGTTTAAATATTTTTAAAAATTCAACAATGGAATATTTTATTCCTGACAGTCACTGAACACTTCCTATGTAGCCAGGCCCCTCACCAAGGGTTGTTCCTACAAAGGAAGATAAAATAAAAACAACTGCCCTTAACAAACTCACAGTCCAGTGTGGAAACATACAAACAAGAAAACCACTGCATTCAGAACAATTATGGATAGGAGAAATAATAGAAATGCACAGAAGTTGTAATAATGGCCCCAAATAGGTATATTAATGAGGACCAGAGAATTGACTAAAGCCTTCACAGAGGGAAGAGCAGGAACAGGTAACGTAGCAACAGGCAACTTGGAAAACATCTGTATAGTCCATCATGGTACCTAAACTTTTCCATAGCATGCATCATAATTATAATTATTTGGCTATTGTCTATCATCTTCACAAGCCTGTGTAAAGCTATTCAAGAGTAGGATGATGTCTTTCTAGTTCCTTAATATTTAATACCAAAATCTAGCACAGTGCCTGGTTCCTTCTGCATTCTCAGTTTACATTAGCAGATACATGAATTAATGTTCTTCCATATATTAGAAGACAAAGAAGGGAAGGTAGAGAGAAGTGAAGATGAGAGGGAGATCTTCATGGGTCTTTTTAAAGGTGAGTTAGTCGCATTCTAAAAGAGTTTAGATTTTACTTTGAAAGTGATATTATTCAACCAATTAAATTCATTAACAACTTAGAGAAGGTACGAAAAGATACATGTACCCAAAAATAACCATGGGGTAAGTGTAAACCGTGTATGAATTGAACAGGAAGAGACTGAGGTAGACACTTCACAGTAGAGAAATTATGATGGCATTTTATTTCCCTT
Source organism: Varecia variegata (assembly GCA_028533085.1). Classification (NCBI taxonomy): domain Eukaryota; kingdom Metazoa; phylum Chordata; class Mammalia; order Primates; family Lemuridae; genus Varecia; species Varecia variegata. The sequence continues at coordinate 63,425,282 of CM052438.1, forward strand.
CCATGATGCAATATTTCCAAACTGCCTTTCTGAGAAGAGAATAATACTTTCTGAAAAGCAAGCAGATACCATTAAGCTACAATTTCTCTAGGAGCATCTTCCTGCATAACATTATATAGGTTGCTCTACTTGGTGGCTTTCCAAAGTCCAATATACCCCATAAATATGTTCTGTTTATCTCTCTAATAACTGACGATATGGAGAAAAGGAAACCCTTGCACACTATTGGTGGGAATGTAAATTAGTACAGCTATTATAGAAAACTGTGTGACGGTTCCTCAAAAAACTAAAATGAGAATTATCATATAATCCAGAAATCCCACTTTGGGGTACTGGGGGAGCTGGGGATGGGAACTGGGGAAATGTTGGTCAAAGGATGGAAAATTCCAGTTAGATGAATTAACACTGAGTATTTAAGGTGATGGGTATGTTAGTAAGTTTGATTTAATTATTCCATACTGAATACCTAAATCATAACATCATTGTTACCCCATAATTACATATAATTATAATTTTTAAAAAAATAAAATAAAATTTTAAAAAAATAAAACAATGCCCTCATAAGAAAGAAAGTAAATATAATGAGGCAAGTGTTACTCTTGTCAAACTACAAGCAGGCTAATGTCATCATGTTATACTTTCACTTATATCACTACCTAGCCCCAGAAAGTACTTAAGTATGTTACCATACTTTATATAAATTAATCTTTTTTAAAAAAGAAAAAATAACTAAATTATTGAATTTGAAAGTATGATAACTGAGTATTTCTAAGAACAGTAAAGTTTTATACCTTTTATGTAATAAAAAATATCTTGGCCGGGCGTGGTGGCTCACGCCTGTAATCCTAGCACTCTGGGAGGCTGAGGCAGGAGGATCACTTGAGGCTAGGAGTTTGAGACCAGCCTGAGCAAGAGTGAGACCCAGTCTCTACTAAAAAATAGAAAGAAATTAACCGGACAGCTAAAAATATATATAGAAAAAATTAGCTGGGCATGGTCGTGCATGCCTATAGTCCCAGCTACTTAGGAGGCTGAGGCAGGAGGATTGTTTGAGCCCAGGAGTTTGAGGTTGCTGTGAGCTAGGCTGACGCCACGGCACTCTAGCCTGGGCAACAGAGTGAGATTCTGTCTCAAAAAAAATATATATATATATCTTGATCAATTGTAAGAATTATAATCATTTCTTAATAGGTTAATCTGTATTATACTTAATCATATTCTCCTCTGTGATATCATGATTGCAATGGCTATAAAACATAAACTAAAGAGGAAACAAATCTCATTTCAAAGTCCCCGCCCACTGTGGCAAATACCTTTATAAAACTGAAATTTTAGTTATGCAAAATTGCATTCTTAATTATAATTGTAAACCTTAAGAAGTACTCGCCATTTTAATGTGAAATTGGACAAGTTGGAGATTTTTCTAAGCACAATCAGTAAACCAATTGCCATATCTCAGTGTAAGTCACATACAATGACCTTTATATTTGTATATAAGTTGCTTCTGTTTTGTTTTCAATTGTTAAAAAAAAATAAGATTGTGGTTAGCTTTCTGTTTATGAGTGCTTCTTCAAGAGAGGGAGAATTTAAAGAAGGAAAAATATTCCTTTAGATAGGAATAGAATTACTTAATTCATTTATACCTTTAAATATTTCAATTGTAAAACGTAAGATTGCTTATTTTGTTTGGCCTTCCAGTTTTTCAATTTTTTATTATTTGGATGATTCTTTGCTGAGCTAGGTAGAAAGGTATCAATGTCAGAATTGATAAATGTATGTACTCTATTTGCTTTTCAAAGTGCAAGGAGGATGTATCCGATATTCCGAGTGAGCAGAGCAATGCTTATCTGCATTCCTGAAGGTCTGCAAAAGTCCCATAAATTTTAAGAAGCTGACAGAACTAATATTTCATACCACTATGAATATAATTCATTAATAGTATAAACCTATTGACAGTAAATATCCTCTATGCCTCTCTGCAAGAGGATTTTCTCTGAATTTTCATAAAGAAGTAACCTATAGAACTAAATCTTTAAATATACATACTCCTTTGATAGAAATTATTCTTTAATACTAGGAATCACAACTGTCAATATTGTGATCTACTTTGAATATAGAGTGATTTAATTCTTTACCTCTGTGATGTCTGTCTACCAAATGATCAATGGCTAAGCGTTATACATTACATTGCAGAGTTTCTGTGCATTTCAAAATAAGAGAGATTTGCATAATTCCATTGTGATTTTTGATTCAAATTCCAAACAGTAGGAAAATCTAGAGGCCTAATGGGGGGTGGGGGGTGTCTGTTTATCTACTAATTCACTGTATTTCATGATAACAGATAGGTCAAAACACCTGCTTCAACAGATTCTTCCATCCAGACCATTTCTTTTTGTTGTAAAATATTGATACACCAAAGGAAGCCAAGGCAAAGCCTAACCTGACTAAACAAAATATTATCCATGCATGCAGAAATGACATGATATGAATCTGCATTACCTTGGCTAGCTGGATCCCACTGTACCCCATCTCGGAGTAACTGGCATGTGAAGCCTAGGTCAAACATTTATCTATTCAGTAAGCAATTATAGAAACTCATGGCTTATCCATCATCATTTGGAAATGAACACCTACTTCAGTGATTTCTCTAGATAATAGAAACTCGCTCCTTTAAGCGCCAAAGCTTTTGGTTTGTTCAATTTTCATTTTCTGTTCAATGTATTAAATATTATTCTGTTATCTCAGAAAATACAAACCATGGACATCGATTTGGCCCTATGCTGGACTGTGCTGATGCCGTCAGAGACAATTAATGTGTGTAGGCCTGGCTCTTGTCATACTAAATGACTTAGGAAGGCTATGCTTTTTGAGTTATATATATTTATTTTTAATGATGTTCCCTCACTCACTGTCAAGGTATTTTTAACAATTTTTGCTACTGTGAATTTGCTTTACTTTAATAGATTCTCCTCATTTTGCCTTTTTTATTTTCTCAGTTATGGTTCCTGAGTAAAGGTTTGGTTCTCCCATAAGTAAAGTTCATCAACTTTAGTGTGTGTATGCATCTGTGTGTGCATGTTCATATTTCATTTAACTTGTCAGTTCAGTCCTATTAACGATATTTTTTCTTACCTGTAAGATCATAATGAAAATGATAATATTGCCTCTAATCTTTTCTATGGGTAATCCTCTGTGTTAATCACTTTACGTGTATAACCTAATTAAGTCTTCCTAATCACAATTCTATGAGGTATGAGCTACGACTCTCTACGATATTCTACATATGGGAAAACTGAGCAAAAACGTGTTAAGTGAAGTGAATTTTCCAGGGTCCCATGGAAGTAATGTTAAGAGACGGAAGTTAACAACCCAAGGCTGTCTGACTCCCAAGAGTATTTTCAGCAACTTTCAAATGATGGATATTTATTGTTTTTGAATAGTGACTTCAAGGTAAGTGAAATGTATCTATACAATGGTTTTCTTTAAAGCTGGTTCACATTGGTGTCTTCAAGCAAAATTCTTAAATAAAAAACTTCCATGGGTCTATGGGTATATTTTCAAGAGTGATTTGTGTATCTTATTGGTAATTTGCTTTTTAATTTTAAAGAAAACAGGCAGTCATCATTCTGAATTAATATAGTTATATATACAGTTAATGACTTTTTGAGGGCAATTTAAATTAGTTCTGTATATAAATGGAGTATTATAACAGGATTATAGATATATAAATGCAATACTGATATTACATTATAGACAAATAATAATTAAAAATGGAAATTGTTAAGCACTTACTATGTGCCAAATGTTAAGGGGCTTCATGCCTACTAACCTCAAGTCTCAAGAAAGAATTGTCTAACTTTTAAAGTCAAAGCAACTAGGCTCAAAGAGCAATAATTTGAGCACAGTATTTTACATGGTAATTGCAGCTTTAACCAGGTTAAAAGGATAGTGAACATATGTTGTAATAATAAGAACCATGTACATAAGACTATCTGCAGAAAACTGTAATGTTTAGACTATCACTGGCAAATCATTTATGTTATAAGGGGTAAATAGCAAAAATATATAACAAACTCCTATAACTCAACAGCAAAAAAACAAATCACCTGGTTAAAAAATGGGCAAAGAATTTGAATAAACATTTCTCCAAAGAAGATACATGAATGGCCAACAAGCATATGAAAAAAGGCTCAACATTACTAATCATGATGGAAATGTAAATCAAAACCACAAGAAGACATTACCTCACACCTGTTGGAATGGATATTATCAAAAAAACAAAAGGTAACAAGTATTTGCAATAACGTGGAGAAATTGGAACCCATTCTCACTATTGGTGAGAATCTAAAATGGCGTAGCCTCTATGGAATACAGTATGGAGATTCCTCAAAAATTTTTAAAATAGAATTACCATATGATCCAGCAATCCTACTTCTGGGAATATATCCAAAAGTACTTAAATCAGGATCTAGAAAAGATATCTGCATTCTAATGTTCATTGTAGCAATAATCACAATAGCCAAGATATAGAAACCACCTTATTGCCCATTGATGAATGAAGAAAGAAAATACAGTATATACATATAATTGATATTTATTACTCTTGAATAGTGATGTAATATTATTCAGTCTGAAAAAAGAAGGAAATCCTGTCATACGCAAAAACATAGATGAACCTGAAGGATATTATGCTAAGTAAAATAAGCCAATCACAGAAGGACACATACTGCATAATTCCACTTGTATGAAATACCTAAACAGTCAAACTCTTAGAAATAGAGAGTACAATAATGGTTGCTAGGGGAGGGAGAAAATGGGACTTGCAGTTCAATGGGTATAGAGTTTCAGTCATGCAAGACAAACAAGTCCTAGATATCTGCTGTGCAACACTGTGCCTGCAGTAAATAATACTGTATTTTACACTTGAAAATTATCAAATGGGTAGATCTCATGTTAAGTGTTCTTACTGCAATTAAAGAAAAGTTTAGTCTAGAAAAGGTAAGACCTAGCAGAGACATAACTGTCCTCATAAAATGAAGGAGGGACTTCATGGAGGAAACACCAGATTTGCACTAAGTTTTCCTGCAAGCAGAACCAGGAAGAGCCAAAGGTAGATTTCAGCTTACTGCAAGTTTCCTTGTCACATCCCTCTGCTGATGGAGGAAATGTTTTTTCTAGTTAATCTAGGTTATAATCTTTTGATGGGTCCAATTTCTGCAGTAGACTAAGTTGCAGTTTTGTTAACATGGACAAATGGGAAATCACAAGCCTCTGGACTGAAACAATTGACCCCAAATCCCCTTAGCTCTAGTTAGCCAAACCTTCCCATCATGTCTGACCCACCCTGATTTTTGGTGCCATGTTAGTATTTGGTTTCTGAGGATATCCCTTAATTGTTTTCTGTGAGTTTATCTATGCCTTTATAAAAGAGGTTTGTTATAGTTTTAGAATTTCTACACACTTGTTTTGGAAGGGATTTTAGGTTACCAATTTTGACATATTGCTAGAACCATCAAAATAAAATTTCTTGGAAAATAGCAATTGTCAGTAAAAGCACGAGATGCTGCCATTATTATGTATATTAGTGAGATTCCAAATTAGTATCACTGCAGTTTGCATGAAGATACGGATGACTAGCAGTCAGACAACGTATTAGCATCAGAACTCTTTATTTTTGGAAATACTGTATAGAATCCCAAAGCATAAAACAAATCAGAGAGGCCTACTTGACTTGAAAGCCTGGAAGCAACTGTACTAGTTCACTTGTGCTAGTTGAAAACTAAGCTACATTTCCACTCAAAATTTACAGTACTCTGCTTGTTTTAAGATAATTTTTAATATATAATATTCCCCCCAAAGAATGCGTTGGGTTAATATTGCTAATAATAATCAATTTTAAGGTTTTTTTTTTATTCCAGTACCACAGCTAATTTCATCTTTTTAGATTTGTTAAAATATACTTCCTGAGTAATTTATCTTAACATCTTTAGTTCTCTTTGGATAATCCATAATCTGTGTTCTTCCAGGTCCCTAGTACAATTAAATTGGTTTATTTCTATCACTTAGTAAAAGAAATAATATATATTAAAGCACAGGAGTGTGCACTATGGTCTTACTTTGTGACTAACATTCATCTCTATGTAACTTGCCTCACCTATAAATTGGGAATAGTGCATAAACTTCCTGTTTCACAGAATTATGATTAACAAGATTTATGTTGTAAAAATACTCTTTAAAGTTTTATAAAAGATGAAGGAATGTTAGGTATCTCTTATTCTTTAAAAGTAACTCATATTTTAAAATAACAACAGCATATACAACTATTTCATATTATGATACTTTACAAAACCTATAAAGGTAATTTCTTTGTGTACTCATTTATATTCTATTATAGCCAATGCATAGTTTCACTTTTTCCTTTGAGTTCATTTTAGCTGTAATAATTATTCAATGGATAGTGAATATTATGGTACCTGGCATGATACTGGGAATTTAGTAAGCACCCAGTGAATGCTTGCCTTTCTTTATATTATCTTCTCTTGTAGGAAAAGTTAACGTCGAAACATAAAAAGAAAGAGAGTAAGGAGACAATTCCATGCATTTAAAAGGTGAGTTGAGTATCTTTTACTAGCTTTTACAAGGTGTATCAAATGCCTATTTACAAAAGTAAGGAAACTGTCAATTTGATGAAGTACAACTCACAACTCATTAGTGTTGAACACAGAAGTAGTATTCCACATCAAAAATGACTGCTGAAATATTCACAATTACCAGCTGCTCAGAGACCATTTTATATGGATAAAAAACATGTCACATTTAATTTATCAGATGCTTTCTGCTGTCATACTTTTCTTACGTTCAATGTACTGAAAAGTTATAAAAGCAACTTCAGTCTTGCCATAGCCATGTATAGACATTAAGAATAACACAAATCCATTATCTACCACAATATAATTGTATCTACACGGATGAATAATCCTCTGTAGCTTCTTTGCATTCAATTCTGAATTAAGTATTCCTTTAAAGATATCTGAAATACAACATTCAGTATCTCTATTTAAAAAACTACCATTTTGATATAAAGAAAAAAAAAACATTCATTTCTGAAGCCATATTCCTCGAATGAGCTGGCATTATTAGCCCCATTTCTATAGTAACTACAATGGAAAACATCATCAGAAAAAGAATGCCACTTTAATTTTCTAACAACACTGAAATGAATCAAATATGTACCCAAACACTTACGAAAATAAAACAGTAATAGTCTAGCTTTCCATAGTAATTCTGTAATGTAGGCTTCAGGTAAAAATGTAATAATTGGATTAACCCTTTTAAAGATTACCAGACATAGCCAATTGCTGTAACATGCTAGCTCTACGGTGCCAACCCAAACTCTAAGCAGACTAAAGCAATTAGATAGATAAATGTGTGGATGGATAGATAGGCAGGCAGCTTATTCCCAAATAAAAACAAATAAGCAAACAGTAACATACAGGTTTCAATCTTGTGTTTAATCCACTGTAAACTGAGCAATGCTCATACTAGTGTTTGTGGAGGGCCCTTCTCTCCTAGCCTAGCTAAGTGTACAGCAAGCATCATCTCTGCTCCACTGCATTGCACATCTTAGGCTCAGTTCAGTTATGGACTTCTTAATGGATGGCCCTCACTTTCTGTTTTCAGCATCAGCTGTAGTTATGGTTGTGGCTTTATTTAAACTGTTATCAGAAGCTATTTAAAACCATGAAAAAGAGATAAGGTGTGTTTATTTGGAGCTTTTCATTTAAAAAAAAACATAACAATGCCCCTAATAGCTACAGATTTGTCTTATTTTTCAATACCCCCACTCTAAAGATATATATAAGAACACTTAGCTTTTTATATACTTTAAAAATATGCTGGGCATGGTGGCTCACACCTGTAATCCCAATATTTTGGGAGACTGAGGCAGGAGACTCACTTAAGCCCAGGAGTTAAATACCAGCCTGGGCAATACAGTGAGACCCTGTCTCAAAAAAAAAAAAAAAAAAATTCCAATCTGTCTTTAAAGCATGTACAAAGTGGAAATGAGGGATGAGGGCCTTCTCTGATATTACATAAAATGTTAATAGCTATCTTTCCAATGAGTCACTAAATCATACTTTACTTTTTTACAAAAAGGACTTTTTAAAAAAATGCTAGGCTACACATGAAGAAAAAAGTGAGGAAATCAGAAGAAAGAAAAAAGGAAAAGAAAGAAAATAAAATAAGACCAAGTTGAAGTTGTAAACAAAACATGTATCTTGCAGTTTTGCACATCTCCTAGAAGTGAAACTCCATCTCAGCTCCAGTAGATCCAGCAGTCATTACAAGTGAAAAGCAATCAATTGCAGAGCCCATAAGATTAAAAAAATCAGCTGCTCAAGAGAAGTATATTCCCGGAATTGTGGACTGAAGAAAAATTCTTCTGTAATTCATATAGAGAAGTCGCTGTAATGTAGAGTGTGTAATCAAACAATCCCTAAAAATAGATACAGAAATATAATGTTTTTGCATTCTCACTTACTGTCCACATATGTAATATGCCAGCCTATTAGGATTATTAGTCTTAGTCTTACTTGTACACAAGAATATCCCGCTAGAAATTAAACTTTGTTTTTCTCTCTAGAAGGACAGGAGCTACACAGGTTTACTTATTGCCCATGGAAGACTTAATCACTACCCTGGCTGTTACGTGGGTCTATTTCTGTCTCAGTTTTTGCTGAATCCCGCAAAACACAGATCAAAACAACAGGGCACATACTCCCACATTCCAAAGTGAAATATTTGACTACCAAGTAGCATGAGCAAAGGATTTGGCAAAATCAGATCTTGTGACATTCCTAGGGTGTAAGAGGGTAGAGGTTAAAAAAGGTAGAAAAGACAGATGTTATTAATATTAAACCATTCTTTCATTTGAAACAGTCACAATGCCATGGTATTTCTTCCAGTCCCCCTGGAAACACAGAGGGAGAAGAGATTGCTTCCGGTCAGCTCTAGTCAGATGAAAGAGAAGATTCAATGAGAAACTCAGAAAACTCAATTTGTGTCTCCTGGAGTTTGCACAATAGGTTTCTGATTCAAGGCCCCCAAAAATTTTACGACAAATTTAATAGAACTGCCTGCTCAACTGTAGAGGAAAGAAACAGCCATATTGGAAACCGGCTCTGCCTTCAAAGACAGCAGAGCAGAGATGCTTGCTTCCCATGAACCAAATGAACGCTGGCCATACAGTATGATGATGACCTGAGACAGCTTCATCTGGGAGCAAGGAGACATCAGTAGAGAGAGGATGGAGATGTACAGAATCACATTTAGAAGCTGAGGATATGTCGTAAGTTACCAGCAAGAAGGGAGAGAATGCTGCAATCAGAAGCTCTACTGAGGAATCACTGAAGGCTGTGGATGTGCTCTACTAGAGAATGCCCTGAACTTGGTAAAGCCCAAAGTTGAACAATGCCAACCACTGCAACAGCAATGAAGTGTGGCTTTTCCTTCCTCCTGGACCTTCCCTCTTTCCACTGCCAACCCTAAGGAGGTCAGGAACAAGAGTTGGTAAAGAAGTATATCAGGAAAGGGAAGGAACAAAAAACAAGCTGACCTTGCCCCCCTCTCCCTTTCCCATGATAGGCATCCAGTCCAAAGGAGCCCTGAGCTGGATAATAGGACAGGGTTTAACTTAGAAGAGATTTGAAATTTTGACTTTATATAGGACTGGACAAGTGATTGTGCTAATGGAACCAAATATCAAACATTTTAGAATTTATTCTTCATAATGCCCAAAATGCAAAGGTCCAGAAAGGCAAATAAAAGCTGAGACATTTTCCAGATTAAGGTAAAAAAAAGAGACATGATGACTAAATGCAATGCATGATCCTGGACTGGGTTCTGGATCTGGATTAAAAAAAAAGCCATAAAGCATATTGAAGGGAAAATTTGTAAAATTTATGCATAGACTGTGGATTAAACTTCTTGATTTTGATAATTATGTTTTCATTAGCCATAATTTAGTATTAAATTTTAAATTAAAAATTTAAGTAAAAATTAAAAATTTAATTTAATATGTAATTATTTAATTGTATATGAATTATATGATTATATTTATACTTATGTTAAAGAATGTTCTTATTATTAGGAATGCATACTGAAGCATTTATGTGAAAAATAACATTTGTAATTTATTCTTAATTTATTATAAAATTATATCAACTTTGTACCTGCCAATATATTATTTTCTTGATGATCAAATATATAAATGATTCAAAACATTAAATATGGTAAACTAAAAGTACTAAAATCTGTTTTTTAAAAAGATAAAATATGAACTCCTTAGAGCTAGCCCCCTGGTCAAAATCTAAAGACAAAAATTTACTGTTGAGGTACATACTCTAGAGGACATCTACATCTGGAAATATGCAACCATTGACTTTTCCACAGGAATCACAGTCTCCAACTCCCACATATGCTGTTTGACTCAATTAAAGAAAGCCAAATTCATCTAATCCAAGTGAAAGCATGTCAGAACTTCTGAAAATGGAAGAATCAGCAGACTTTCTGGATCAAATCACCTATATTATTAAAGGGGTGATCACTGTTGACACCGCCAAATAAAGAGGATAAGGAAAATTTATTCAGACGATTGTTAAGGAACTGGGAGTGGGTAATGAGTGGTCATTTCAAAGTCAAAGTCAAAAGTCCAAAGACTTATATGTGAGTCTCACCCAATTTTTTTTTTATTTTAACTATTATTAATATACATGTGTTAGTTTCTCCAATAGACTGAGAAACTTCCAAGGATAGGCTCCGTTTTTAATTCATCATAATAGTTTGCATAGTGCGTAACAAGACGACCACTAATATTAAAGGACACCTACTGCATCTCAGGTTTTTTACAGGGCACTTTCATCATTAGCTCACTGATATTCATGACAAGATTGAACAAACAATGACATCCATGTAGACAGGTGTCCAACATTATAGCACAGAAAGACAAGGACATGTACTGGTTACTGCAGGTGTTAATTCAAAGTTAGGCTTGAGAAAATTCTCCTGGCAGGAAAAACAAAAATAAAAACAAAAACAAAATAACTAGTGGGACCAACCAACTAAATGTAAATGGAATCTAAAGTAGCTATTACACTCTTCAGTAAAATATTTAAGACTATCTGTGCCTTCTTGTGTGCTTCTGGAAATTCTGTTCCTTAGCTTAGGAATGTTATTAGAATAAGGTCTGCTTTCCTATCCAAGTGGCTTGAAATAATAGGACTGCTGACATATTTTTAGGGCAATCACCCAGGGACCTCTATAAGATTTAATTGTCTAGTTTCACTTCTGGATCTTAGTTTAGTTTCCAGGCCACCTCTCCTCCAGCTCTTTTTCTCTGAATCTGAAGAGTGGTCTGCAGAGATTCATCTTTGCTGCCATTATCTGGGCAGACTTCCATGAGTCTTTCTTTGCTCATGGATCCTCTTTCAAAAGTCACTAGAAAGACACCTGCAGCAAGCTGTAAAAGGGAAATAGGAGCTTAAAAATAATAAACTTGGAGACATTAAAAAGGAGAAAGTATTAAAAAACTAAAATATTGTTACTAATAATTTTCAGAAAATATAAGTGAAGATAAAATTGCTCTTTATTAGCTTGTTCTTTCGTTGATTGTTTGGTTACTTGCTTTCTGTTTGGTTGACTTTTATTAATAATAGTATCTAACCCTTATAATTCTTCTATTTCCATTTCTGCTGCTCCTAAGCCAGTGGTCCCCAACTTTTCTGACACCAGGGACCAGTTTCATGGAAGACAATTTTTCCACAAGTGGGGGTGCAGAGCTCAGACCATAATGCCCAGTGATGGGGAACAGCTGTAAATACAGATGAAGCTTTGCTCCCTCGTGTGCTGCTCACCTCTTGCTGGGTGTGTGGGGGGAGCCAGAGCTCTGCAGCTGGTCCTTAACAGGCCACAGACCATACTGGTCTGCGGCCCTGGTCTGCAGCCTGAGGGGTGAGGGACCACAGTTCTAAACCACCCGCTTCCCCTTCTCCTTTGTCTTCTGTCTTTTGTTTTAGTCAGACTCGGTATATGTATAAATATATGAGGGCTGTTCGGAAAGCATCCAGCCATTGTTAATAAAACAAGGACAATAACATGGCTGGATACTTCCCAGACAGTGCTCATATATGTATTTCTTATATATATACATATATATGTATATTTACATACACATCTATATGTATTTATGTGTGTATATGTATATATAATAAAACTATGAACAACTGGATCAAACTGTGTATAATTCTTTCATTTCCCTTTCTCAAGCTGTAGTTTTCCTTGCCTTTTTCCCCTTGAAAATCAAACCCTGAAGATACCAAAAAAAAAAAAAAAAAAAAAAAAGTATGTGATAGGCAACCAGACCAAGGAAGAGTCAGATGACACTTAAGATTGACATTTTAGCAAAATTCCCTTCTGTGTTATACACACAAGTCATGGTCTTTTTTTCTTACAAGGAAAAAAACATTATTTAAGAAAGCCACATTGCCTGTACCACTAAGAGAAAGTTGAAATTCCATAAAATATGAAAGGAAACTATAAAAAGTAGATTCAAGAACCCCAAAATTTTGGCAGGATGGATCTGTTAAAGGTTGGGCCAAATAGCTTCAACTATTTTAAGCATTCCACAACATATAATTTAATTTCACATGATACAAATAAGATAATATATGTCTATTTAATATAAAACATTATATAGATTGAAGGAATTATCATGGTTTGCATAACTATAAGGTTGATTCTGAACCATCAAGAAAAGGTGGAAGGTATGTCTTTGATTGCAGAATATTGTGTTTAACAAGTCAGGATGTGTTCAATGCACTTTGGAATTTATTTAAACACTACATTTTTATGATAAAATAAGGCAATTATATACTGATCAATGTTATTTATGCACTGCTTAGTCATACCTAAATTTACTACTATGAAAAACATCTTGGGAAAAGTTAATTTATATGGGCTTTTCAGATAAGATTTTCTATTCAGAATGCCTTCCTTCATCCTTGCCATGGACTGTGGCTATAGGCACAATATTGATAAAAACTTCTGGATTCATAATGAAGAACAGACTTTTATGGGATTTCTGAAGATAGTTTCAAGAAAGATGTGGAGTCCAAGTTCAGAGTCTATATCTGTTCTAAAATAGTAGTTACTTCAAAAGGTAACACTGGTTTTATTGGATCCAAATGAAACAAGGATTATTATGGTAATTTGAAGCTGTGGCTCTAGTGTTTCACATATTACAATTGTACAGAATGAGATGAATGTTATTCTTTTCTGTGACTTAGACACACATACTCTCAGCTATTGCCCTAAAAGTAAAGACACAGATAGATGTCAAAAATGCAGAAACCCTAAAAGTACAATAATCAACATTATGATCACTAGTTGCTCAAATAAGTCCTAATAGACTATTGATATAAACTCAGTCTTTGTGGAGATATTTGGTGAGCCTGAATATCATTCTAGGCATAAAGATATGTTAGAATGTCTGATGTACCTTTCCAAAAAATGAAATAGATATTCACTGTTCTTCGTGCATATAAAGAGTAAGTACATTAAATTCCTCTATAAAATACAGTTTAAAATATCAGTGTCTCTGCATCATTTTCAAGACAAAATTCTACCCATTTTTCACAGCATACAATGCTCTCCATGATTCTTCTCACCAGGGTCAAGTCCTAGAAACTGTCCAAATGAACATAATAGTCTAGTTTTCTAGAACTTCATGAAATTCTCTTGCTCATACTATTTCATTTGCAATAAATTTTTTAAATGTATTGCAATTCTCATGACTGGATCACCATCCATGGTTTGAAAAAGTCTGATTGAGCAAGAAAGCATGCGAAAGAAAATGAGTCTTGGGTAGAACTTTGTGAAATCAAAATCTTAACTACCAGTAAAGGAAGAATGAGCCTTCAAAGACAGGCAAATCTAAAGACATTAGAAGAAAATCTATAGTATACTCTGAGGGAAGTAAAAGGAAGAGTACTTGAAAAAGAAGCCACATTTTACTTTTACTTGTCATTTATAGTAGCTAAATAATATCCATTTTATGAGTCTATCTATCTTATAGTATTTTGCAAACTTCCAGCAGATGATAACTTTGGTTATTTCTAGTTTATTCTCAGTATTAACAATGCTATGATGAACAAATTTATGCAGGGATCTTTGTGCCCTTGTTCTACTATTTCCTCAGCATAAATTCCTGCATAATTACTAAACAAGTATGTAAATAGTATAACACTTAAGATGTATATAGTACATAGAGCCAAACTGTCTTCCACAAAAACCAAAAATTGTACTCTTGTGAATAGTAGAGCGCTTATGTTTTTATGTGCCCTAGATACTACTGAAGCTAATTATTCACCTTTACAATCAAATAAGTAAAAATACCAGTATGGCATTGTGATTTCAATTTGCATTTCTTTTATTCCAGAGAAGTTATACATCTCTTCACATATTTATTAGCTATTTGTATCCACATTGTGAACTGAATGCCCACATTTTTTGTTTAATTTTAAATGAGATATACATTTGTATTTATGATTTTATGAGTTCTTTAAATAGTCATAATATCCCTTTTTCTGATTTACCAATTTGTGTTTTGTTTTTAACTATGCAGTAGCTTTTTTAAAAATAAGACTTATAGGGGTTTAGTTAGTATGTTTCTTAATAAAGCAGAGTTCCACTGAAAACAGAAAGACTCAAGGCCTCCATCTAAAGGCATCAGATTAGCCTACATCTTCAATATGCAAAATAAACAGTAGTTCTACAGTGTGCTTGTCATTTAAAACCCAAGGGATTGATGGGGAATTAAATCATAGTAAGGAATATCTGAGTTCCTACAGGATCTGTTTATTTAATAACAGGTCACAGTGCTTTATATTTCATTAATAAAAGAGTAAATAATCTTATTTACTACAATAGAATCAGATAAATTATACAAGTGAAACTCAAGCTTAAAAAATCCTATAATGAATAATGGTAATATGTAAGGCAAACAAAAGTACAAGAGTTTATGGTTTAAGACATTACCTTTCAAGTACGTATTTGCCACGACAAGACTTTTTCTGTTTCTGCAAATATCACACTCCAAAGTGATTGCTGTTGACATGTGAAATTAAAACTTACAAAGGACAAAGGTAATGCAGTAGGCAGTAATTATTTGAAGTATAATGTCTGTCAGATTAATGTAGACTTAATGAATGATGCTCATTGTGTATTAATACCGTATGACAACTTCATGAAGAGCACTTAAAAAGCTTCAAGTTTAAGGAAACCTGGGGTGAATTGGTTTTGAAAAGAAGTCATTCTGAAAACTGACAAATTTCTAGGTCTAGAAAGGGTGAGCTAACCCAGATGTTCTCTGCAGTTGTTCAGTAGTTGTCATGACCCAGACTGCTTTACTGTAACAGTTCCTTTTGTGTTGGTGTGACAATGAACATGGCCAAGGTAATTCCCAATAATTAATGTTACTGTGATAAGTTCTAAGTGAAAGACAACCTCAAGAATTAATTAAAATAGCAACCAAAGCCCAGCCATGCATTCAATGTAAAAGTTTAGTCCTCCTTTCCCTTCTTAAGCAAACTCTTTAATACCTTTTTGGCACACTCTCTAATCCTTTTTGATTTGCTTTCTCCAGTGGTGGTAAACAAACTATTATAGTGCATGTACTTCAGATTCTTTTGTATTCTAATCTCTAAGCATGGTCTATGTTTAAAAAAAAAAAAAAAAGCAAAACAGAAAAAACAAATGTTTTATCACGATTTTCAAAAATAAATAAATTGTTACTCCACACTTCCTTAAAAGACCTTGCATTAGTAAATTCCTACTGCTTTAAAACTTCCAAAGAGCAATCCCTGATACGGAAGGGGCATGGCAATCTTTTTCTGTGAAGGGCCACAGAGAAAATATGTCAGGCCCTCTGTCACAACCACTCAACTCTGCCATTGCAGAAGGAAAGCAGCCATAGGTACATAAGATAAACAAATGGATGTGACTATGTCCCTAACAAATCTTTATTTACAAAACACATGGCAGTTTTGGATTTGGCCCACGGGCTCTAATCTGCAGACCCCTGGTCTCTATGATGAAATTCAGACATACATGGCCCTTGACATCACATCACAAGCTACCTCTGTAGGCCCATCTCCCACCACATTCTCTCTACAAACTCCACATACTGCTGCAGTGGACTTGTTCCTGCTCTCTGGATTGCGCCATTTCATGACATAGCTTGTCCTCATAGTATATCTGACTGCCCAGAATATCTTACCCTATTCTTCACCTGGAAAATTCCTAATTAAATGCAAAATCATTTACAAATACCCAATCTTCTCCAAAATGTTTCTCAATCCCCTCCCCACCCCAAATTGAGTTAACCACTCTCATTCCTGAGCTTTAACTGCATTGTACTCTTATGCTCTACCTCTCCGTGTCACAACTAATTGCTTACAATCTTCTAGTAAAGACCATATTCCATTTATTTTTATGTCCTCTGGGTCCAGCATATGGTGGGATGTCACCAAAGTCTTCTTGAAAAATGACTATAGAAATCTTATGAACATAAGAGGCAGAGATTGCTAGTTGCCTCCCAATGTCCATTAACACCCTGGTCCTTAGTCATAGAACCTCCCATTTTAAGTCAAGCACATGGATGCCAGGAATAAAGACTATATTTAAAGCTTACCTTTCAGATAAATTCTGTCCAAGGGGATCATGATAGAAGTAATATATGAAAATTCTGAGTAATGTCCTTAAAAGGATATGGATTTTTATATGAGAAAAATTTGTCTTTTTAAACCACTTTAATTTGGGTGTCTGTCACACATGATTATATTTTTACCTTAATTATGTAAAAATATACCTGATAGAGTTATAGTTGATATATTTAACACCAATATTTGATCTTAAAATATGTTGCTACAGAAACATGAAAATATTTATTTATTGGGCTGGTATAATGTTCTATAAAATATTTCTTGCCAATATGATATTATTTTAAAATAAAAATAGCTAACATATTTGAGGCATAAACTACATAAATAAAATGTCAACCATCTACCTATTGTAGAGAATACTCCACTTAAGGAAAGTTAAGCTGTTAACTAAGAGCAAAGATAACACTCTAATCTTATCTCCTAGAAAAGGAGTGAACAGTCCAATTAGGATAATAAGTGGACATTAGTAGAGCAGCAATCAAGAAAGGCTGGAATCCGATACATCTTAAAATGGACCATAAGAGACATATTATCTAAAACAGTATACTAAGCATTAAAGTTATAAAGAAGTAGAATTTTCATTAAATTCTTGGCATTGTAATTCATACATATAATACATGGCACTATAATGCATGCAATCATATATGCATATTAAATTAATGTTGAATAAATCTAGTAGTTTGTAATAAGTGCTTCTACTTATTTTTTGAATAAATAAATTGCACAACTACTTTTACTCTGTGGATTTTTCCCAAAGAAGCACAGAGCAAAAGTTACCTGCTACTCATATAGAATTGTGTTTTAAAAGTAGAATTTTTGAAGGCCAAGAGACAGGTCATCTTGGATACTAACTAGGACGTTATATCCAAGTTATCAATAAATTATCATCTTCTCTAACCTAGCAATAAAAGTAGATAAATAATAGAAGTAGATAAATATACAGAGGGGTCAAATTCAGGTTCAAATACATCAATTGTCAGTTCAGTGTTTGTCAGGTGTCAAGAAAGTAGAGAGGTGGTCCTTGCATATCTTTGAGACTGTCAACTTGAAAGTGGAGAATTTCTGAGTGATGACAGGTTCCAAGACTGTGCATTGCCAGTGGGTGGCTGAAATGAAAGAACGTCAAAAGCCAGAGAGGTTGAGAATATCAAGGAACTTTAGGATATTTCACCAGTTATAAGTATTGATTCTGTAGTCACTGCCAAGTGACAGCCACGCTGTCAAGAGAGCAGCGTAATTACTGAATTTATCAAGAAAAAGGAAAATCTAAAATTCAGTGAATAAAATTGACTAGGACATCAAGAATATAGCATAGGAGAATGGTTCGATGACTGAAAGAAGATATATTGCCTGATGATAATGAAATTTTGAATGTGGTATCCAAGAGCAAGTTGTGAGGAGCCCTCTCCCCATAACAGTGAATCCATAAAAGTAGACTTGGTGACCTGCACTAAAAAGTTTCACATAGTTGTGGACATGGGAATCATTAAGAGAAATGGAACTCCTTTCCTACTAGGACAACAATCCTTATAGCACAATGAGAAAGATTATTTAAAGGCTGGACATGGATGAAGTATATATACACAGTGTGATTCAAGCTTCAAAGAATTAAAAGCGCCCCAGGAAGTGACAGTGTGGGACGTAAAGTGTGACAAGTGCCTTTGCATGACACATTTCAGGACATTTAATTATGGGTTATGCAGGAGGGGTGTGTTAGTGACAGAATTATGAATTTAACACCTTTATAACCTTACTAGGAGGTACTGTGGCTGAAAACCTGATTCCCAAGTGAGAAATCTTCCAGAAGTTTACCTTTACTGATCTGTGAGATCAGGAAAAGATTAATAATTCTATAATAGTAATATTAAATAATGTAAAAACAAACAAAAGCATCACACCAGTAATCAAAAATTAGTGTTTTTAAAAAAAATAAAACCTGAAAATATTTACAAAGATACAACTACTTACTGAAAAAATATAAACACAGACTTGAAAGATTTCAAAAGAAATATAATCCTTGTAATGAAACTCCACTGAATTGGTTATCAAATGTTGAGAATTTTAATATGTTTAAGGAATTCTTCAAAAGAACTTGATGAGGTTGGTTCTAAGTGATGGAACTGAAGTATGGGATGGTTAAGAAATATCATTAATAAATGGCTCTAAGCTATACCATCACTCAAATTTCATTTTGTTTGAAGTATAACTGTCAATCATAAAAGGGAAGGAAGGAAGGAAGGAAAATTAACTGTATGTGGCATTAAAATACTCTGTTGATTGAACAGTAAAATAGTTAAATAACCAGTTTACTTAGTTGAATAGTTCAAACTACCAAACTACTAATCTTAAATCAATGGGTGGAAATAAAGAGACTTTTTAATTCATTAGAATACTTGTATATTAGATAAAGTATCATTATTAACAATCCACATACTATTGTAAACAAACACATATGCCTGCTTCCAAATTCACTGCAGCACAGTTTTATTGTTCCACATATGCTATTAACTATATCATTAAATACATGAGCCAACAATATACCACAAGAGATTCAAAAAGAAAATATTTAAAAGGATAATTACATAACTGCTCTAGTGACATTCCAATATGCTTTAACACATTCTAGCATTCCAACCCTGTGATCACGAGAATAATTTCTGCAATGAGTCATATTGTAGCACTCATCTGTTGTAAGATGACATGCTTAAAATTTTAACTGACAAAACACTTGTTTGATGATGAATGATGGAATCAGAATCCAAGAGATACCTCCTTTCATAGTAAGACCCTGGAATTTAGTATGTTGATCATATAGGCAATCCATAATTTTCCTCATTTGACTTATTTAGAAATATTTAATTTAGAACTACATTTCAAATGTTTTTACCTACTAATGTGCTGGTTTACCAGTTTAACATTGTCCATTATACTGCACAGAGGAAAACAGACTTTATTTTTCCTAAGAGTTCAGTTCTATGCCAAGAAATGGAATGTCTTTTTGTTTGTTAGGGCACATATATACTGAGATCAAAGGAAAGTATTATTCAAAGTTCCAAGGTCAGCTTTTTTTTTTTTTTTTTCGAAACTTAGGTCATCTAAATCCTTCTAACAAACTCTTTTAAATTTAAAGAAATAAGGAATCGAAAATGCTTTTTATAGCTAGCTTGCTTGCTTTAGACCAAATTTATGATACACTGGAGTTATATTATTTATGTGCTGTATGAACAGCATACTGCATTCCTTTGTACAAAATATATTCAATTTTTATACAATATATTTATAATATATTTATGAGTTTTTCCTAAAACTTGAGGCATGTTCTACTATTTAAAATAATTATTGAGGGTCACAATTCATCTATCATTTATTAAAACAACTTTTATTTATGAAACCCCAAGTTGGAGGAAACAAAGATGAATAAGTAATAGACCTTGCCCTTAAGAAGCATGCGATGTACCATTGGATAGCTTCGATTTGAAAAATAGTATGTCACAATTCAGCTGAGCAGGGAACAGGCTTTCTGATTTTAACAATCTTCTCCTCTATCTTGCTTCGGTCCCAATCCCGGTCCCACTACTCAAGAATAATACATACTTATATTTGCAGACAAAGTCACCAGTCTTACAATAATAGCCTTCTCATGTACTTTAAATAGTATAAAGTGATGGAAGTGGGGAACTTGATAGAAGCATCCTGGCAGCACTAAATTAATGTGCAGAGGAAAACAAGATTTATA
Organism: Varecia variegata; assembly: GCA_028533085.1. NCBI lineage: Eukaryota > Metazoa > Chordata > Mammalia > Primates > Lemuridae > Varecia > Varecia variegata. The sequence continues at coordinate 63,445,796 of CM052438.1, forward strand.
GCAAATGGGAGGAAGATGAGAGGGTTGGCTAGGGGGCATGGAAGCTGGAAACTGATGAGCAAAAGGATCTGGAGAAAATGGAAATACACTGTCAGGCATTGCTCACCCTCTAAAACTCTTATTGATGAATGAATCTATTCTAGATTTAAGCCATCCAACCCAGCCTCACAAAAGGTAGCCTTGACCCCACATCTACAGAGGCAACAAAGTCAAGTCTTAATAAAAGTCACATCTCTGGCTTTAAATCTTGGCTCTGTCACTTACGAATTACTGAATTTCTTTGAGTCTAAGTTTCCTCATCTGCAAATGATGATCAAAACACAGATCAGAGTGTGTGAGGCTTAAGGGAGATAATATATGTAATGAGTTTGGGACAGCATCTACATATATACAGTAAAAGTTTAATAAAGAGTAGCTATTTTTATTTTCTCTGTTTCTAGTCTTTTTTTTTCTCTTTTCTTGCCTGTAATTTTTATTCCTGCCTAAACTATTTCTAGATAAATTTCCTCTATGATTTTTTTTTCCTTCCTACATTTGCTCTTGCCTTTTATGGGACCAGAATCTGATCTATCTTGGTGAATGTTTCATGTGAGTTTGAGAAGAACGTGTACTCTGCTGTTGCTTTTTAGGGTATTCTATAAAAATCAATTAGATGAAGTTGATTGATACTGCTATTCAGGTCAAGTACACCCCTATAGATTATTCTGTCTGCTTGATCTATCAGTTACTAAAAGAGAAGCGTTAAAGACTCCAACTACAAAAGTGAACTTGTCTATTTCTCCTAGTTCTATCAGTTTTTTGATGTCCGGTATTTCGATACTCTGTCGTTAGGTCCATGCATGTTTAGGATTGTTATGTCTTCTTTGAAAATTAAACCCTTTATCTTTAAGCAGTGCTGCTTTTTACTCCTGATAATTTTCCTTGTCTGATGTGTGCTTTGTCTGAAATTATAATAGCTACTTCAGCTTTCTTTTGAGCATGGTATATTTTCCTCCATTCCTTTACTTTTAAGTCTGTGTTTTGAAGCCCTTTCAGCTATAATTCACTGTTATTATACTGGAGCTGTGTTGGTGTAGTGGTAAGGTGTGGAGAAGGGGAAGTCTTGTATTATCTTAAGATTACATCTCAGTCTTTTAGTGGCCCTATGTCCCTGGCTGTGATTTTCCCAAGTGTTTCTTAGCTTCTCCTTCCCCCAGACCTTAAGGGACACAAAAACGCTAGAGGGGGCTTTAGTGAGAGAAATCTCCTTCCCAGCTAGGATAAGGCTCTGGTAGATTCTTTTCCCCTGGACAGCAGGTCTCTGTTACGGAAAATGATCTGGACATATTTCACAATGATTACTCTTCCCCTCCCCCTTCCAGAACCATGACAGCATCTTTTTCGGTTCCCCAGGAGGTAAAACTCATACAACTATGAAGACGTCCCCACCATGACCATATATATAGCCCCATGGATTTTGTCACCCTCATCCTAGTCCACAGGCTCCAGCAATTTGTCAAAATTACTCTTGAAGTGTCTCTACTTACCGGTTTGACTCCAGTGGCTTCTGCTTCAGGTAAGCAGATCTTCGATGTGCCTCCCTGGATTAGCTGTCTCTCAGTATTTCAACACGGCAATTTGCCCTGAGACCTCACTCATCTGACATGTCTAAGAAAAGTCACTGATTTTCAGTTTATTCAATTTTTCTTGTAGTAAGGGCAGGAATTAAGACTTTCAAGTTCTTTACATGTTGAAGCTAAATTACAAATCCCATTCCTGCCTTTTAAACTCTGCTTTCCTCTTCTTCACTTTTCTTACCAGCTATTCTCTTCCTCTCCTCTTCTTTCTATTGCTATACCAAGAAAAAGCTTTTGACTACCATACAAACGATAGTCCTTCTAACAAATGACTTTTCCTTAGAAAATTTAGGTATTTTGAGAATTCAAAAAATAAAGGTTGAAGAATTACGTTCATGACAGTTTTCCTTTCACTCCTAGAAGTTCCTAAGTTAGCCAATAATCACAGGCATTGTAGAATCAGATAAAAACTTCCCAATAATCTCAGCTGGAATCATAAATAATCTAAAATTATTTTTAGTATTCTAACTTTAGTTTATTGGTATCAACCAGAAAAATGAATGGAGTACCCAGAAAGGCTATAGAGAATACAAGTCTTTGTAGCTACAAATAAGAATAAAGTTATTGTGTTATATGATACATAGCAGATATTAAGTAACCATATGCTTAAGGAATGAATAAATGACTCCATTTCATTCTAACTTCAAAAGCAACTACAACTATTAACTAAGTTCTGTGTCTTTGGTATATGCATTTATTTATAATATGTTATGTAGCTGATACATAATACATATATTTATGTAAACCTATAACTATATATGGAGTACAACTTTATTATAGCAAAATAAAAATTGAAAATAGGACATAAGATTATGTGTGTGCATATACATATGTGTATGTATAAAATACACATACATATATATGCACACATATATACCATATGTACATACATACATATGTTAAAGAAGATTAATCTTTCTTCTATGTTCATAGGATAAATAGCTTGGCTCCATTTATATTAAAAATGGCAGAATTATTGCATTTATTCATAATAGTTGAATATATATTCATATATAAACATACATATACATATAGAAAGAGAGAAGGGAATGAAAATCTAAATACATAAGGGAAATATCAAGCTTAGAACCCCCATCAAGTCCCTATCTATATTTCATATTACTCTAGAGTAGACAGCACAAAAAATAGTTGGTATTATGTTTCATGAAAAACCTAGGCAAAATAGGATAAATCTGAATCTGATATCAACTATTCTGACTTTGATAGATGTGTGCGCTTTACTATAAAATTACTACTACTACAGAAATTTGGAATTCCTACTATATACACTGGAATTCAAATTTGGAAAAATAATTTGCTCAGCTTATGTTTTAAAATAAAGATATTTATTTAAGGAGTTATGTACACTGACATCACTTATGTATTTTAAGTATAATGTAAGAGTTTTATACATACATCTACATAAAAATAAATTACAGAACAAGAAAGAGAACAGAACTAGTTATATACTTGAATTCCATTTATACAAATAAATTACTTTATAAAATTCATATCTTTTGAAAAAAATTCTTTCATAACTAACACAGTTCAAAAGATACATCTTCCTTGAAAGTTTAACAGGAACATATTCTAATATATTTAAGTGACAAAATGATGAAAAAAATGTGTTTTTTCACCTCGAATAGCTTCATCTTTTCTGAGCCTCCTCTGCACCAGTTACTAAAAAACTGTTAACAAAAGCTTTACTTCGCTTGGTAAATATCAAGACTTCCTAACCAACTCGTCTTCTAGCCATGATTAAAAGAGTGGAAAGTTCAAAAGATGACCAGCAAAGCACTTTTGAGTTGGCATCTGCAACAACCTTAAGAAGAACTTAAGGAAGCCCTCCTCTGTCTTGCTGTCACAAAAGAACAACCATTCCTTCTTTTCAACAGGAAAGAAGGTTATGAAATTGGTCAGCTATTCACAACATAAATGCAATTTAGATTCTTTTTAATAGATGTATTGAAACTTCTTTCAAACCAAGGAAAAATCTGACCCTTTAGAAAAATCAAACATTTCTTAAGAAAACTACTATCTGTATTCACCATGAAGACACAGTGCCATCAAAAAATATTAAGAAATGTTTCCCAGCTGACTTAAAACAGTATTAGCATTATGGATAAATGCAAGAATTCTGCCATTTTTAATATAAATGGAGCCAAGCTATTTATTCTATGAACATAGAAAGAAGATGAATCTTCTTCAAGATACTCACTATGTTCCAGTTCCTGATGCTATCTCAGTCACATGGGTAAGCCATATGTATATTTCAAATTTATTTAGAAGAATAGCTAGCTCCTGGTTGAGTATCATTGCAAAAATTATGTTAATCACTTAAATTCACTTAACTCTGTTAATGCCCATTCCTGGGCAAAGCAGTGTATCCTTATCAAACCCAACACATTTTGGCACTCTATTTCCCACAAATAAAGCCTATAAGAATTTTATGAGGAGGAAATATTTAAAAATTCTCTTTAATTGACTTAATTTTAAATATTTTACAGATAATGAAAATTTATAAAATCTCCCTGTTAATTTTCCTATATTGTAAACATTACGGTGGCAGACACTGTATTCTTCCTATTTTCAACTCTATCCTCATCACCCCAATATTGCCACTCAATTGATGAATACTTTTGAGACTCTCCTATATGCTTAGCACTGTAGTAGACAGTAAGTCTTAATTAACAAATAAATAAACTTGATCTTCCTGACTAAATGGCCAGTAATGAAAAGGAAATAGAAAATTAAAGAAGTATGCAAAATATACTATAAATTTATTTATAAATTTTACAAATGCTACAAAAAAAAAAAAAAAGAACCACCACATGATAGTTTACCATAGTTATGAAGTCAGTGAAAACTGCAAGAGGATGTGATGAATGTTACAAGTTGAAAGATGAGTTGGGAAGGAGGATCAGGCAGAGAAAATGGAATGTGCAAATGTCCAGAGGCATGTTGATAAAAGAGAGTCAGTGAAAGAAAACTACTATGGCTAGAGCTCAGATAGTTAAGAGCAGAGGACCATATGCTATAGATGCAGATGGGGAATTAGACTGGCAACATTTAGCTCATATTAAGGAAATAGATAGTTATCCTAAAAGCAATAGAAAAGATATTTTAGGGCACTGGATGGAGGATAAATTGTAAAGCAGGGCCTAGCTTCACTGGCATGCAGCCTATGCAGTTACACAGGGCCCTGTGCTCGGTTAAACGCTCTGCTGTTGCCATATTGAAGTTCTTAATAATTTTTTCAACAAAAGGCCCTTCATCTTGCTTTTACATTAGGCCCCACAAATGATAGAGCCAGTCCCATTATGGAGGGCTAATAGTGAAGTAGGACAGATATGCTTTATGGCTATTTTAGTTATCTACAAAAGAAATAATGATAATAGACTAAGGTAAAAATGGAGGGTAATGATTTTTAAGAGGAAAAATATTTATGGACTGGTGACAGACATAAATATTTAATGATTGAAACAATTAATAATTAATTGAAATAATAAAGAAGAAAAAAGAGAAAGAAGGAAAACAGAAAGGAAAGAAGAAAAGAGAAGCAGAAAATAGCCAGTTTCCATGAAACCTATGAACAGACTTTTCCAAGTATGCCAAATTAGATTTAATTTCCAAGACAAAAAGCACAGTTTTGATTATGACACTTCTCTCTTCAAAAAATCTTCAATAATATAGTAGACACTAATAGGTGCCTAAGCAATATCTATCCCCTGCTCCTTTCCTCCTGGTTAGTGGAGGCCCAGTTTTGTTCAGTAGAAACTTCTCTTTACAACCAAATGCTCAACTAACCCAGTCAGGCAAATCCATTCCCTTGTTGTTATTAGTTTAGAAACAATGGTGCGTAGCACAATTCCAACCAATGGGATATGGTGGGAAGTCTGAGGGCTTCTGAAAAGATTCCCGCATTGCTAAAGAGGCACATGTAGTGTCTTCTCCCTTTTTCCACTTGAGCTTACCACATGACCTCAGAACTAAGACAGCCATCTTGACATCATGAAGAAAGAAACAACAAGCTCAGGATAACAATAACAGACCAGCAAGATGGAAAACTCTGTGTTCAGTTGCTGAATTATCCAGCCTATAACCATCTACTTTGGAAGTTTGATCGTGTGATCATCAAATTCCTTTTGTTTAATCCTATTAGATTTAATACCCTTGAGGTCAGAGGCTGCGTTATTCATCTTTGTTTTGCCCATAGCATTTAACACAGTTTTTTCAACCTCTCAACTGTATCTTATGTTATGAAGAATGAGTTAATTTCGAAGCTAAGAATTATGTGCAAATAAAGCATCACAAAATAGTATTTGGTACAGGTTTGCATGTGCTTCATCCCTGCTGTTCTCACTATATTCCTCATAACATGGAATCATTATGTTTGGTAAGAAGTGAATATTTTTGCTTCTATGAATCATGAAATCTATCTTTGGAGTGCTTTTGAGAATACCTAACCTAATTAAATGAAGTGTTATTAAATTTTAATTAATGTGTGCTATTCAAAATTAATCAGATCCATAACTAAAAGCATGCTTAGCAAATGATCACATAAAAAGCAGCAGCAGCTCTCTAGTGACTTCAAATTATGTTCTATTTTAAAAAGGTTTAGTATATTATTTTTTCTACTAAAATAGGGAGACTTTTATCTGTGCCTATTTTTTACTTGGTCAGAATAGAGACTGATAAAGATTCTAGATGTAAAAAAAGTTAGTCTTCTAATTTCAAATTCTTGAAAATTGCTAAGTTTAAACATTGAACTTGTGGGTACAGAATTAGAATAAACATTTGAATATGCTGAAATTATAACAAAATAGATCTACCAGGAAAACAACTACAGATTATTTTAACAATTTTAAGCAAACATTAGAAAAGATATAAACCAAAATAATAAATCACTAAGATTTAATCATACCTACACTAGAATGGACACAAAACAAGAAAAAAAATACCTTTTATAATTTTCTATACAATTTTTTATGTCAACTAATAAAATGGTTTAATGTAAGTATGAATAACTTGACTTAGCTTATGGAAATATAATAATTTATCTTTCTCATTTTTAAGCATACTAATATTTTTTGAGAGAAGTCTAATAAATGATTCAGAGAACATGAAAAATTATTATAGAAATGAACACCATCAATAGTTTTCCAAGTCTATCTCAGCCAGAATGTCTGGAAATGAAAGTAAATTGCAAAGAAGGGATTTAGGCATACTTTGGATAGAGATGCGAAAGAGTGAATAGGTTAGCCAAAGAAGTTATAGTTGTTATTTCTGGAAAATCAGAGTAAAGATGGCTTTGTAAAATCCTGACAGAAACATCAGCTTTAAGGACTTTCCACATGTATGATTACCTGACTCTAAATTAACAAAAAGTAGAAGACACAATTCCCTGAAGTAAAAATGGTAATTTTACAAAGTATTAGAACCTTTGTTTCAGTCAAGTAATAGAACTAAATAGTATCAGTTTTTGCTGAAAGCTGCATCTTACTCCAACTTTTAATTAACCATTATTATTAAGCAACCTATAATTTTCATTAAAGTTAAAAAATCAAGGAGACGTTCAGTACAATTTTAATATTTCTGTCCTTGATTCAGTAAAATTTTTCCAGGCAGTAGGATAGTAGAATGTCAATTTCTTGCTGAAATTAAATATTTAAAATTGGCTATAAATTAGGCAGATTTTCTTCTGCTCTTGAGTTCCATTCCTATAAAATGCTATACAAATCCCCATTGTACATTAACATATAAAATCTATTTAACTGGGCTTATATTAAGAAATTTGGCAGTTTATTCAACAAATTTTGATTGATGGATAGATTCCTATGGAATTAAAAAGGTTAGCCTGGGTTCAAAATTCAGGAAGTACAAAAAAAAATATTCTTTAAAAGTCCCAACATACAATTCTCCCCTAGACCTGCAATTCCTCTTCCCAAAGGTTGCAAATTATATCAGTCTCTTGTAGTTAGCATATATTTTTGTATATCCAACAAATATGCATAAATATTCTTTGCCTCCCTTTTATAAAAATAGTTTTAAAAATTAAAATAAACATACTCTGGCTTATCATTTAATATAATTGGGAGTTTATCCTCCACCAGCACCTTCTACAATCTTTTTTAAAGCTGCTTTTTATTCTATAGTGTGGATAAATATTATTTATTGAGCCACTGCTTTTTTTACATATGGGGATATACATGCAGAAGAATTCTTAGATGGATTGTTTGGATAGAATGTCATTTCTTTAACCACTGGCTTATTGACAGATATTTAATTTATTTCCAAAGTTTTGTTATCACAAATAATATTATGCAAATTTTATCTATAACTTCTTATACCTATAGGAATATACTATTAGAAAAATTCTTAATGTGCATGGTAATTTCAATAATAGTTGTCTAACTACTTTCCAGCTAGGCAAGGAACACCTGTCTCTCCAAAGCTACATACCAGAGAGTGACTTTGAGGCCATTTGATATGTTTAAGAACTACGTATTTTCTGCAAAGAGTTTGGGTCATATATTTAGCCTATTTCTCTATTAATTTTTTAATCTTTTATCTTACCAACTTATATATTAAAAAGCTGTTTACATATATATATTTTGGAAAAATACATATCACAATCTGTAATTTTGTTGTATTTTTCTTGTGGTGATTATGTCTGCAATATTTTTTAAATGTGTTTACATATTACTTTTGTTAAAAAACTGGGTTTGGGTTTTGTAAATTTTTTGTATATATTTATACAAAAATGGCTTTTTAAAGTATGATATATAAATTAACACATATCTACAAACATTTATATGTAGCTGTATACACATATGTACATATGTGTATATATAGTCATTATTTTCTTGTAATATTTTTCTGGTTTCTTATATTTCTCTTAATTATTTTTTTTTTGTTCAATTTGGAATGAGGGTTTAAGGGATTATACATGGTCTCAAATTTGTTTTTTCCTTATGGACACATTATCCCAATACCATTTACTGTATAATCTACCTGATATGAATATCATTTCTATTTTACAATAAATTCTTTTTTGTATTTGTTCTATTTCTGTCATTGTTGTTTGGGTATTGTTGTTCCATCCCTTTCTCTAAGTGCATACACAGTACCACTCTTCTTAAATGATTGAAGCTTTATAATAAATTTCAATATCTAGTATAGCCAGTTTCCCCTTACTACTCTTCATTTCAGATTTTTCCTTTATTTTTTCTTTTTTATCTAGAAATAATGGCATCAATTACCAAAATAATCCCTGTGGTATTTTACTGGGATCCTGTTCTTTTCAGAGATTAATTTATAGATAACCAATATCCTTTTGAAAGGAAGCTCAGTCTTCCAAGTACATATACTAAATATCATATATATTTGAACATTTAAGTTTATATTATTTTGTTTTTGCTACTAGAACACAAATGTGTCTCCTCCTCCATTTTATGTTTAAACATTGTTATGAATAGAAAAAGTTATTGATTTAACTTGCTAAATTATCTTATTGTTTATAATAGCTTTTCTGTTTATTTCCTTGATGTATTTTTCACATAGCTGATCATTGTTTACAAAGATAATGATTGTATGCCTGGAAAATATTTTCAATTTTATACCTATAGTTTCAATGTCTTTTTTTAACTGATTTGCTATATTATCATATATAGTAATGGTGGTAATGAATACCCTTGCTTTAATCCTGAATTTAATGGGACTTTTTTAAGGGTTTTTCCACTAAGCCTTTTAGGAGCTAATATATAAATATATTCTTTTTTTAAAATACTTTATATATATGTAACCATAATGCATATCATTTTCTTATATTTATATTCTACATTAATATATGAACTTTATAAACACACATTAGAATTAACCATTTACTTCTATCTTACCAAAAATTCTATCAAATGCCTTTATGACAACTAACAGGTTAACTGTATAATTTTTTCACCTTAATGAAATTCATATTTCAATTGAATGTTGTTGAACAAAGTTCTTATCATTTTCATCCTTGTCTATCTTATTTCACTCTTGTCCATCTGTCTGTTTTCCTTCCTTCCTTTCTTTCACCTTTCTTTTTTTACTTCTTTTCTTCTTTTTCTTTTCTTTCTTTTCAGTCTTAGTAGTCTTTCATTTTTCTTTTTTCTTTTTCATTTTTTTACTTGATATACATATACATATACATTGTATAGTGATGACCACAATCAAAATAATTAACACATTTCCCATTTATCTTAATTAGGTTAGTCAATATGTCTTTTTCTTTTTAAAAAAACCTAGCCCAGAGATTTTTCTTATGAAGTTTTACTGTTCTGCTTTTTGTTTTTTTCAGTTCACTATTTTCCAATTTTATTTTATTAATGTCTTCTGCTTTTCTTAAGTTCATTTTTTAAATAAATTATTATATTAGTACATGTTTAATTCATTTAATTTCTTTTTCTTATTAATAGAAATGTTTAGGTCTGTGAATATATCTCTGAGCACTGCTACCTCCATTCAATACTACAGATATTAAGCTTTTCCATTATAGTAATTTTCTGGAATTTCAATAATGTGTTATTTCAGATTACTTTTTTAATGAGTTTTTTAAAAACTTGTTTGTTTTTTAATATCAAAGTGGTAGGGATCTTTTACTGTTTAAATTTGTTATTTATTTATTGTTTCAGTGCATTACTACTAGAGAATGTTTTCTAAACTACTTCTAGTTTGGTAATTGATTAAGACTGTTTTTATAATCAAAGATGTTATCAATTCCTTTGAATTTTTCCATTGATACTAAAAAGAATGCATATTTGATCTTTTCAGCTTATAGTAGTATAGAACATTAATTTAATTCACCCAATTAATTGTATTATTTCAGTATCTTTTATTTTTATTTGTTCAATTTGTCATAACTATGAGAGGCAAATTAAAGTTTTCTACTCATAATATAAATGTGGTTTTTTTGCATTTAATTCTATTTCCTATGGTTTTTGCTTTTATAAACATTGATGCTATATTGTTTGTACAAAAAAAATAATTATAACTCCTATATAGTCATTGTGTACAATACACTTTAGCATCATAATTTTATATCAATTATCAATTATTGGCCCAATTTCAACATTTTGTGATATAATGATCACAGACCTTGGTATTTATTTATTGTCATTTTCTTTTTACATCTTTGTCCATATTTTTATTATAATGGTTATATTATTAATCTTTAAGAATCCTTTTATTTTAGAAGTATCTGTTGTTGAAAGGACAAAATTGGACTTTGATATGTGATCAAATATAACATTTTTATAACCCATTTTATTTCTTTGAATGATAGATGTTTGTTTAAATTCTGACAGTACGTTTTAATATATTCTTTCAGTTTTAAAATGCACATTTTTTCACATCTTATCCTTGAAATTGGGATGTATTATTAAAATCCATGAGATAATAGGATCTTCAGTATCTTACAATCTCTTTTTGGCTAAGGACAGTTCACTGTCTGGCATGCATAAACTATCTAAAAAGTAAAGTGACCTCTTTGTTATGCTGAGTGGCTTAATTGAGCATTTGTAGTCAACAAACCATTTATGGACCATTTAGTCATTATCTGAAATCTTTGACTACTTCAAGAAAAGTCCTAGAAAGTGGCAGCATCTAATAAATCAATGTCAAAAAAACAAAAAAAGAAAACAAAAACGTGGAAAGGAGTGGAAACTGCTGTATATTTTTTAAAACAAGATATAATAAGCCTCTTATCTTTCCATATCTGCTGTGATCTCCTCTTTCCCTCTATTTGGTACTTGCTTCATAGAAGTATAATATTTTTAAATTTTTGTAAAGATGTTCCATTTTTATCTACTACATGATCACATTGTTTTATTTTTGTATTTTTCTTTTGTTTTTGGTGTTTTCTGTTTCTCTCCCTTTTCCCCCCCTTGTATAATCTTTATAGAGATACTTTGCTGGTTCCTTTTTGATTACTTATCCCTAAGTTGCTAAGTTTTTCCTTGATGATTACTGTGTATGTGGTTTGTGTCTAGGAAAGATCACAATTATGGTCTAAGATAAGTGAGATTTTTTTTCTGACCTAGGGTTTGGGATAGAGGCTCAATTAGCCCTCATTTCTTAACAGTTAATGAAGATAGGAAACTAATTTCTTTTTCACAACTCAAGGACTTCTGGGTTCTTCCTGAAAATATCGCTTGGGTGCAATATTTCTAATTTATCCTCAGCCCTCTATGGGAAACAAACTATAGTCTGGGAAGTTCCTGACTCAAGCCAGTAACCCCATTCTGCAAATAAAAGATGTAGTCGTATGTCACAGAATGTGCCTTGCATCTTTGAAACGTGAACTTGATTGGCTTTCTAAGCTGTGCAGATCTGGGAGTACTCCCTCCTTTTCCTATTCATTCACCTCTACTCCCTCTTTGTATAGAAGCCTTTCTAACTTACTGTCACCAAAAATATAATTAAAGGTCTGCTTTCTATTCTCCTTCTGGCCTTGAGTAATTTTCAGAATGAGAAGGAGGAAATACTTGTTCTGAATGCCATTTTGAATTGATACTACTTTAATCAATGAAATAATTTAATTTAAAATATACTTGGTTGTACTTTTTGAAAAAAATTTGCTATGAAGAGTGAAAAAACTATAAACTAGAATTGAGCAGAGCAGCAAAGACAAACTATTTAACTACTCTTTAATTTTGTTTCATTTAGGTTAACCCTCAATCTGAGCCTTGATTCATGATATTTGGAAAAGATCCATTGTTTGTATTTTCCTAGGACTTTAAGCAAATATGCCCACCAAGGTAGGTTTAAAGAATGGTTTGCCATGTTATGGACCGGGGTAAAGTGTACCCATAAGTGGCAGAATAAAAGGAGAAAGAAGAAAGGCAAGCCTACTCTCCATATAAATACACAGAGGAATGAATGGGGTTTCTATGCTCTTCCTAACTCATCAAACTATCAATATTCCTCCTTCTGTACTTGATGTAAAACACAACAGTAGCTGTCAATGCAAATTCCTCAGTCATTGGTACCCTCAAGCTTCAGTTGCTGCTTCTGAAGAGTTATATAAGCCAGCCTTGCTCACATACTCCCTGTAATAGAACTCGTCACTTGGCCCACATCCACTCAAGGTAAACAGAACCAGAAAGCTTTTCAATGGTGTAACCTCTATCATCTGAGATGCACATGCTAAAACTGAAAGAAGTCCCCGTGGGGTAGTTTAGAATGTCTGCCCTCAGTTTTCTTAATACTGATCTAAACGCCAAGATGTAGCACTCTAGCAATTCAACTTGATCCCTCAGTCTGAGTCACCTAGGGTTACCGCAAGGTTTTATCCTCATCTTAGTCCCAGGCCCTTTATCCTCACATCTGAGCTGAGCAGCCCCTTACCAAATCTTCTTCATTGTCAAGCAGTGGCTGTTCCTTCAGAGTTGTCCTGAACTGAGGCAAAAAGGCCAGGCCTTTTTGTCCCTGCATCAGCTTGCCAGGGGCAATAGGAAGCCTCCTGAGAGATACAACCTATGCCCAGGCAGTTTCTTGAAGTTAAAGTGAGGTGCAGCTGATACTCCAGGCAACTACATATAGGTAAGTTGGCCCTAAGGAAAGGTCTAGGAGGAGCACCACTGAATATACTTCACCACCAAAGCCTGATCTATACTTGTTAAAGATGGTTTAAAAACAATTAGTCAGGTAGATATGGTTCCAGAATCTATCTAGTTAGCAGACCCATTCGAAATATTGCTTCAGAAATGATAGTTTTCTATTTATAAGTGCCCACAAAAACTCATTGTAGCCAAAATATTTACGTAAGAAACCCTATTTGGGCATAATCGTAGGTATCTAAGGTTTATTTTGAACACTGCTATAACAGAATAATTTTTGCCTTTGAAAAAGTTTATGAGTTTCTGAAACTCTCTTTGCCCTAGGGCATTGGAGCATATACATTTCTGTTTTCTTCCCTAAAAGACTGTAATGTCTTCTTTCATTTCACATTAATATTTCACTTTATCTTCAGTTTTCTAATCCAAATCATGCCACTGACATTGAACTATTGCAGTAAAGGAGAATGGATATGTAACTTCCAGGAATGAATGATCACTATTATATTCAATTATCTACCAGTTTGGTTTCTTTATCATTAGTGAGGGAACATGGAAGATGGGGCCAGAAGGCAGAATACAAGTTTTAAATAAACTATGTGACAAATGATATCTGTTAATCCAATTTAGGCCCCTAAATTATCTACAAACAATAAAAAATAAACTTATGCAATTCAAGGAAGTTGGAAAACATGTACTTTTATTTTACTTGCTTCGTTTACAATTTCTGTTCCCTTTTCTCCCATTTCACACAACTAAATTTATACAAATATTTTCTAAGTGCTCTTCTATATATTATTTTCCATTAAATTTAAGTTTATTCTTATTTTCTAAATAACCGTTTTTCATCTCCCCCAATTCCTGAACATATTGTTTCTTATTTTATGTAAATGAGCATCTGTTGTTGAGTAAATATCAGCTGAATTACTAGATGATTAAACAAAACAATTTTTTTTTATTTCAAAGTATCATGGAGGTACAAATGTTTTTGATTACATAGATCACTTTTGTAATGTTCGAGTCAGGGTTGAAAGTGTGCCAACACCCAGATAGTGGTCATTCTACCTGTTAGGTAGGTTTTTGCCCACCCCCTGTGCCCTGCTTCCCCCAACTTGATTTCCTTTGAGGTTTGCTTTCTTCTATGCACACGTATACTCATCAGTTAGTTCCAAATTAATAATGAGTACATGTGGTATTTGCTTTTCCATTCTTTAGATACTTCACTTAGGATAATGGTCTCCAGTTCCATCCAAATGAATCAGTGAGTGCTAGAGGTACAGATGAGTCTTTTATTACTCCACGTTAAGAATGTTTAAATGAAAACTATTTACCCTAAAACAAAAAGCTCTCTGATTCAATTTTCACATAAAAATATTACATGGTTAATAAATATTGGTTATATGCCTGAATGAAAGAATGAATAAATGAGTAGCTCATTTTACACAACAGTTCATATATCTCCTAGATTTTAAGCTTAAAATAAAACAAAAGAATTACAGCTGTCTTGTAGTTTTATCATCTTGATTTTTCACTCTGTTAGTGCAAGGACTTTTGACAAACCAGCTTTGTAACTTTTGTTTCCCAAAAGTCATATGAAAAAATAGTTTTTAATTAAAACGATGATGTAAGTTGACAGTAAAAGCCTTCCTCACTAGTACATAAATGTTCCAAGATCAGAACTGTTTAATGAGTTTACTGTAAATCAAGTGCAACATCTAGAATTCTCTAGTATAAATGTCTTATCTCAATGTACATTGCTCAAATATCAATTTAATCACACATATTTAACAATCAGCTTTCATTATTGCACAGTCCTCTCTAGTCTAACTTATTTTGATCAACTTTAATATTAAGAAAAAATAGATAGCAAACCATCTAATAAAATGCACAGATATACAGAAGGAACAAAATAATCCTAGGACTTTTCTTTAAAAACTTGTGTGATTGTAAGGGTAGTTAAAATTAGATGTTACTGTTTTAAAAAAATATATTGTGAAACATTTATTAGAATTTATATTACATAGAACATCATAGGATGTGATGAAAAAGTACTAGTGGTTTTAAATTGTTTAAAAAGAAAGCATGAGCAACTCATTATCTGAGGAAGGTAACTGAAACTAAAAAATTGTTAAAGTACTTCACTAATAGTACAATTTATATTAGCAAATATTTGAGCAGAAATAATTGATTCTGATTAAAAATATACCACTAAAATATGGAAAAAATATGGCAGGTTTTATATTTTATCAATAGATTTCCAATAAAAAGAGAAAGTTTCAAAACTGAAATGTGTTTAATATATACAGGTCAAAAAAAGGTATATTTACTTTTCTGCTAATCTATGATTCAGATGGAAATGGAAATGCCCATAAAATCATAGCTGTATGCATGTGATAGCTTTCCCTAACCAAAAAGAAAATATTGTTATTCTGAAGTGGAAAATAGAAATTAAATTGTAACAATTTTACCCATGATAGAGTAATACATTATAGCCATGGTCCTCAAGAGCTCTGCCTTTACTGAGCTTTAGTTTCAGGTCACACATTTGTGTTTTAAATTTCTTACCATGGTTTAATGAAAGACTCCTAAATACCTACATTAGCTATCTTAGAAAACTAATTAAGTAATCAATAAACAGAATGAGTATAAGTCAATAGTACCTCTGATAAGCATGCCTGATCCTCAACCTACAACAACACAGTTGTCAGCAATTACAGGGGAAGCTATACCTTAAAGTTCATTAAAGTCACACTTGTAAAGCTATTAAATGTTATCTGAAAATGTTTTTTGTACTATTGATAATGTAGGTCTTTGTTACCAAATTTTAACTCAAAAAGTTTATTTTTAAGCCAGGTAAATAATAAACAGCAGTCCGGGAGCAGTGGCTCAGGCCTGTAATCCTAGCAATTTGGGAGGCCAAGGCAGGAGGATTGCTTGAGGCCACGAGTTCAAGACCAGCCTGAGCAAGAGCGAGACCTTATCTCTACAAGAAATGGAAAAATTAGCTGGGCATGGTGGTCCATGTCTATAGTCCCAGCTACTCAGGAGGCTGAGGCAGTAGGACCACTTGGGCCCTGGAGTTTGACATTACAATGAGGTATGATGAGGCCACTGCACTCTAGCCCTATAAGTTCTAGGCAGGTTTAGACCCTGTCTCAAAAAAGCAAACAACAATAATAATAAACAAATTTTATCTAACTCAACTATGTGATTTGAATAACAACTACACATTGGGTCTATCATTCATTCATTCATTCAGCTCACATTTATTTATATTCTTTCTAATATGTTCCAGAGCTGTGCTATTTACAGAGGCATAAGCATTAATATGTCAGTCTCTCACCCATCAGTCAGACCATAGTCTAGTGGAAGAGACAGACACATATAGAGAATAATTTATTATAAGTGACAATGTACCCTGAATGTGCCATAACCTCAACAGCATGTTGGTAAAAATTAACCTATATTTCCATTAATATTAAAATCCTCTGGTTCATAGACTCCTACCTACATAACTAACTACAGGACTTAAGAGTCTCCATTTCCAGGTCTCTGTCATTATTTCTGGGAGTCCTTCAGGTGTCTAATATAAGTTCTTGACTAAACATGTCATATTACTTTGTTCCGCCATCCTTATAAATGCTCATCCTCACAAAGGTACTTGAAGAACTCCCTCATTCAATTCATAATTAAATCAACTTTCGTACCCTACTGTCCCTCTCCAACCCTCTTTTTCTAAAACTCTGCACAGTATCTTCATAAAAATGCTCCTATGCCTACATATAACCTGTAAATGGCTTTCCATTGACCTGAGAATAAAGTCTAGATTCACATCTTCCAAGATTTACCTCTTGTTCTTTGGCACAAAAGAAATCAGGCTTACTTTTGTGGCTAGAATAGGATAAAAAGTCAAAATCAATAAACTCTCTTGGGTATATGCAGAAGAAAAAGAGTAAAGAGGGTGGAGCTAATAAGCCTATGAGGTTTTCAGAAATCAGAAGGCAAAGGATCCACAGCCTAGAGAAAAGAGGGCAGCAAGCAGGGGAGCTCTCTCGATGTTTGGCAAGCAGTTCTGTTCAACACCTGTGCTTAGTTCTTATGCTCTTGAGAAAAGAACAAAGACCAAGGAGACGTGATAGGAAGCCTTTGACTCAAAAACAGAAAGAATTTTTCAGTGATCACTACTCTAGATACAACGTAAAGTTCTCTCAAGGAAAAAATGTTTCAAAAGTATCAGAATGTTCACATAGCAAGCATCTTAAAAAAAGAATCCCTCCATGGAGAGAAAGATGGAGCAACTGATTCTACATCCCTCTGATGTCTCAGTTGTAGGGTAACTTTTGATATGGTCCAGCAATTGCTCCAAATTTCAAGTATTGCATTGGATAATACCCCAAAAGGCTAAATGATAATTTTGAAAAGCCTTGTGCAAATCATGGATTTACTTGCAAATTTTTGGATTATAATTAAGGTATAGATTCTTTTTTTTAATTCCCACTACCCAAACTCTCAATTTTTAAATTAAAAAATTAATAAAAAATCATATTGCCAAAGGACATATTTTCCAAACTGTTTAACTAGACTTTCATTTAAGGACTATAGTTATTTTATAAAGTTAATTATATAATTATGTTTATGATAAGTGTCTGCTAAAAATATCACCAGATATAAAAAACAAAGTCTACAAATTTTTATGCAAAGTCATAACATAATAAACTGTAGGGATTTTTTTCTTTTCACTCTGCCTTAACTCTACATCAAAACCATTACTTTGTTCTCATCATCTAAGCGATACATTCGAACTCTTCATTACTTTCATTGCCTTAGCTGCAGATGAATTCACCACTTTTTCAAAGTCACCTGACAAGCTCTTATCAACGGCTACCAGTAGTGATAGTGATGCCTTCCCTCCTGTGTATGTATATATATGTGTGTGTGTGTCTGTGTGTGTGTATATATATACACACAAATGTATATATACACACACACAGACACACACACAGTTTACATAACATGTATTTAAACTTTATTTGCAGTTTCAGTGGTCCCCAACCTTTTTGACGCCAGGGCACCAGGGACCGGTTTCGTGGAAGACAGGTTTTCCACGGAAGCGGGTGGGAGTAAGGTTGGGGGACACATCTCACCTTGGCTGTACCTCAGATCATTAGACGTTGCAGTCTCAGGGGGAGCACGAAACCCGGATCCCTCGCATGCGCAGTTTGCAGTGCGGTGCCCTCTCTTACGAGGGTCTGATGCCGCAGCTGACGGGGTGCGGGGCTTCAGCGGTGATGCGAGCGATGGG
This sequence comes from Varecia variegata, assembly GCA_028533085.1. Lineage (NCBI taxonomy): Eukaryota > Metazoa > Chordata > Mammalia > Primates > Lemuridae > Varecia > Varecia variegata. The sequence continues at coordinate 63,464,308 of CM052438.1, forward strand.
GAGAGGCTGTGCGTGCAGGTGGGGCTTCGCTTGCTCGCCCGCCTCTTGCTGTGCGGCCTGGTTCCTGGCAGGGCCCGGGGGTTGGGAACCACAGATTTAACATATATACCTACTTTTCTTGAAGAAACACACCAGGAGTTTTTTTTTCTCCTTACTAAAACAGGTTTCCTTGATTTTCCGAGAGCCCACCAAATTAGCAATCCCCTCACATCCTCTCTCAACTCTTTGTTCTCCAGTCTTCTTCAATCTAAACTAAATTGATACTAAAATCTGCATTTGGTCACTAGTGTTTCTTTCATGAGAGCAAGATGCTGGGTAACAGCATTTATTTATTTTGATTATACCACCAAATACAAGTAATACATTAATCTACTTATAATATATATAAATTATAGACAGTCATTGCTCTGCACAGTTCTTAGACGCACAAATTCCAGTTACCATGGTTACTTAAATAACATCAGCCCCCAACAACAGTAAATTTCAATTACCACACTATATTAACTGGGAGTAATTGCATAAAGTACAAACTCTGCTGCTACTTTTGCTCCATAAATAACAGATGTGCTTCATGATCAGTGAGTACTCATATCACTTCTTTCAAAGTCTGCTGGTGACCGGTCACTGTGCACCAACTATCCAGTTTACTTACAAATAGTAAAGCACATTGTTGTGTTGCTTTTTTTGTCTCTCAATGATAAAAACCATATGACATTTTATGAAAATGGATAACCAAAAGAGAGAATTGGCTAACAGTGATGAAAGTGCCACAAAAAAATGAAAACTGATAGTACTGAAGATGACATTTCCATGTAATGTAAGTGGATTTATAGAAGAAACAGTGGAACATAAGATCGTTGGCACTGCCACCATTCAAGAGAGTCACATATGCAGCCAAAGACACTTACTGATGAACTCATTGACAGAAATGCAGAAAGTGTGAAAAATAAAGGAAAAACATGTCCCAGACCAAGTGACATTAGCAAACAAAAAGAACTTTACATTAAAGAAACTCTCAGATATCTTTCACAATTTTGAAAATTTAATGGATAAATATTGGCACCTGATTCAGAGTTAGAAAGGAATATGAAAATTCACCACGGCATAGAAAGGATGCTCACTAAGTTATACAAGAAGAAGGCAAATATGGTTAAACTATGACTGATAAGTTACTTACAAAGAAATAAAAAACTTTCTCAGTGTCTCTAATATTTTAAATTACAATGTACTAAGTGAATATTAGCTTTACTTTTTAATTTTTAATTTTTAATTAATATGGGTACATAATAGTTGTATATATTGATAAGTACATGTGATGTTTTCATACAGGCATACAATGTGTATTAATCAAATCAGGGTAATTGGGGTATCCATCATCTCAGATATTTATCATTTCTTTGTATCAGGAACATTCCAACTCCAGTCTTTTAGTTATTTTAAAATATAACATAACTTATGTTGATTATAGTCATTTAGTTGTGATATCAAATATTGTTCATTCTAATCTTTAACAAAAATTTAAAGGTTGCAGAACAAACATAATTTTCCCCATTGATTTTTAGGATCTCTTTGCATAGTTTCAGCTGGCAGTCATTTCTATGGTCTTGCACTACCGTACAAAGTAAGAAATACCTGTACTCTCTTAATTCTAATCTTACATTATTCTTCAAAGTCTCCCAATTTCTTCCACGTCCAACTCACTTGTCACCTGTAGATTTTAAGGCACTTATTCAGTCCTCCCTCACATGTACATCTACTCCATAAAAAAAAATGCCAACATTTCTAAGATCTTTAGGCAACAAATGAAAGTATAATATTCAGCTGATCAACATTACATATTCATTTAGTTGTGTAGGAGTGTATGGGTGTCCCTATCAGATCCTCATTACTCGATTGATCTTTTTTAAGCAAGAGAAACAACCCATTACTCTAGATTTCTGCATAACCAAGTAAACTTGGTGCAGATATAATTTTTATGACATGTTCCTTGAGTAGTATACCTCCCAGTCAGATGAATGCAAGAGAAAGATGCCTCCTGCTCTAGGGAATAGGTGAACTGGGACCTTTCTGTGACTCAGCATGCCACATTTTTCTACATAAAGCTCTGAAAACTGGGTGAAATGATTAACATAAGGAGCCTGGGGCCTTTTAAAGAGAAAGGAAAGATGAACATGGTGAACAGAATAAAATGTCACAGCCCCAGGAAAGATATATGTGATATAAAGATATATGTCCTGGGATGTATGTGTGTGATCTAAAAGCATTACTCATGAAGACAATTTTCTGGTTGCTTGGGAAAGTTTTAGCTTTGAATTATCTGATCTGAGTTTATTATCAGGAAAATTTCCGTACTTGAATAATTTCTACCTCTGTAGGAAACTTTCATTCAGCCAGTAGTAGATGCCAAGTTATGGCTTTGGTGGTAAGACACCCTGAAGTTACTTGAAAGACACATGCAGTCCTAAAGAGTGTATCATGCATACACAACTTCATAAAAAATCTCCTACTCCATAGACATTCTGGAGACACCCACTCTTTATCCTTCCTGAGGACAATACCTACATTGCAATTACTTACCAGAGCTAACACAGCTTCCTCAATTTAGTAGCCTTTCCGGAAAAGCTCAAAGTCTCCTAGTAACAACTGGCGAGGAAAGCACAGGTCATGCTACCACAATTCATACACAAACTTCATGGACTGATTTTGTCCAAAAAAAGTGACCTCCACAATCAGCAAGACCAAACAAGATCAAATTCCAAATGAAACAAGGATTCTTAGACTCATTTAGGAAATATTTAGGTAGAACAGACAGTATTTGCAGAGAATACTACAAGGAAATAAAATGTAGTGTACAATTCTAACAAATTTATTTGTGTAGTAAAAGTGATTATGAATTTAACCTAACTATGTTATATATTATGCAAACTTCAATACAAGACAATGGCATCCAGGGGGAAGAAAGAGGATATTGTCCAAGTAAACAGAGAGCAAAATCTATCTACTACCACACTCAGCCTTGTACGCTGAGAACCAAAACCACACCTCGCTGTCTCTACTCACATGGATTTGCTCTTCTTTTGTCTTCAATGACATGACTCTTTTTCCAGAAGGCTCCTGCCCACGCAAATGGTTTGACTGCTCATTACAAGAACTTTCCCAAAGATCTCCACAATGGCAAATATCAACAGGCTATTGAATCACTTACCTCAAAATCCTTACCTTGCTGTTTCAACCACGCCTGAACTGTTGTATCTTTATCCTCACCCAATTCTAATGGAAGGAACCCTTTCCCACTTTGAAAGACCTGCCTTAAATCAAACTTTCTGGTGTCAACAAAATCTGACTTTAACTTTCCCCACCCAAGACATTTTGTGAGGTAGCATTCTACCTTATCCAGATAAGAAATAAATTCAGGTTTGTCTTACCAACAGGTTCCTTTGGTAAATTCAGTGAAAGACCATATATGACAATAGAATTCTTAAGCACAACCTCTTGCAGGAATCAGTTCAGATGGTTCAGGACTTGGTCAAAGACTGCCAGCTTCCCTGATTTTTGCCTCTGCTTCTAAGCAGGACCAAGCAGAGAAAGTCAACCGGTCACAAAAGATGCCTCCCATTCTAAGTAGCCCACCTCCGGCGTCCCCCTGCCAACAACCTCCAATCGACACAAAATTGAAGTCTTCCAGATTTTTGTTTTACCATAAAGTTTTCCCACTCCCCTGTCTACCTTTGATTCTCTGCCAAACACAAGTGATGGTGGATGATCCTTGTTATAATAAGCTCTGATTAACTGGCTTGTATGTGTTCTCATTTTGGTGGTCTTCCCTGCCTTCTATGGGAGCCAGTTTTTGACAACACAATTTGAAAAATACAGGAGAAGCTTTTAGAAGATTGAATTGGCAGCATATTGTAACCAGCCCCATGAAAAAACATCAATGACCCCTATATATTTTTTTATAATCCTTTCCCTTAACTAACTACTTTGACCTTCTGAATTATTTCCCAGAAATGGTAAATTTTCTGCGAGACAAAGGGGCTGAAATTCTGAAGGTCCCTGGGCAGACTTCCTGAGGCCAAAATTCACCATCCCCCACAACCCACACAACCCACTGCCCACAATGTATGTATTCCCTTGTTAGTTACACCTCCAAGTGCCCCAAGGCACTTGGCCCTTCCTTTAAAAGTCTATGGTCTCCATTAGTCTGAGAGATGAGGCAGCTTCCCTGTTCTTCCATCAAGATGTCTGTCCTATTAAAAAATTCCTTTCTTCCTTGGCAATCCTCATTGCTTCAATAATTGGACATTTGTGCAAGGAAGAAGTAGGCCTAGGCCAAAACCCCCTTGTGATTTCAGCAACAATACTCTTCAGGACTACTCATTTTCCAGTCAAGCTTTTCATATACATTCGTAAACTCCATGCCCAGCCAAGAGTTTCAATGACATTTGAGTTATGGAGACTATTGATATCCTCATATGCAACTGAGGACACCAATAGACAAGCATTCCTGGACTACATAATCTAATCCACATACAAAAGTCATCCTCAAATTCAGCCACTGAAAAAAACTGTTTTCTACATCGCTCACTTTTCATTCTTTAGTTACATACCTAGTTATCGTGTATTCAGATAATCACAATACTCTTTTTCCTACTTCAGCACCACTTATGATGATGCTAAATTATCAATTTCATTATATTTTAAACCCTTCTAATATGCCAATCACATTTTCTAAGTATCTATTTTTGAATCAGGCACCAAAATAAATTAAAAAGTAGAGTATAAAGGACTAAAAAAATTCTCATTTTTCTTAGATAGACTAGAGGGGTGAGGGGAACCTCCAATTCCTTATGCAGGGCAGAGAGAGAACAAACAATGTGCCTTCTAAGAGAAGTACATAATGTTTCTCTAGGGTGGATGACTACTCATTACAGGTGTTTTGGTATAAAAAGTCAGGGCTTGCTGCAATGAAAAATAGAGAACTGAATTTCATGTATAATAAAATGTGGAGAAACAAGAGGAAGAGGAAGAAGTAATGAGGAAGGTACCAATGCTTGGAGAATGTGATTCGTGAATCTCAGCACTAATCATGAAAGGTGAAAAGATGAGGACATTGATGTCTGATGACAAATGGCAGCCTCTGAGAAATTCCAAGAGTAGTAATGACTGAAAGACTTAAAAATAATATTCTTCTACTAATAAAATAATAATATTCTAGTATTTAATTTGATATTGTTTCCAATGCTGTGCTGCCCAAAAAGATTTAGAAAAACTGTGCAAAATTCAAGAGCATTGTGATCATGATGATTTGGAGAATCAAAGAGAAAAATATATAGGTATTTACATCAACACAGAATGCAGAAAACACACCTGAAGACCAAGAATTCAATGAAAATGTGAAATTAGGCCAAAAAGTGATTCAGAGAAATGTAGGCACCAAGTGTTCCTATAGATAGTATGAGGGAAATGTTGGCTTTTCTATAATAATTGGTATGGAAACTAACATAAATTTTACTTACATATTAAAGGAAGAATAAAGTCATAAGACCAAAGGATCTGGGAACACCCAGGAAACTGACATTTAGGTGACATGATTCTGTAATTGTAGTCATATAAATGTTAATTGAGACTAACAATCAGGGTTATGATTTCATTCTTTTGTTCCTTTCTACCTCTTTCTCTTTTTCTTTCCTTCTTTCTCTTTCTCTATTTTTAAAATTTTCCCTTATTACTCAATTTATCGATATATACAGTTGATTCTCTGTTTTGAATTTTAAACTTAAAAGAAGTTAAACTTTAGAAGCAGGCATTTTCATTTCTTCTTTTCACTTTTTCAATTACCATATTAAGTTAAAATGTAATATTGAAGTAATCTTAAAAAGGAATTAATTTGTACTACCAATATTCAAACTATGGAAGCATGATGTGGAAAGGGAACAATGTGTGAGGAGTTATTTCACTGGAGTTTGAGACTAAGTGTTTTACCTGTGTGTTCTCTGTTAATTCCATGTTGGTAAGAAAAATCAGTGAGACACAAATTTCAATGCAGGAACATGAGTAGAATAGTAGAATAGCCTCTATAATTTAGGGTTTGGGGGTAAATAAGATTACAAATTGTAAAGAATATGTATGTGTGTATATATACATTCCACATATATGCTCACTTCATGTATATGTATATTCCATATATATTCTACATATATAGCTAATATGTATTCCTAATATATGTATTATATAATATATATATTTCCTATATATGTAGATTTTATATATATTTATAATTTTATTTTATTTACTTTCTTGAATTTGAATCATGAGAAATGAGAGATATCTTCTTGCAGTTAACAGTTCATGATCAGAGAAAAGCATTATTTATTCTTATTTAGCTCCACTGAGGCTCTGCATGGATATAATGCCATTGTATTGGTTACAAATCAAGACCAAAATTATCATTTTTACAAAGGCAATATCTCTCCATTCAAATAACAAGCTTTCTTGAAACTAGATGCCTATTATATCTATAGTAAGCAAATTTTCATAATCAATAAACATGATTTAAAACTAGTAAAATAATAGTTTTAAATATTCTCAATCAGCAATAAAGTTGTGGTGTTAACTAGTCATTAATGTCAGCTTTAGTCCTTTAGCAATGATTTAAAATCAATGGTTTGATAATATTGATTATAGAACATAAATATAATCCAACTGATATTTCTGATATCCATAAAATTATGAAGATCTATATATTGTATTAAGGAATTTTCAAGATTAAAAATATACCCATCTATTCTACACATCCTTTAAGATCAGCTCAATGTCCCTTGCCTTCCCAGCTTTTATACATTTCTACTCAGCAAATACTTATTTAATGCCTACTATGGACCAGATACTGTGGTAAACTCTGAAGGGACAAAACTAAATATAAAAGAGTATTCCTCACAAGTCTTTCAGCCAATAATGTTCCCTATTTAAATGAGATTGGACTTTTCTCAGCCCTTGGCAGTTAGAACTCAGTACACTTTAGTGCTCCTCTCTCTCCTTCCCTTATCTCACACTGTTTATACCTTTGTTGAAGCCTATGTTTCAACACACTGCACTGAAATTGTATGTTTATATGACTGTTTCCTTTATAACGAGTTTGTAGGGCTTCATTTCAGTACTTATTTCAACCCTATATAGAATAGTGTCTATTTCAGAAAAGGCAATCAATAATTATTCGAAAAGTGACAGAAGATAAAAGTAACAAATATAGAAAAGAAAGATCTGGAAAATATCTAAAGTAGAACTACATTTTAATATACTGCTTTTCTCTAATGATTTATGGCTCTTTCTGAGAAACATTGAAGCTTTCAGAATTTAATGAGCATGTAAAGATGAGAACTCTTAAAAAGGTCAAAGCATGTAAACAAGAGGTGACTATGAAAGTGTTACAACCAAGAATATTTAAAATAACTTAAAATACATACAATACACATCTTGGTGTGCTATACGTAGGTGTGTGGTCCTAGCTGGGAGAGAGAGTGGGCCACCACATGGGGGAAAGTTTATCTTTCCTCTGTCATAGTTTTGATGAATACTGTAAAATATTTATTCTCTCCTTTCCTTCTTCTGATAAGCAGTGATTACCTCTATGCAACAGAAATATCAGGGTCTAATATTTTACTAAAGCTAAGATGTACCAATTCCTTTTGACTGGGCCAAAATGAGGAAAATATCCTCAAAACTAGATCAATTGTCTTACTCCAATTGTTTTTATTCAAAACTATGAAATCCAATGGAAACTGTTGTGTGCAAATTCCAGGGGAAAAAGAAACAGCTAGGATTTATTAACTCTTTGTACATTGTATGGATTTTTTCCATTTCTGAGCCATTAAGTAGGATAACAATAGTTTTCTTTAAAAAACAATATAAAAGATAAAAAAATATTAAAAATGTCATAAAATGGAAATTCCCAACAAATGAATTACAAATGGACAATAAATATATTTTTAAAGTTTAATATCATTGGTAATTGAAAGTGAGATATTTCATTCTTCACTTACAAATTGGTCCAGATAAAAATAAAAGCTGGAAATATTCTCTTTAGCAATCCTATATTGGCACACACATAGGAAAATAGAAACCCTCATATCCTACTAGTGAGAGTATAAATTAAAAAAATAAAATAAAACAGCATCATAAAGGCTGTCTTCCAATACGAATCAATTGTTTTTAAAACCTGGCAATTTAAAACTCTGTTTAAAGAGAAATATACATTAGTCAAAATGGCCTCAGCTTGACTAAACTTTCTATGTGCTCTTTGACTCTAGGCCCCAATTTTTTTTTTTTTTTTTAGAAAACTTGCAATAAGTAAATTCCTTTTCAGTCCTTTGAGATGTAAATCTTTTTAAAAGCCTCTTGTCAGTTTTACAACCCAGGAATGTCTTTCTCAAGGACCCAGGAGCCCTCTCTTTCTTTCCCTGCAGAACTTAGAGAACTGCTAGTTCTGAGGGAGGATAGGAGCCTAACTCCTGCTGGAGCCTTGCTCCAATTGTAAAAAGTACCTCCTGTCACAAAGATAAGAGAAAATTTATTTTACCTTTGGGTGAAGCCAGTTAGCAAACAGTCTCCCTCTCACTCTAGCACTTAAAAGTCCTCTGAACCTTTGTTTCAGCAGAGTTGAGTTCAATCTGCATTCTGGTTTCTCTCTCCTATTGTGACAGCCTTCAATAAAGTCTCCTTTGCCTTTTTAATTTTGGACAGTGAAATCTCTACTTTGACAGCATAAAAAGTTATGTATTATTGTATTTATTAATGCATTATTTATAAAAACAAAAATAAAATTTTGTATATTCAATATATTAATTGCATAACTAAATCACAAATATCATATTGCAGATAAAATACGACAGAGAAAAATATTTCTTTCTTTTTACAAATCTCCTCACACAGGATTTTAGGTAGAGAAGCAAAGAAATTGTAAAATAAACATATCTTGCATTTACTCCCATTCTTAAGGTCAGTGTCTTTGTCAGCTAATTATGATTTCAAATAGGGCAATAAAATGCAATAGAAATATGCAACTAAAATGCAAAAAAGGAGCACAACATGACATTTCAAATCTTCCACAGACTCAGAATTCCATGTAATTGATGAATGTGACGTTCTGCAACTATTTATATAACAAACTAAGCCACTGAAAAATGAGATCCTGTCACAGTTTGAACAGATAACAACTGAAGAAGAGAAAATGGGCAATAATGACATGACAGATGCTTTCAATGATTTGAGTATCATAGGATTAGAAGATACTATAAGACAATGGCCCTCAAACTTGGCTGCCTATTGGAATCAACTTCTGGAATTTTTAAAAATACTGATGCCTGGGAGTGTGGCCTGGGTGTCGGGATTTTTTTTTTTTTAAAGGAACCAGATATTTCTAATGTGAGGAAAAACTAGAGAATCATGGCTGTAACCAATACTCTTGGTCCTTTACATATGTCCCTCAATGATCAGCTCTATTTCTTTGAGCACACTGGCCTGACTTCCAACCTGAGACTCACCCTGTGCTCTGGAGTTAGATTAATCTCCTTATTTATATCAGAATACCAGCAGTCCTTTAGAATTTTATCCACCCCATCCCTGCACTCCTGACCCTCCATCCACACCCAATAGCATTTATAACCATTCATAACACTATATATATTTATTTTTGATTTTTCATTGTTTTGCACTAATATAATATGCTTGTCCTTAGGCTTAGTACCTTAAAAAATGAGCAGACATGTATGTCTTAGTAAAAATTACCATCTAACAATTAACCCTCTATGCATTACTACTTAATGATAACTCCCAAATCACAAGACATATTTTCTATGCTCTAGAATATATATTTAAATGACTTTTTCAATCTTTGAACTCTAGTAAGAATATTTTTTGATTGTAGCATTGAAATGCGTCACTACAGTTATTACAAGTCTTACAAGGTTGGTGAGAGTTCCTGGCTTGTAAGAGTGACAAAGATGGAGCCATGTTTGGAATTAGCACAGTATCCAGAATCTCATCGTTATTAAATTAATGTGTTTGAAAGGAAAAAAAATGAACATATGAAGCATTGGCTTTCCATCATCTATAATCATATTTCTTTCATTTCTCTTCTCTTGTCCTCTCTTCAACTCTTCCCTCCTTTGTATTTCATAGACACAGAGAGATGAAATTCACTTGAATATTATAGCTTAAATACAGACACCCAAGCAGACTTTGTGTTTAATATGCTACTAGCATTAGAAATGACACTAATTTTAGGTTTCCAAATTATCACATCCCACACTGCAATTAATATAATTTAAAGTAGATGTTTTAAGATAATGGAAAAAACACTAGTTAGAAAGAAAGAGCTCGGCCCTAACCATCCTTTGCCACTACTGAGCTAATGAAGGGTCTCTGCCAAATGAGTTTTAACCTGTGCCTCTTTCCAACTAATGACTTCACGGGCTCCTTTAATCCAAAAATCTCTAGGGGATGCCCAGTCTGACTGTGATAAGGTTAAAGTACCGCCAATGGTCTATGAATCCTTTGCATTGAAAACTGCTCTATATCCCTGCAGAGCTCTCCTTGAACAACCCTGCTATGGAGTGGCAAAAACATTTGTAAACAAGAAAAAATTGAAAGCTACATAGGTCCTTATGTATTTCTAAGTGACTTATTTCAGAATCTAAACATTTCATTATTTAGTTGGAAATGCACTAGTTTGCTTAACAAAACACCAATGTCACTATTATAAGAGAATAAAAATGAATTTTATATAGCCTAACAACATACATTTCTCTAATGCTGGACTACAGATGACTTTTGAAGCTAAAAAAACAATCATTCAAACAGAGCAATTTTCTGCATTACTGCTTGACTTTTTGAGAATAACTAACCTTTTACATAATGGAAAATTGAAAGAAAATAGTATTACTAAATAAGACATTTTCACACCTGGTAATCTGGGGTAAGGAAAGACTGTATGTCTATCACTGAGTGAGATTGCTTCTCATTGCAATATTTTCTTTAGTCACATTTTATTATAATGCAGGAATAATTCTCTAAAGCCATTTGAGTATTATTTCCACCTATTTGATCTGTTGTTCTATCTTTTATTTAGCCTTTACAACAAAATTGTCATTTAAGTGGATATCCTATTTTATTGATTTCTTTAATTTGCTGTACTACAATCTCTTTTTAATTTTTTAACTAGTCTAGTATAATGTTCCATTTAATAAATATAACCATCTCCTTTTATTCCACTAAAATACATATTCATTCACTTCTGGGTATCAGCTATTTCACTAACTGTGAGAATTATGTGACATTATATATATATATTCTATGATATTATATATATATACGTGTCTCCATCTCTAATGAAATTCTGAATCTCTTACATATGCTACCTCCCCTCCCCATCCTCTTTCTCACAGGTAAGCCCAGTTTATTAGATGATATTAAAGGCAAAAAAAATCTGTAAAGGATTCTTTTGGCTGTGCACAATAGAAAATCCAACTAACTGTGGCCTAAAACTTAAGAATATTTCTGATCACTAAAATCATGCCTGCTTCTAGGGTCTATTCAGAGATCAAATAAGGACCTAGCCTCTTTTAATTAATTGCAGCATCATGTTAGAATTTCCTCTTCATGTTAATTACATGACGGTCACAAGACAGACGCAGCCTCTCCAGGATGATAGCCTCAAACCAGCCTCCCATGAGCAAAGAGGGAGCTTGGGAAACAGGTTTTCTCCTCCTGAGACTGTCTTTTAATATGAAAAGGAGCTTTTCCCTTTCCCCTTTTAGGATTCCGCTAGCAGTGATGCTGACAAGACAACATGGATGTTCAAAAATACATGACTTTTGCCTGCAATGACTTGACTAAAGTCAAGAGAAAAAGCAGCAGGTCAGCAACAGCCAGGAAGAGTACCCAACAGCAAGCTCAGCTTAACTCTTTTATACATAACTCAGATTTCACACATCATTATGTTATTCCTTGTGGTACAAATTCTTTCCAAGTTCCTTCTCTAAACATTCCCCCCCTCCAAAAGCAGCTAGTTAGAATAAAATATCAACACTTCTAATTGCTGTTTACTACATTTCTACGTGGATCATCTTATCATAGTGCCATTAAAAACAGGGAGGAGCAGCAATGTCCTGCTTCTATGCTAACCAAGAATGAAGCACACAATCCACATTCAGTTGAATGCCATGTTCCATTTTGCCAAGTTCCAAAGGTTTTCTTGATTCACCTCTCTTCTGAAAACTAAAAAATAGTATAAATATGTTGTACTTTCCCATTATGCATTTGGTCTAGCCCATAGAGACTGAGTGACCTATACATATTCACCAGATTGTAGTGACCTCACATATGTATATTTTTTACCTCTCGCTTAGATGTCTGCTCCTCGAGCATTCAAACAGAATTCTCCTTTGATCAGTCTCAAAACTTCAAAAAATGGCAAAACAGATAAATAAATAGGACCTTGCAAAACTTTAGTTTGGTCTTTGTACAGCTGAGGAAAGAGCCTTTAAGTAATGAGCCATCTCCCAGGCCTACTTCCTCCTGCCTTTTTATGCCCAGTAGGTCAGAAGGTTCATAGTTTGAAACGAATGACAATATGGTGCAAGAATAAAGGAAAAAAATAATACTGTTTCATTTACTCATTAATTTTCCCAATTACACTTTAGCAATTACTAAGTGCCAGCCATAGTACTAAGCACCAGGTATATACTAGATAACAAAACTGACAGGGCTCCCAACCTTGTGGGACTTACAATCTAGTGAGAAAGAGGGGCCATAGCAAACTAAACAAATACTCACACAATTATATTTTTTTCAGTGCGATATGTGCATATATTTCAGTACATATAGTGATATAGGATAACAGAGGAAGGCCACTTGGCAAAATTTAAAAGAGGAAAGTCTCTCTGAGCACGTACTTACTTTTAAGACAAGGACTGAAGAACAAGAAAATAGACAAACACAGAGCAAGGGGAAGAGATTTCCATGGAGAAGAAATATCACGTGTAAATTCATTAGGCAGCACAAAACTTGGCATGCTCAGAGAACCAAAAGGTTACCTCTATGGCTGAAGCATAAAGCACAGAGAGAAGAGTAGCATTAACATGAACTGGGAAAGGTAGGCAGGGGCTAGATCATAGCAGAAATCAGAGATATGTTCAAAGTGAAATGAGAAGTCATTGGAGGCTTCAAAGGGGGTAGGGGGAGAGAGTTTTACATATATATATATATATATATATATATATAAATAACACGTGTGTGTGTGTGTGTGTGTGTGTGTGTGTGTGATTGCTCTTATCATTATACTTTCAGGTGGGTCAATTAAAGAAAGAAAGAGGAAAGTTTGGGGATGGATCTGTCTGGGAGACCAGCTTCTGGTAAGTTTTCCCAAAACTGTTCGACGATTTATGCTCTGGAGTTTGAGAAAGACAATTTCAGAAAGGAGGGTGGAGCAAATGTCAGTGGAGTGAAGTTAAACAGTGGTATATGCCCAAAGAGGATACTCTAGGTAGAGTTGAATTTAGCTTTCAATGTTAAATTCTGTCATTCACATGTTGTAAAATCCTACATTTTAATCCATTTTGAGAAAAAGTATTCCAAGAAAGCATCTTAATGTTTGGTAAATGAGGAGATATAAAATACCTCATCTCATTTTTCCCTTCAAGAGAAGATGATACTTAAAAGAGAGAAAGAAAAATTGACGTAATAAGATCAATATTAGAAAAAATAACCTTATGTTTGTTCACATATTTAAAGTTATCCAGAAATATTTAGCATATTCCAGCATCCCAAGTGATTTCAGGAATCTGCTGCACTTAGATCTCCCACCACAATTGGAGTCTTCAATCCAGAATAACAGAAAGCAAGCCAGGATTCAGGCCAAAGAAAAATTTCCATGTAAGTATGTTAACACCCTTTTCCAGTGCTAATGAAAGTGCTGCATAGCTATCAGCTTGGACTTCTCACTCACACAAACATTTATCCTAGCGATAATGTACTTCCTCCCCATGCACACTGAAGTGTGAAAACACCAGCTCACAGTATCACAGAGTTTTAAAGCTGGAAAATAAATCTAAGCAAAAGACTCAGTTTGACTACTCTCCATGTTTTTACCTCATAGGATAACAACAAAAAAACTTTCTCTCCTTTCAAAAGATGTATTTCACATAGACTAACTAATTATGGTAGGGAAGAGTCTACCCATCATTTAGTTTATATATATATATATATATATATATATAAAATCATACACAGACCTCAATCTACATTTTCCCCAAGAAATTGCATGGATCACCTAGGTGCACTCTTGGACATCATGCATTCAAAGCTGAGATATTATATACTCAAGGTAAAATAATTGGTGCAAAGATGAAATCAGGGTCTTTGAAATTTCATGGTCATTTAATGTGTAGTGTGTTTATTATGTTTATGGTGTTAAATCCAGAAATAAAATGAAATTACAAAGCTATTACCAATACCTCTGTGTGAAAATTTCCAAATCTTCAAATTAGGAACATAAACTACTTTTGGTAAGCTAAACTTTGTGAATAAAATAAAAATTGGTAAGGCATTGTATATTTTGGTGTTTTAGGAAAATACTAATAACTGGATATACTGTCTCTTGCGTATCAAGGAAACTTGAAAACATATCACTAAATTAGTATTTTTCCATGTGGAAAGTTTGGTATATTGTTTTCAGACCTATACTAGTTCTCACTTAGAGACCTCAAAGATATCACCAGTTGCTGAGATTTTATTGTACATATTTCACTGTCAAAAAAGCTTTCAAGGGCAAATGAAAGAGCAATACTCTATATTCCTAACTGACAGATGGTTTCAATGTTGTAGTGACAAGGAATCAGTAGACTCTATCATCTCACATCTACTGGTAATTCTTTTCAGAGAAAGCCACTACAGCATGAGTTCATTCAACATTTATACTTCAGCTCAAGTGTTACCACTTCAGATAAGCCATATATGAGCACCCAGTCTGACAGTGCCCCACCCACTCTAGATTACTCTCTCAGTCAGCTTCATTTTTCAGTAGGCTGAAAAATGTCCCCCAACCAAAATGTCCCAAGAACCTGTGAATATGTTACCTTGTACGGCAAAAGAGACTTCACAAATGTGATTAAAGATTCTGACGTGGGAAATTATCCTGGAATATCTGGGTGGGCCCCAAATATAAGGGCCCTTGTAAGGACCGGCAGCGGGCAGAGGGTTCAAAATCAGTAGTAAAAGATGTGATGGTAGAAGCAACAGATTGAAGTAATGCAAGGAAGGGGCCATGAGCCAAGGAAGGCAGGAGCCCTCTAGAACCTGGAGAAAGCAGAAACTCCCCAGAAGCCTCTAGAAATAACACAGCCCTGCTAACATCTGCCTTTGAAATTTCTGACCTCCAGAAATGTAAAACAATGAATTTGTTTTATGTTAAGCCACTAATACCAATAGGATATTAATACACTTCATTTTCATTTCCATTGTAACACTTAGCTCTACTTAAAATTACCTTGTTTCTTAATTTTATAAATGTATTTCTGTCCAGTTTTGAACATAAAGTCCCTAACATGGACATAGAACTTAACTATCTTGTTGGCTGCAAAAGCCACACCACCTGAAAGAACGTCCCAAACCTAGTGCTACATAAATATTGAAGGAGTGAGGAGAAGAGATAATAGAGCTATAAAAAGACACAGAGGTGAACATCAAATCTTTTGCTTCTGGCAATTGTGTGCTTTCTTCACTAGTATGTCAGCATTGCCTTTATTTCTTAGGGAAGAAAGATTAGTCCTTTATTTTTTGATTACCACTAATATGAAGACATAGTGATGAGGATGAATATGTGTTTTCACATATAATTTGAATCTAATAATTTCACAATTATTAAAAATAGCTTTATTAAAAAATCTACACTTCACCAGGGTATAAATACTAAATAATTTTGTTTTATTCTCCATTCACTATACTACTCTTTCCTATCCCTGAAGGATGTCTAGAGCAAGCCAAAACTTAGTCCAATTTAAACTTTAAATATCATACCTCATTTAGCACTCATTTCCTCCTTGTCCACAGTGATTCTTCTTAAATTCTGTTTCATCCCACTGTTGTCTGCTTGTAAGGACACAAGGACTGAGTCAACAGGGTGACTGTGGCAAGCCCAGATCTAATGCCTTTTCAAAAACTTTCCAGAAGCTTACTTAATATCTGTTATTTTCAACTGTGCTTCTCAGTTTGCTTAACTGCAAAATGGAGATAACAGCTTTCTTTCTTACCACAGAAAGATGCTGTGAGGTTCAAAAAGCACAAATTAAAAGAAAATTTTTGTAAAATGCAAAACAGTAAAGAGTAGTGGAAATGACGTTCAGTAAAGATAGGAGAGGGAAATCACATCTGCTGCAAGGTGTCTTTCACAGGCTGCAGCACTTAACCCTACCAACAGTGCAATCCAGTATATGATGATTTGAGGCTCAAAGACATTAGAATCATGTCCACATTCACACTGGCTAATACATGGCAGAGCTTGGATTCAAAGTCAGTCTCCAAAGCTCATCTTCTTTTCAAAACACCATACATTATTAACAAATAAACAACAACAACAAAACCCAGCTTATTCCCAGTGGGCTCTTTCGACTTCAAAAATTATGATACATATATGAAAATAGAGATAGCACAAGCAGTTAATAGGTAGATAATATGTTTTAAGAATAAAAGCATAATGATGAAAGTAGTATGATTTTTATATGCCATTAAGTATAGACTAGTGAGATGAAGGATATCATTTTTTAAAAAGCTAGTTTGCCATAGTAATCCTAATGTTTGCCTTATAGAACCAAAATGAAAAGACTGTCCCAAGGCCAATGACTCCTGGTTAACTCATTTCAAGCATGACATCTGTAAAGAACTAGGTAAGAAATTAGAAAACCTAACTAGATGGGCTATTTCACTTTTCCAGAGGATATCCTTGAGACAGAAACGAATGCTCAGTTTAGCCTAAAATACTTCATCTCATAGAAGTAGAGTAGAATGGTGATTACCAGGAGCTGAGGAGGTTGAGAGGTTGGCGAGATGTTGGTCAAAGGATGTAAAATTTCAATTAAATAAAGTTCAAGAAACCTATTCTACAATATGGTGATGATAGTTAATAACAATATATTTTTGAAAAATGATGAGAGTGGAGGTGTTCTCACCACAAAAATAACTAAGTGAATTAATACATATGTTAATTAGCTAGACTTAGTCATTTCACGATGCATATATTCTTGAAAACATCATACTGTACATGATAAATACACATAATTTTATCTGTCATCTTAAAAAATAAAGCAACAAAAAAAGAAAAGTTAGCACTGATTTTAGAAATGTAAGTTGCTTGCAATAAGAATTCTAAATTTAACGTTGGTATCCAACTCACGTACATTTCCCACTTCCCAATCCAGTTATGAGATACATTAACAAGTTGGATTGGACTTAATATTCTTGCACAAAATAATAAATGACAAGCTACGTTTTCGAAAACATGAGAAGTTTAAGGATGGCGACGCCAATTTTACTTTATTTTCCTAGCATTCTTCCCATCACTGGGGAACTGTTTCTCCTTCTATGCTACCCTGTATTCTAGTGCAAACACAAAGAACTAAGACAGAGTTTGTTAAACTTTTAATGGAATTCCTCATAAAAAAGTTTAAAAATAAACAAAATATATTAAGCTCAGAGCCCAAAATAAGCTTATTTATAACTTTCACTATGATTTTGTATTACACTACCTGCTGGGTGATAGCTGGTTGGAACAAGAGGAACACCAGACCCAAGTACAGTCAGTCACAGGGTCTTGAATCTCTGGCCACAGATGATGGAGCCCAAGGTAGGCACCTGACCCAAACCTGAGCAATCAGATTATATCTCTGGAATTTTTTCACTCTGATGGTAGAGCTATAAACTGTGGATCTTTGAAGACTGTCTCTCTCAGATGCCATATGGCAAAAACTTACAGTGAGTGAGAAGAGATGACAAAGTCTTGGCAGAGTTCTAGATGTTTATGCAGCTTTAGTTTTTAATCCTCTCTTCAGTAATATAGGAGTCTTTCAATAAAACAGCGATTTTGCCTATGCTCATTTAAATTAGATTTACATGGCTTGTAGACATAAAATTCCTGAATTATACAAAAATGTCAACACCAAAGAAATAGTCCCTCATGGTGTCAGCAATAGTCTTATTAATTTCAGCTGTGATATTTTAAATATATTTTTAATTTGCTTTATTGCTGAAAAAGGTGATCTTATATACAAAAATTTGTACTTTTAGTTTTATTATAAGGGATGGAGTTGCTATTTTTTTCTTCTTAGCTACATTACCTAAGAGTGAGCAGTTCAGTTTCAGGGCACTGTGTGCTGATTACACAGAGTACTCTACATCCAAAGAATACACAGCCAAGCTTCCCAAAATTAACCAAGAGAGAATATTAGTGTATTTTCCCTCTGGATTATTACATTTAATAAAACTCATTAAATGGCAAATCAAAACAATGATACTAAGAAACAAAATACATCAAAAACATATTAATAACGGGAGAAAGTAAAGGCATTTGAATAGACTTGTAACATTTATCAATACTTTCCTAAAGTAGGGTACACAAATGAACGACAACCACCAACACCACAACCACATTTAAGTATTATGATTTTTTAAAATTCAAATTTCAGTTTCATATTTGACCAAAATGTCATACTTGGGATATAATCATGACCCTGGAGTTTCGGGGCTTCACAACAGCTTGGTAAAAAAGAAATGTGTTTTTTGCCAATTTGAAAAATGTATGTGAGTTTTACAATGAGAAAGGAGAAAGGAGGCAGAAAACAAGGGTGACACAAAGATATTTTTTCTATGGTTCATAGTTTTCCTATGTCTCCATCTAGATTAATGCTAAATAAAAAACAGTAATAATTTACAAGGGACCATGATTCTTATGCTATTCAAGTAACCGTGTACCTCTCATTCCTTCCCCTCCCTCCTTTATTTTTATTATATTGTCTGATTTTTACTAAAAAGGACTCTTGCCTTTCAACTGTTAACAAAGGAGTCTTATACCTATATTTAATACAGACTTTCTTTGTAGGAGTCACATATTTTCAACAATGATGACATGTCAAGTCATAGTGACAGGTAAAGTGAAGTTTCTCCCAAACCATAAACACAAATGTGGTACGCATCCTCTAAGAGGATGATATGATGTGCCCACCTCTTTGTATTCAGGCCCTAGTGTAATCCTATCCCCTTGAGTGGGGATTCAATGACTCCTCTCTGTTGATACAATGGCAGAGGAGATAGATTACTTCAGAGGTTAAGTTACAAAAAGACTGTGGCTTCTATTTGGGTGCCTGTCCCTGCTCTCTTGTTTACTTGGTCTGAGGGAAACCAGCTGTCACGTTGTAAGCTGCCCCAGGGAGAAGCCCACATGGCAAGTATCTGGCCAGCAGCCAGAGAGGACCTGAGGCCTGCCAACAGCCACGTATCGGTGAGCTTGGAAGTTGATGCTCTCCCAGTAGAGCCTTGAGATGATTTATTCATAGCTGCAGTCTTGTAAAATGTCCTGAGTCACAGGCACCCAGACTCTAGATTCATGATCTACAGAAACTGTGAGATAATAAATGGTTGGTGTTTTAAGGTGCTGAGCTTTGATTATATAATAATAGATAACTATTAATAATATAAAAAGCAATAAATTTGTCCTCTGCCTATAAAACATTATGATCAACATATTAATTTTCCGTGCTGAAAAATGCAAATCCACCTAAGTAGGCTGAATAATTGCTAGAATGAAAGGAATCAATCTAACAAATGTGTATAACTATCTAAATATATCTATATGTGTATCTACATCTATATTTATATCTATGTCATCTCCCTGACGAAGATGGTTGGCCATGGAAAAAGGTCATCTCTGCTGTGGAATAGAGGAATCAAACTATTGTATCTTGATTCCAGTAAATACCAACTTTATCTAATTAACTGCACTAATTTTGAGTCTGGCTTATCAAGCAATTTTCTGATTATGATGCATTTTATGAGCCATTCATATAGGCTGACATTCTTGACTTTGCAATTTCTACTATCTAATAGGCATTTGCATTATCTTTCTCATTGATAAATGAAACAGCCACTTTACTTTCTATGTAGTTCTGTTTACAGAAGTAAGTAAACTAGTTATAGGTACTAATATCTCTTTATGTATTTTGGAATACAAGTCCTTTATCAGATACATATTTTGAAAATGCCCTTTTCTACCCTTTAGCTGTCTTTTTATTTTCTTGGTGGTGTCTTTTAAAGAAAAAATAGTTTTAATCCTGATAAAGTTCTATTTATCATTTTTTATTTTTTATACTTTTTAGTCACTAAAAAGATCTTTGTCTAATTCCTAGATTAAAAGATTCTCTCCTATGTTTCCTTAGTAATTTTAGGTCTTACATTCATGTCTTTTTGATGCTATTCCAAATGAGATTCTTTTTGATGTTTAATTTTATTTCTTGATTATACACATATATACACACATATGTGTATATTCTGTGATCCTGTATAAAATAAAAAAAAATTGAGTAGAAAAGTACATCTGTTTTAACACAGATACAAAGATACCACAAAGACAAAATTAAAGGCATTTAACTTTAATCAGGAGAGATCTACAGCAAAAATGGTTTTCTTATGACATTACAGGAAGAAAACTCTATGTATCTTTAAAAAAATTGAGTAAGGAAAGCTGTAATGAAGGAATAAGAGATAAAAGGCCAAATCATATTGTGAATTCATGGCACAGTTTGAGAGTTTAGCTCCTCCATAAGATTGGAATGATTTGTGCTCATACTGGTATATCCCATGAGATCCCTTGATTCCCCTCTAAGTTAATTCATTCACTGTAATTCGTTAAACACAGGCAGTAAAAAAATTATTTTAAATTTTTAATATGTTTACTTTCCTATCTACAATATTTTAATAAATGTAGAATGATATTTTTCTATGCTAAAAATTAAGAATAAAAAGTGTGGAGTAAAACATACTATATGAATATCATGTGTTACAGCCAGTACATTATGTAAGAATATTTTATAGAAAGATGTGAAAATTATACACACAAAAACACACACATGAACTTCCTGTCAAGTAGTCAGTTGAAAACTCAAGCCAAAAGGTCCCTAATGTTTCACTCCTCTGAACAAACCTCAGAATCTCTTTGCAGCTCCTCCATCTCAGTATGCTCCCCTTTCTCCATTGGGTAGTTACTTTGAAGACCTTTGTTTTCAAGTGCATTTTAGTCTCTACTGGAATCTACACTTGCCTTTGTCTTGTATGAAATGTCAAAAATCTTTCAAAAAGCACATTTGAAGTTTTATTTCATGAAAAGTTCCACTATTACCAACTCCACTGACCATTATTTGTGCCACTTCTTCCTTCCCAGAGAGTGACGAGTTTTTTAGTTTCCTGTCGTTGATCACAACACAAATCTCACAGGAGGTCTTGGTATATGCAGGCGTAAAAGATAATCTGCTCTTTGGACTTGGTAAGAACTGGGCTGTCATGATTTAATCCCTCACTGGTGAGCACAATGCTGCTCACATAAATGCCAACATTATACATCTGCGGTCTTTTGTCCACAACAGTACTATTATGAATAATGAAGGGGTGTTTGCTATAATTGAAGCATTCTAACAGTAAAATTGCACAATCAAAAATCTAGCTTATTTGCCCTTATTTACCCTTAAAATTTTGGGGATGATAAACATTTCTGCTATAATTTTAAAATACCAATAATCAAGACAATGTGCTTCAATTAAATGTCTCTGTTATTATTTCCTTTAGATGAATTTGCTTAATAATATATCTGGATCATTTTTCTATGATCCAAAGAGTATTAGCACCTATTTCTCCTAGCAAATATTTATAAAAGCAGAAAAATTATTGACCACAAATGTTGTATTAAATCACAGAGCTGATATTTCATAAAAATAATAATCAGAATTGCTACACATTAAATACATTACCAAAGCCACTTTGATATTACTCAGCCATTGCTAATCAGTCTGAACTACTAATTAAATTTAATGGGCAGTGTTTTCCTGTCATTGACACCATGTGGTTTGTAATTCCTAAAGAAATTAGATGACAGACTTGAAACTAAAAAAAAAGAAAGCAAAAAAAAAAGAACGTTTAAATCAGACAACAAAAATATATTTCACGAGATACAATCATTAATGATGAATAAAGTAAAAAAGTTACCTCTGACTTCATCATATTCATGATAAGAGACCTGCATCCCTCTATTTGTCAATCACTCCCACTTAGACTTCTGTTGAATAATGCAATTGCTTCCTAAAGCATTCAGTGTGTCATGGCCTAAGTGGCCACCAGTCCATACATTTCAAATTAATTAGTTTTTAATTTATCTGTATTTACCAATATAATTCTAGTCTCACTATGCAGTAGAGTCATTCTTTCCCATATTAATTATATAATTTTTATAGTGTAAAATAAGAGATCTTGCTTTTGAAGCAGAACATTTAGAGAAAGAATGAATTATAAACTCATAGTAATCACCTGGAAAGTAGTACCACCAGCAGTCTATTACATCTTTAAATGCAATGTGATTTCACCATTCATGCTCAGTACTAATTACTTAGTACTCTTTCATCTTCTGGACTTATTACAATATATTTAGTGGTGGGCATGTTATAATGCAGCAGTCCCCAACCTTTTTGGCACCAGGGACAGGTTCCCTGAAAGATAATTTTTCCATGGATTGGGGAGGAGGGGGTTAAGCGGAGCTCAGGCTGTGATGCCAGCGATGAGAAGTGGCTGTAAATGCAGATGAAGCTTCTCTGGCTTGCCCGCTGCTCAACTTCTGCTATGTGGCCCAGTTCCTAACAGGCCACAGACTGGTACCAGTCCGTGGCTGGGGAGTTGGGGATCCCAGTTATATTGACTTAAAATTATACTTAATTTGACTGTATAGGCTAATAGATCATTGCATAACATGCAAGCCTTCTTTTTCTCTCCCTGTTAAACAATATGCTTCCTTTCCCTTAGAGAAACTTACATGCCAAAGAATGAACATCCATTAAATATGAGACAGCAGAAGACTCATCCATTTTTCCTTTTACTGGAGAAGTTTACAGCACATGGCAGCTATCAATCAATATTTTGTTACAGAAATTGCTTGAATGGACTGGATAAAACCACCACTCTCAGTGGAAAGGAAAAATCCTAAAAAGACTTCTCTCTGTTCCATATTTGGACTTCCAACTAACATTAAAAATGGTGGCTATACTGTGATATAGTTCAATTTTTCTTAATTTGTAAAGGGAGTATTCCTGTGGTTTAGAGAAACAAACATGGAAAGAAAAAAATCCACAAAGTAATACAATAAACTACAAAATAACACACATCTTATTACTCTTTCTCTTATAATATTACTATTTATTATTTGCTTTGCTTTGATTTAATTTGATTTGACTTTAGACCTATTTTACCCCAATAATTCCCTGGAAAACACTAGTACAGAACCTATACATTACACACTGGATTGCAGATTGCTTTTAAGAGTGAAGTCCCTTATGGAGGTGATTATGATTTGCAAGCAAGTATGCAGGTGCAGCTGCAAAGGGCAGAAGACAGCTAATGACTCTCTAAGTTGCCCCTATAAATACATAAAATATTGTCACTGGTTTAGACCTCTGTTTGAAGAACCCCTCACTGTGTCTGGCTGTCTCTTAAAGTCCCAACCTGTGAAGCATTTGCTAAAAAAGATGTACCGTATTTTTGATAGCTTCATGTCCTATAGGATTAGTTCTATAGTTTATAGGTGCCACGAATTGTTTAAGTTATTCTCAGGGACCCTCAAAATAGTTTTCTTCTACTCTTCACTTGAAACCGTTATGCTTATTATCCGTTCTTTTTAATGACCTGAAAAAATAGAGCAAGTTTAAGATTGGTAAACACTGATGGTCGCATCAGTAAGCATTTAGCAAAATAAAATCGACAACAGAGTAGCCTAAACTGACTGTTACTGAAATAACCGAATGGGTCCTAAAATCCATAGATCACTAATAAATAATTTTTCTTTCTTATGTGAAAGATTAAAAGAATAGATTATGGTCATTTTCCTTCAGCAAGACTGCCAAGCAAGATCACTCTGCCCTTTCCTGTTAAGATTCCTGCAGATCTGCTCCGAGAGTGAATAATGAGCACATCTGCTGCTTAAGGCCCCATGTTTATACTCTCTCTCAGTGTAAGTCCCAGAATACTGATCAGGGAGATAGGTATCCCTTTGTTTTCCACATCAATTTAAGGGATTGGCATTTACCTACTGAGGTTGTAATTTGATTTCACCAGGAACTCTCAATCTCTGTCTAGGGAAAGTAATGAAAAACAAAGGGTCAAAACACCCCTTGCCAGAGGGCTAGCCTGATCTGTTTGACCCAGCTTTGAAGTCTAGGATAGGCTGCAGATTCCCACCTTAAGGACTAAAGAGAAAGCGATATTAGAAAAATCCAAATATTACATGACATTGCATTTGATAGGGAAGAAAGGAAAAATTCTACCATTGGTCTTATTCTCTTGGAGCTCTGAAGTTTCCTTTTCATTGTTATTAAAAGAATAGGAGCACAATCCATGCCAGGGCAAAACATTTGCTAATTTGAAAGACACTATACAAAAGAGAACCAGGGTTTGAATAGGCAACATGTGCCAGGGAGTAAGTACATTGAAGGTGAGAGGAATGAGACAGGCAAAAATCACACTGGCAAAAAACCAAGAGGTATATTTAGGGGATTCTGAATGAGCCAAGTTGGCTAGCTAAGATGATTTCTGTAGAAATATAATGGGATGTGAGGCATAATAAATGTAAATTGAAACTAGGCTGCAGAGTACCTTGAAAGCTATACTACAGAGGAACCTATTAATGTCAAGGAACCACTTAAAGTTTTTGATTCAGGAAGCAACAAGATTAAAAGCAGTTTTAAAAATTATTATGGGGCTGTATCTAGGTGAGACTAGGTGGAAAAGATGGGAGAAAGGAGGCTCATGTAGTTGGCAAGACAACCTGTGATCAGGCCAGGATTGGGATTTGGGGGACAGGAAAGGGAAAAAAGAGATGAATATGAGAACTAGGACTACTCAAAGATTGCAAGATCTGGCCTTGATAAAAAAAAATTATATGTTAGTGTACAGAAAGTTGTGAGTGGCAGATTTCAAAATTGGCTAAGTAGGGAAAGGATGGCACCAATCAAAAGCAACTGGAGGTATTATCAGCTGCCTGAACCATGAACTGATGGATAAAGACACTGAGGATCTCAAACCTAAGCTGTTCTGGAAGAGAAAAAAGAAAGATCTACTCATCATCGTACATTCCCTTTCCCTTTTCTTATTCCTAAAAAGTAATGCTGAACTAGGACAGGTTACTCAATCCTAAACATAATTTCTCACATGTGCTTTCATGAATGAAGTTCTGAGCCTTTGCTGGTTATTTTTCTATCCTTCTGTCCCTTCTTTTTCTCCGCTTGTGGCCTCATTTTCTCTCTCCTAATTTTCTAGATTAAATCATTTAAACTGGCTTTGTTAAAGACTCCTCACAGATAACATTCACGTTTTAGTTAGGCCTATTGTTTTGAGTGAAGAAGACTTCCTTCAATTATCTAAAGAAAAAAGAGGTACATTGGAAGAATATACAGTGGAAACTGGAACTTGCGAGGCATCTCTAGGTCAGAGGCTGTGAGATCTCTGCTTTTCTCTGCAGACCTGCTTGAATCTCGTCTCCCTCCTAACAACTGTCCTCTGGTAGCTCCTAGTTTCTTCTTCTCCATAACTTCCTTTTGTACATGGGCCATCATAAACTTTCAGCCCTAGCTTATGATTCAGCTACAACTCAGATCAAAAATTGTAAACTTTTTTCTATGTTTTTTGTTTCTAGTACAAAGTCCAGAGAATTTAACTGGCCAAATTTATTTTTGAGCCAGGACAGATTTTATGTGCTACCCTTGAATCTAGAATTTACATACCACATTGGCTAAACTCTGGGTTAGATGCCTTTGGGTCAGTAACTCCCTTCTGTTCCAAAGAGATGCAAAAAGAGAAGAGGTGGTGTCCAAAACAACCCCACCATAACTGTACTCAGGTCTATGCTGCTGTTACAGATTAACCAAAAATTAAGTGGCTTAAACAATCAAACTTCTTATTTTATAGTCCTGGATCCGTACATCACATATCTGATGTGGGGCTCACCAGGCTAAAATCAAAGTGTCAAATGGCTGTGCTCCTTTCAGATGCCACCAGAGGAGGATCTATCTCCTTGCCCATCCAGATTATTGGCAGAATTCAGTTCCATCT
This sequence comes from Varecia variegata, assembly GCA_028533085.1. Taxonomy (NCBI): domain Eukaryota; kingdom Metazoa; phylum Chordata; class Mammalia; order Primates; family Lemuridae; genus Varecia; species Varecia variegata. The sequence continues at coordinate 63,490,708 of CM052438.1, forward strand.
GAGTGTAGGACTGAGGTCCCTGTCTCTTTCCTGGAAGCCCCTTGAGGGCTGGTCCCAGCTTTTAAGGGGCTGCCCACATTCCTTGCATCAGGGTTCTCTCCTCCACCTCTAAAGCCAGTAATGGCAGGTCTAGTATCTCTCACAGTTTGAATCTTTCCTCCTGTCAGAGTATCTCCCTCTGAAAAAGGTTTTTTTTTCCTCTGGAAAAGCAAAAGAGGCAGAGTAGGGCGGGCTTTACAAGCACATCTAGTCCATGACAGTACTTTTGCTTATGCAATGCCCGAGTCTAGAATACATCACACTAGTCGTAAGCATCGAGTCTAGCCCAACCTCCTTTAAAAAACCTTTACTAAACAGCTTGAGATCATAGTAGTTCCTCTGTTCTCTAACTACATGTTAAATTCATATGCATTACCACAGTTTTACCCATTATTTAAATTAATTCACTCAATAATCCATTCATTCAACAATACTTACTGAAGTTTTGTTAAAGAAACTACTGAAAGTGTAAGAGATAAATATATCTCATGGTTAACCTCAAGAGCTCACATATTTCATGAGCATTTATTTTATCTCCTCTACTAAAATGTTAATTTCTTGAAGAGAGAATCACACCTTTAGTGTTTTAGCAGAATAGTAAACCAAGGTACAATTATTAAGTGCATGACTAATCAATTACTAAGAATAAAAAAATCAGTCTTCAGTACAAACCTAATATATTAATCTTTGATTAACACCTACAGATACTTAAGCAGAACTAATGATTTAAATTGCATTCAGAATGGGACAATTGTTATTTTTTACTACATAGATTTCTTTTACTTCATCTCATTTTGAAAGTACCTTATCAAGTCATAACATAAAATTAATAGAATTTTACTATTTCTTAATATTATAACACTTTCTGTCCTGTAAACCAATACATTTACTCTTACCAGTGGAAAGTTTCTCATCAAAATACATCAAGTATGACTGTCAATTGTCCTATGGTTATGAACAATAAACTGGGAAATTAGAGAGAAATCAATAGATGAGTCCCAGACATTTTAATAGTAAAGATAAGCATTTAATACAGGAGATCAATATTTACTTAAAACTTTTATGGCCCACATATCACACTTTTTCTCATTATTAATCACTCATCTTTTGGTTCATCAAAATATAGTTAGAGACACTAGACTTAGTTCAATAATGAGCTTTAATCTTGTTATTAAAAAACTAGAATTCACAATCGCTAAGAGATGGAAACAACCCAAATGTCCATCAATTCATGAATGGATTAGTAAAATGTGGTATCTTTATACCATGGAGTATTACTCAGCTATAAGAAATAACGATGATACGACATCTCTTTGGTTCTCCTGGGG
>CM052438.1:63492574-63523813 GCA_028533085.1 Varecia variegata
AACCCAGTTTAGTTTTCTGTAAAATGCAGAGCAAATATATACTCAACTCTTTTTCAGTTTTAAGGCTACAGGATTCCACATTCTCTTTATCACTTCCTCAAGTCATTGTTTTTCAACCATTAAAAACAATAGAATTGCAAGACTAAAGTTAAAAGTATCACTTAGCACCTCAGAAATGTTTTAATAAAGTTATAAATTTTAATAGCTTATTGATCTTAAAGTGGAGATTTTAAATGAGGGTTGTACTATGTTTTCTTCTCAATGATGTGGATCTCAGATAGATTAGGCATAAACATTTACCTAAACTATTGTACAAGTTCTGCATAATTGCAAATTCTGGAGAAATCCTAATAAGCGTCAGATGTCTGTACCTGGCTAACTATGGTGAATTCTAGTAGGGAAAAGGAAGAACATAAAAATAACTTTTTAATTTAATTTGTCAAATTCCAGACAATCTTTTTACAATTCCTTACTCCAATGTGGAGTAACCGGTTATTTTCTTGACTATCTCCTTTCTTATATTTTTATATTCAGATGTTTCAATATTGTCTGCATAGTTCTTTTTTTATATAATGTTGTTGTTTTTATCACAATGAATAACTAGTTTTGTTCAAGAAATGTTCCCTCCATGACTATGAAATAAACAAATATTATACATAAAAAGAGAACCGTGAATACAAAGTGATATTTCTTTCTTTCTTGATATAATCAAGCTGGATAATTTGTGTTTGAGGTATATCAAGCTAACTTTTAAATCCAAGTCCCTGAAGCAGAGTTTGTTGATTATTTCTTCTTTACATTCTGTAATTCAAAAGGAAAATGTAAATCTTTCCATAAAATGAAACTGCTGCTACTTATGTGCTCCCATTTTGGAAGCATATAAATATGAGCTTGAGTTATGCACAGATTTCAGGCCAACTTTCAAGATGATTGATCCTCTCAGCCCAAAATGTCCAATAGCATCAGAACAGATAACAAGAAAGAGGAAAGAAATAAAGAATGTTTTCCCTATTTGCAGTATCACAATGCAAATCTAAAAGTAGGAAAGACAGTGTTGGTGGAGAACAAAAGATGGCTAAGGATTATACAAAAGTAGACTATTAGCAACAAGAGAAGACAGCATCAAATTACTGCTGCTATCATTTTGTGGAAACAGTATTACAATAATCATTAATGAGGTATGAATTCTGACAACAAAGAGCTCCCAGGTATATTAAAGAGGGACACATCAGGTGTTATCTCCTTGGAGAGGCATGACATTGTTTATCTATCAGCAGATTATTTGGTCCAGGCTTGATATAGTTGCTGAGTAGGACCACTGCTGACTAATCTTTACTTCTAATTACTCCCATGAGTCCCCTGAAACATTCCTCAAGCTGTAAGCCTAGACCTGGACAATTTCTTTATGAGCATCCTGAAGAGATGTCTCATGACAGCCTCATGAAACCAACCAAAAACTTAGTCACATATTTTAATACCTAGCATACAAATTAGTAATCCTCTTATTTTTCCCTCTTAAATACATAAAGGCATCCCCTAAGCAAATTAAAGGAGAAATAAAGTTACATGTACCTTACCTATGATTATTATTGTTGTTATTATCATTATTGTAATTTATTAGGTTAGCAACCTTAAGCTTAAAAAATCATTTACATTTTGAAAGAAAATTTCACTTGACAAAGAGTTTGCTTTTTTTTTCATAAAATATATTCATTTGGCATAATATGCAGAGGAAGTGGTTCTACTTGGGTGTCATTTTTAAGAGGTACAAACTAATGCAAAGCAAGGATAGTGTGGGTCCCACCGTTTATTTTATTTGCCTAACTGAAACTCTGGCAGGCTGTTTTTAGTGTTATCCCTTCCTAAATAGCAGAGCTGCGAACAGATGGTGAGCTGGTTCATTTCGATTAGACATGTCTGGATTATTACACTTGAAGGAGTACTTTATTAAAGACCCTTGGAATATAATAAAATAAATTCTGTTTAGAATAACCAAAACTAAACCGCAGATTTATTTAACAATTCACTTGTAATTAAAGTCTCCATTCTATACTGTATTCACAGTTTTCCAGGTTTGGACCAAGTTTTTTATCCAAAATATCTCATTAAACTATTGCACAAACTTGTAAGAATAAACTTCAAGCAGACCTAATCTTTGACTGCCAAGGGCACCATACCTGGTATGCTAATCTTGAGACAAGTTCAGTCATGTGCTGGGACTGCTACTACCAGTTACATGCACCTTATAAGCAACACACAAATATTGGAACAAACCAAGAGGGTTTAAGACATCACAGAAGAATGACAAAGAAATACCAAGAAAAACCTAATGGTCAGGTTTTGTGCTAGGGCACACTGGATGTGCCTGAAGGCATGGGACACTTGCTTCTCTAACGGGAATAATGTGGAAAGTCTCCTGCTTCGTACAACCATTTCAATCCAGTTAAGTTCATGAAAACTTCCTATTCTGTCTTCCATGGCAATCCCTTCTTCCTTTCCCTGGGAATACTCTTATTTGGATTTAGATCTCAGCTTAAATATCACTGCCTCTGAGAAGCTTTTATATTCTTTCAATCTAATTTAATTGTCCCTTATAGGTCTCTCCCTTGCAAGTCTTTATGATTTGTGATCTTATATGTGTTTCTTTTACTAACTTAAAAGTTTCTTGAAGGTAAATATCATGATTTCTGTTGACTACTATAACCTTAGGTCTGTGCATAGTGCCTGACAAAAAGTAAATGTTTATAAGATGAAAAATGGGGGGGGGAGTAAAAAACGGGGCAGGGGAAAGAAGGAATGAGAGAAGGAGGAGGGAGAGAAGGGAAGGGAAAAAGCTCATTTCTGAGTGTTCTCCACCTGTCTTCCCCGGTGCTATCTACCTCTTAGGGGCACACAAGTGACCTTGCCAGTTTACCTCAGGGCACTCAGACTTTTTCATTCTTTCACTGTCAAGTTTAAACTGAACAAATGCTTGACACTTTTAAAAAAGCACAGTTCTCTCCCAGGGCCACTGTCACTGCTACCACTTTAATATCTTCCTTTGGCTTCTGAATACTGACACATGATATTACAGTATTCAGGGCTTGATTTCTCCATGCTCTCTTTTCTGTGAAGCTCTCTGCATTTGCTTTCAAAGCTGCATTTTCTCTTTGTCAATTAAGATTCCTCCTAGGCTGTGCTTTAATTATTAAAAAGTTCTTCTTTGTAGTGAAAGTAAATCAGCCTCCTCATAATCTTTATACATTGATCTTGATTCTGTATTCTGGATCAGTCTAAACCTACCCCCCCCACCCCCACAGCATTCCTTCAGATTATTTAAATATGGTATTATGCATACACCTCTGTCTCCTGCTCTCCAGGCTAAACATTTAGTTTAAGATTAATAAGTGTTCTTATGAAAATGTGCCATCCAAAACCATTCAAGCATCTTAGATATAAGTCATATGCATATGCTCAAACAGCTAATGACAATAACAATAAGAACAGTGGAGTATGTGAGAATTTTCTTAGTATTTAATTTGCTCCCTTCAAGCATTTTCTATGTGAAGCCTTCTCAGAATCAAGGCCCCCCAAGGAGAATTTGTCAGCCTTGCCTTTAGGCCAGCAATATAGGAAGTCTAATTTTTTCTGTACATATTACACTCTGGTAAAATTATCTGTTCATATCAACCTGTCCTAAAAGACAACGTATCAGAAGCTGCTAATTATTTTTAAAAATCCATTGTCCTCTTCTTCCTTTCATTGGGAGAAACTTCTGAATGGGTCTTTCATGTTTCTGCACATCTTGCTAGCAGAGGAAACTGTTCCAGATTATCTTTCCAAGGATGTTTGTATAGCAAAGAACCTTGGAAGATAGAAACAGGATCCTCCTCTGCAGAGAGGGTAGATTTGTTTGCTGATGAGAATAATAATGAAGATCACATCATTCTTCGGTGCAAAGGTCGAGCAGGTTCCCTTGCACAGACACTACATGTGCAGCATCCACCTGAGTCATTCCATGGTTCCCTCATGGAACTTAAAGACAAGAATAATAATGTGAATTTGAAAATCAGGTTACCTGCAGTGCCTTAATTAACAAAGTCTTTTGTCTCCGACTCAGGAATCTTGTGTCTTCTGCCAGCATCCATGAGAATTTACACATCAGGAAAAATCTCAGATCTTTCACATTTCTTCCGGGGTCCCAAGAAACAGTGAGAATCTACCTTCAATATAAGCGAAAGAGACTTCTGGTGATTCTAGCTCCTGACCTTTGAATCTGCCAGCCGATCCCAAGATACTGTGATGCAAAGAGAAGCCATAGCTACTGCTGTGTGACTGAATTTGTGATCCACCAAATGTGAAAGATAATAAATGACCATTTTTGTTTAAAGCAGATAGGTTTTGAGGTAATTGAGTTAACAACAAAGACAACGAAAATCTGGAAGTGAGGTGCTGCTCTGACAAAAAAAAAAAAATTCAGCAGATCTATGATAGTATGGTGGGCAGAGGGGAAAAGGCTTTGAAAAAATTGTCAGGGGAAACCTGATGGCCTTCAGAATGGCTTAAGAAAGGTGACAAGAATGATATTGAAAACTGGAAGAAAAGAGACCCTTGTCCTGTGGGACAACTCTGGCTACTCATGCTGTTCAGAAACTTTGATGATGTATTTAGATGAACATAAAAAGGGAACATAATGTAATGGTGTCTAATTTCATATATACAGTTTGCTTGGTAGATAAAATTATTGGAAACATAGTATCTAAAAGGAATCGTATATTTTCATGTTCCTTTATTCTTCCTGGGAACCAGTGGAAAAAGTACAAACCTTTATGTCAAACCCAGTTGATAATTTATTCAAACTCAGTTGAATCGTAATATCATCATCTGTCAAATGGGATAGCTACATAGAATTACTGGGGAGTTTATAGGAAATAATGATCATAAAATACATAGTTGCTTCTATTGCATTGTGGCACATTGAACATGCATATTCATATATTGTCCCTCCCCCAACGTCACAAAAATAGTAGTAAAGAAAAAAATATTTTACTAAAACACATAGACAAAATGAAAAGAAAAAAGACAAGAACAAGTAAGAGATATACATCCATTTAAGATGGAAAGCTCTTAAAAGAATAGCAACTGCGTTAGCAGAGCTGAGTAAGTCTGACTTCAAAGGGAAATAGCAAAAAGAGGTGCATGTCCTTCTGGTTTATGTCCTCCCAGAACCCCTAACTCCTAATGCAGGATTACATATCTGTGAAGCCAGGTAATTACCTCTCATGCCACTACTCTGTGACTACCCAACTCTTGGAAAATAAAATCTGAGAGACCATGGATTGGAAGAAACTTGGCACAGCAAAAAGAGAGAGATAAGACAAATTAAACTGTTAATCGAAATGGGGGGGGATAGTGCACGGGGGTGAGTAACTAAGTGAAGTCCACATATTTAACTCTGCTCTTTCTCCCCATCCAACTTCCAGAAAATGAGTAGAGAGAAGCACATTTCCCAGATAGAAAACTACAATGTTCCACTCTGGAAAATCTGATAGACCTCAAAGAAAAACGCTGTGGATACTTATATTTGGAAGACTTCCTCCACAGAGATTTCAGTCCAAATCACTGATCACACTCTAAGAAATCCAGCAGCTGTCAAGCCCACTGCATTCTCTCTTCATTCTCCAACCCCCACCCCAAGCACACAGAGCTTTGTACTGCCTTACTCTTAAATGTGAACGTAATCAGGGATTATCAGACATCTGAGAAAATCTCCAACATGAAAAAGAGAGACCAAAGAAAGAATAATCAAACCTGGAGGAAGTAGAGACCATGAAGAGAAAGAAAAAAAAATCACATGGAAATCATAACAGTCATAATTACAATACACCTCACCATAAACTGTGGCATGAATGTATTGGGGTAATGTGTGAAAGAGAAGTACTTCTGTGTTTGCTCATGCACTTATGCATACATGTGTGGATGTGTATGTTTGTTTAAGAGAAGAAAGTGTTTGATTACTCTAAGAGAAAATCAATAGTTCTTGTCCAAAATAAATATATGTACAGAAATGACAGTACATCTATATTATTTTATATATGCAGGTAAATACTTAAATACTTAATAGAATTTTTCTCTTTTAATATAGGGCAGTAAGGGATGGGGTATGTTTCTGCTGCTTTCCTTTAAAAACTTAATACCACTATTTTATTTTTAAGCTATGTGCATTTATTGCTTTGATTTAAAAAAAACACATATTTGTTTTAAACACTCAATGCTGTTCCTGGGATATAGCTGATTCTCAGATTTGAGCTTTTTTATTGTACCCTTTTTACTGCTCCCTGTTAAAATCAAAAGTCTTTAGCTTAGCTGAAAAGTTTTAAAGTTACTGATTGAAAAGTTCCTATAAATGCCCAATTCAAGACAGTTTTGCCAGGAGAACATCTTTATCCAGGATATTGAAGTAAGTATAAAGAGCTCTCTCGTTTTTCAGAAGTGCAATAGCATTTGCTGTCTGTTTTATTCATGTGGCAATGAATTCACATTATCATCTTGTGACATTACTTCTGTCATCTTGAGGAATGAAAATTCCCTACAACAATGCATGTTCTTTGAAGATATTCATTTCTTTGTAACAGTGTTGCACTTAGTAGACTCAATAAATATCTGTTGATTAGAATTGATGGTAAGAAAGAGGCCAGCACTTTCAATATTCTAGTCTCAGGATGTCAGGAGGCCAAAATAAGCAATACCTCAATTGACACTAATTCGAATTTTGGAAGGCAGTTTAACACACTGGATCAAAACTAAGGAGAATTCTAGATAGAACAATTTCCTGGATAATCTAAATTTCACATTAATGATTAAATAGTGATAAATTATCAAAATATAATTGTTATTTAAATGTATACTTTTCCAAGTTAGCTAAATTCACAAACCAGGGGAAAATTTGCATTATTCGTCTCAATTCTGGTTTAGGAAGTATATAAATTTAATCTGTCTACAATGATATTGATAAACACCGGTAAATAATGTTAGAAAACTTAGTCATCATTGCTACTGATTCTTCAACACTGAAATAAAATATTAGCTTTCTATTGTTTGTCTGTCACTTTAGCATAAATCTATTTTGAAGGGAAAGTACCAAGTGTGATGCAGTACTTTGGTGTACACACTAGAGCCAGGCTGCCTCAATGCAAATCCTGGCAGCTCCTGAGGGACCTTGAGTGAGTTACTAACATTACCGTGCCTCATTTTCCTTATCTGTAAAATGGAAATGATAATTACTCTGCCATAATGCCATGAGGATTTAATGAGCTGACACATGTAAAGGCCAGGCACATTATAAACACAACGCAGCTATTTTAAAATTATTACCAGAGGTATATTATTTCTAGATAAACATATTATAATTTGATTATGTTACATTTACTGGTTCTGATAGAATTAGAAAATGACCTCAATGTATTCAATGCATGAGGGGGCTCGACTGTATTTACCAAGATATCAGAACGTGTTTTGAGTTGTTTGTAAATGAATTATAAGCTATATAAATGTACAATTGGTGAGAACTTCTGTTTTCTATAAAAACAACTTCTTAAAAGACATTTTCTATATACCTACTAACTGTAGAATTGTCAAACCATACATCAAGAGGGGAAAACCAGCAACGTGGTTGTGTAGCCTCATGCCATTTTGATACGCAGTTCATCAGCACCTATGGCAGAGAAACTTGCTGCACATTACAGGGCAGTCTGGTGTCCCACAGAGTATTATAAAAGATGACTTTACATCTTTGTCAGCCTACAAGAAGCCCCATGGCTCACAGCAGAGCCTCTAATTCTGAGCTATAACTTGTAGCGGGTAACAAGACACACACTATAGACTGTCATAAAACTAGACTATGTGCAATTCATTATATTGATTACAGATCTGGAATTAACAGACTGAGAATCAACAGCTGCCACCATGCCTTCTGCTTCCTAGTTGCTGTCACTCTGTGCCCCTTAGATGTGTTAACTCTCACTAAACCCCCTGGAAGAAGCTCTCCGATTCCCCTCCCCTCTCTCATACCCTGCCACTGCAACCTTCAAAGGGCTTTCAACTCTTCACCATTTACAATCTTCTTCATTGCTTCCCTGCCAAGCTCAGTCAACACCCCTCTCTTATTCACTGGGTTCACCAGGAATTTCACAACATAATAAAGAGAAAAGTTTCTCTCTATATTAAAAATGTGAGTCTCTCTGTCATAAGGTGAGCAGAAGCTGGTTGATACATGCTATAGTTCATGAAGCAAACAATGACTGTATACCTAGGATGCATGTGGCATAGTGAAAAGTTCTGGAAATAGAAATATAAAAGGACAAAGTCTGCCTTCAAGAAAATTCTAGTTCTTGGAGGAAAAAAATATATAATTTTTAATATGTTATATATAATAGATATGCATATATATGCATTGATAAATATCATGCAACAGAAATATTTGCAACAAAATAGTTTCTCTGGTAATATGCATAAGATCAGCCTCTGTGCATCATCACAGAGGTATTTTATAAATATTCCCAATTTTTAATTCACTAATGAATGTCATGCTGGTCTGAAAAAAAATTATGTACCCCATCTATGACAACAGATCATCACAGTTTTATGAAGAAGAAAGGGTGGATCATACTTAAAAATATTTTAAGTTCAAGAAATGATTTACAAGCAATTTCAGGATAACATTATGATTATAATTAATATCATCTTACAGGTAATATTTTAATAGCTATTTCCCAATTAATTTTATTTCTGAAAGAAACTTTAGTCTTTTTTTACTAAGACTATGTTGACTATGTTTCCTTTTCTTCAGTTTCCTGATTTTATCTACTCATTTCACATCCTTCATTTTTTCATCCATTCATATTCTGAGTTTTTGAATTTTCAATTTGCAATGCTCCTTTACATATGCAAATACTCATTTAATAATATTTCTTCTGCTTTGTGGGTGGTATTTGAGAAGCATAATTATCAGATAAAAAATGATTCTTACTTTTTGTTTTCTTCTTATAGTAATGTGGTTTGGATACTGCCTAATGTTTCATTTTAAATTATCTTGGGATTTTCTGTACCAACAAAAACCTGCTTCTATCCAGGAAAGGATTTGAATTTTGTTATTGTTGCTGCTGTCAAAAGTATTTTGTTATTTGTTATAATAAAGTATATTTTTTAAATCAATTATTGACAGAAAGGGGGTGGGATGTCATATGATCTTGGAATACTCTTTTCTTAACACTCGAAATTTCTACCAGCTGCTTCTTTTCTTCCCTTCACCTCTCAGCCTCTAAGAGAACCTTGCCCCAGGCAATGCCTTCCCAAGACTGCCACCTCTGCTTCTGCACACATTTCAGATACTTCCTATATGAGGATGGTTTTATATCTGGATTTTCTGTTCTGTTCCAAAACCATCCTCATATAGCCATCTAATCTTTGACAAAGCAGACAAAAGCATACTCTGGGGAAAAGAATCCTTATTCAATAAATGGTGCTGGGAAAACTGGATAGCCAGATGTAGAAGACTGAAACAGGACCCACAGCTTTGACCTCTCACAAAAATCAAATCACAGTGGTTAACAGACTTAAACCTTAGGTGTGAAACTATTAGAATTCTAGAAGAAAATGTAGGAAAGACTCTTACAGACATTGGCCTAGGCAAAGAATTTATGAAGAAGACCCCTAAGGCAATCACAGCAACAACAAAAATAAATAAATGGGACCTGATTAAATTAAAAAGCTTCTGCACAGCAAAAGAAACAGTCACGAGAGTAAACAGACAACCTACAGAATGGGAAACAATTTTCACATACTACACATCCAATAAAAGACTGATAACAAGAGTCTATTTAAAACTCAGCAAAATCAGTAAGAAAAAATCAAACAACCCTATCAAAAAGTGGGCAAAGGACATGAATAGAAATTTTTCAAAAGAAGATAGAAGTATGGCCAACAAACATGAAAAAATGCTCAACATCTCTAATCATCAGGGAAATGCAAATCAAAACCACAATGAGATATCACTTAACTCCAGTGAGAATGGCCTTTATCAAAAAGTCCCAAATCAATACATGCTGGCGTGGATGCGGAGAGACAGGAACACTCATACACTGTTGGTGGGACTGTAAACTAGTACAACCCCTGTGGAAAGCAATATGGAGATACCTTAAACAGATACAAGTAGACCTTCCATTCGATGCAGCAATCCCATTATTGGGCTTCTACCCAAAAGAACAAAAGACATTCTATTACAAAGACAGACATCTGCACCCGAATGTTTATAGCAGCACAATGCACAATCGCAAAGATGTGGAAACAACCCAAATGCCCATCAATTCATGAATGGATTAGTAAAATGTGGTATCTGTATACCATGGAGTATTACTCAGCTATAAGAAATAATGTGATATAGAATCTCTTTTGTTCTCCTGGAGAGAGCTGGAACCCATTCTACTAAGTGAAGTATACCAAGAATGGAAAAATAAGCACCACATGTACTCACCAGCAAATTGGTTTCCCTGATCATCACCTAAGTGCACATTTGGGAATAACACGAATTGGGTGTCGGACAGATGTCGGGGGATGGGGGGAGGGGATGGGTGTATACCTACATGATGAGTGCGACGCGCACTGTCTGGGGAATGGACACGCTTGAAGCTCTGACTCGGGGGGATGAGGGGGCATGGGCAATATACATTACCTGAACTTTTGTACCCCCATAATAAGCTGAAATAAAGAAAAAAAAAGATACTTCCTTAGGATTCTCCAGTAGTCAGTGCTCTCGAATTCACAGGGCCAGACCTGTTCTCAGTACTTCTTCCTCTTTCTTGGAAGTGATCTTATCTGTGACTGTCCATCACTAAGATCCTGCCTCACTCCCCTGTTCAGGGCTCTGTCCCCACCTGATGACAGCATGGGCTTTGGAACTGGCTCTGCAGGTTTCTGGTAACTTTTGTCCCATTTAGAAGTATCTTGAAGTTTGTAGTATCCTTTTTCTGCTACTTATTCTGTAGGCTTGGTTATAAGCAGTTTTATTTGCTCTCCTTGTTGATTTTTCTACAGGATATTTAGAGAGATCAAATTTAGATAGTCATCATTATCCTACAGGAACCTAGACAATTCACCATCTGAGAACCAAATAAGTTTACTTAACTCACTAGGCACTAATTAAGTAAATTATACTATACCATATTATTTCTTTTAGTTTAATAAATTTTTATTAAAGTACATGACATCTCCCATCATTTAATTATATTCTACCTGTTTGAAGCTTGAAACCATTGTCTTTTTGTTTCCAGCTTTTTCTTTTGCATTTTTATCATGTCTCTCTTAGTATTTTGATACACTGAAATGCTATCACTGTAGTTAACACATGAAGATATTGATTAGAAAAGTATCCTGAGTGATGGGAAGGCAGAGCCCTTGCAACATCTGTGTCTGGCATACACAGAGTAGTCTTTTGTAGAAAAGTTCCCCAGTGAGACCTCCCTACATCTTTTTTTGCTTCAACACAAACCCTTGCGTCTTGCTTTACTGGAGAGATAAAAGTGGCAACCCAATCACTTAAAATATGGCCAGGATCACTCTACAATACAAAAGGTAACTATTATAGGTAGGTTCAAAGTCTACTCCAACAAATACCACTGAATGGCAAGAAACCAACCCCATAGAAACCTCCTTAGGGGCAGGGTCATTTAGCCAAGGCTGTGAATATAAACAAACTCTTGTTAACTGTTCAGCTGATGAATAAATTTTTACACAATTCCCTGCATGTGCTTAGCATAAACTTTGATTGTTGTAAGTGATTCATCTGTATTTTTCTTTGTGATCCTGAGTAACTTTATATTATTGGACAGATGCAAGGACAAAAAATTGTCCATAAATATGTGACTAAAAAAAGCATTAGTGGTCTTATTTTTGCAACTATGCCTTTAGTCCTTTTTTAAAAAAATTTATATATACATTGCAAATTGTATTACTCAGGCTAATTATATTGGATGTGGTACAACTAAGCTACCTAATGTCATAGTAAAAAATGACACACAGCCACAGGAGCAGCTTTAATTAACGGGAATCATTTTGTTAATATCTAAGAAATTCATCAGATAATACTGAGTATTTCATATCAATCTAGCTTCATCTTATTTGAAATGATAACATAATACTTATTAAAAGTGCTGTTCACTGTCAGATCCTGTGTTGAGGCACCAGCATCATTAATAAGGCAAGCTGTTAATATTGGAAATTTCATTCCTGGATTTCTCCTTCCCTGATTTATAAAACTTTTATATCAATATCTTGCAAGACATTCTGAGGTTATCTTCTGGCCATTCCAACTTCAAATTTTGTCAAATTATGGCAACAAAAATTGATTTCATACAAACTTAGGAGAACAGACTAAAACTGAGAACTGAACTTGCTTGTCTGACTACCTTTCAAGGAGGCATAACTGGTGATCTGAGGTATCACAGGCATATGAAGAAAAAAGGGAAGATTTCCAGTCTAATACTGTAGGAAGGGGGAGGCTAGTAACAAACACCTGTGTCTAAAGCAGTTCAGTTGCCCTAAACCAGTTTGCCTAATTGACTTTTTAGCCTGTATTTCAACTTCATCTGAATATTTTTGTATTTTTCTACAAATTCTTGCAATGCAAATGAAATTGCTTTAGAGTCAACTAAAAGTAAATTTCACATTATAATTAAATAAAAATAAATGTTGAAGGATGCAAACACTGAACTAAAATTTTTATAAAATATTCAAAGTAGACAAAATGAAAAAAGTCACCTAAAACAACACGGAATAGTCACATTAGTTCTAAAAATTTGGAAGTCAGTAAATACTTTAACAAAATGATGCTGCACGTCCTCTTAGAAAATTGAGTTTAGGCTGGTGACGCAGTGGCTCATGCCTATAATCCCAGCACTTTGGGAGGCTGAGAGAGGATGATTTGAGGCTAGGAGTTTGAGACCTGGCTGAGCAACATAGTGAGATCGGTCGTCTCTACAATATTAAGGAAAAAAAAAAAAATTAGCCAGGCAGGGTGGCACATGCCATAGTCCCAGCTACTTGGGAGGCGGAGGCAAGAAGATCACTTGAGCTAAGGAGTCTGAGGCTGCAGTTAGCTATGATCATGCCACTGCACTCCAGCCTGGGGCACAGAGTGAGACCCTGACACAAAAAGAAAGACAAGACAAGGCAAGACAAGAAAAAGAAGAAAAGAAAGACAATTGAGTTTAAGATGATTCAAATTGAAAAGGTGAACAGATGGACTGAAAGAAAAGGACATTCAAATCAAGAGAAATCTCTCAAAAATGGTAACACTTTCCAGATAAGGAAACGGAAGCTTAAAAAGGTTAAATATCTTACCCAAAGTCACACCCAGCTGGATCAGTTATGAAACATGCATTTAAAGCCAATCCCTGCCTTATCATTACAGATAGAGTACTTAATAACTGTGTCACATTGTTTCCTGGTCAACACATGTTCAAGCCTAAGGATCAGATTGAAGACTGGCTGGCTGATGTTATTTCTGTTGGAGATATGAGAAAGAAGCATGTTATCTTATCACATAGAATAGGAAAAAATATATATAAAAGATCTACATTACAGAGCTCTTTAGAAAAGATACTATTTTTTGAGATGAAGCAAACAAAATGGAACAACCTGACAAAGCTAAGAAATGGCTGGGCTAAGAGGAGTAATTAGCAATGACTATACTCTTGAGAGTGTATGAGCAATTTAACTGTGGATTTTTTCCAAAAAACCCTAATGCACTGAAAATTAAGGGAGTTGTCTAGCTTTCCTTTATGATATTTATGTTTATAACTCTTACAGAGAGGTACAAAAAGATAAATAGGTAAAAGTGCTGCCAAAAACTAAGAAAGAAAGGCAAGGCAATCAAAGATGCATCAGGAAATTGCAGACAAATGAGTCTGGAAAGCCGAGTGTGCATCAGTGGAACAAAGGCTGGCCAACTACAAGGTTCACAGTCAGCATCTGAAGCACACAAAGAAAGGAAACCAAGGTGCAACAGACAATAGGACAGACTTACAGAATCTGAGTTCAAACATGACATTTTTCAAGCATTTTAGCAGAGGTGTTAGAATAAACTAAAGAGAGACAGAAAGAAACAAGACCAATTGGAAAGTTATTCCATCATCAACACATAGGAGACCCCAGAATAAGATGTTGGTCCAAGTGGAGAAAAAAGAATGGATGGAAGAATTAGTGGGACTTGGTGGGCAGTAAGGGTGGCTAAGACAAAAAAAAAAAGGAAAGTTCATAGAAAATTCCAGGGTTTCCAGTGTGAGTAACAAGGAAGCAGTGCCAGTCCACTCCCTCTGCTATCTCAAATTTCAAAATCCAAATTTCAAAATGCTCTACTCAAGTGTATAAACTAAAGCAGACAAAAGCTACAATGAGTTAGGTATTTTGGGTTTGGAGTTACTCTAGCTCTCTTACACCTGTGATAGTGTTATGTGTATACCCAGATCCCAGATCTGCCATAGTAATAAAGTTTTGTCTCCACCAAATCTACCAGATTTCCTCCTACAAAATGAAAGTTTTTATTTTCTCTAAATATAAAAATGTATCATAAATAAAATGCAAATATAGAAAAGAAAGAAATTACCCAAAATCTAATTACCAAGAAATACCTACGATGTATCAAGGCTTTCTTCTATGTTCAGAAATATTATTCTACCATTTTATGGCTGCTTTATCATATTATTAAAACATTACACAATTATAATTATACACAGATATAATATGATCACATTATAGCATATTAATATAATATAAACACATTACATTTATATTATATAGCATTTTTAACTGACATAAAATTGTATGTATTTGTCACACAACATAAAAATACATATCGTCTCCTCTTAAAAACATGACATTTTTAAGTATATTTACATGTGGAATAACTACTAGATAATTAACAAATGAATTACCTCACATGGTTATTATTTATAATTTCACATTAATATCTTAGCATTTTTCAAGAATATAATACATCATTATTAATACAGTCATCATGTCGTACTGAGATCTCTTGAACTTATTCTTTCAATCTAACTGAAATTTTGTATGTTTTACTTTTTAAAAAATAGTTTTCAACTGGATAGGATAAAATGACATCTCATTATTTTATTTGTATTTTTACATTATTAGCAAATCTGAATACATTTGAATATTGTATTGGCCATATTAACTATTCATCTATCACTTATGTTGAAAACATTTTTCACAGTTATTTTTCTTTCTTTCTATATATATGTTATTTTCATTGTAGAAAAGTTTTAAATTTTTATGTAGTCAAATATATGTTTTCTTTTGGATTTCTGTCTTTAGTATCATTTACTGAAAATCCCTCTATAATCTACGTCACTCAAATTTTGGGTTTGTACTTTCATTGTTTCATTTTTTACAATTAAATCTCTCATGCATCTGAAACTTAGATTGGTATAAGGCGTGAAGTACTGACCAGACATTTTTTTCCCCAAATAATTAGTTGGTTTTATTAAGGCCTCTTTTGGAGTAATCTGCCTTTAACATGATTATCTGAAATGTTGCCTTTATCACATACTAAATACCTATAATGCCAGATATATTTGACAAATCCCATATTGTTGTATTTCTTTCTCAGTTTCCTAATCTGCATGGTAATTTTGTGAACAGGAAGAGAAGACTTGCCCAGAATCCCGGGATATGTAGCTGTCTTCTCCTGGACAGGGCCAGTCATGTGGTAGTTATACAAAGGAAGCACACTTGGAAAGGATGTAATGGCTACTTTGAGAGAGAGTTTGTCAGACTTAATGGTAACCTAATGTCTACAAAGGTATTTGTAGATATAACCATGTAACTTAAGCATGAAAGAAATAAACAGAACTCTATATATTTACTTAGGTGCATGTAATCAAAAAATACGTTTTAAGAACAGAAACAATAAAAACTTTAAAAATGTCCTCCAACCCTCACTTTGAGCAGCTGTCAGTCTCCTCACTGGTATTCTTCCCACCAGTGTGGCCCCTTCCATGCCATTGCATGCTAAATCCAGTGTGATCATATAGAACAAATGTGACTATTTTTCAACACTATAAAGTCATGAATATTATCCCAATAACTATGAAATATATTATTATACAAAAAATTATATTTTAATATAAATGATAAGTTTTTACATACCAAACTCTGTTCACATTATTCATAGGATATATACATAAAAAAATTCACCAGTATATTAAATATCCAGAAATGAAAGTTCTGTTTATTCTTGTTATTTTGGTATTTTCCCCATCTAAATTAAAAGGATGGAATTGTATCATCTCTACAAATTCTTGCGCAACATGTATTAATGTTATAGGGTTGGTAACAAGTCTCCATGTATAAATTAGCTTGTGAATTTCCTAAAATATTTAATTAACTTATTGAACAGAATGCAAATTTCTTAATTAAATAAGCTACCATAGAAAAATTTTGTGAATTGTCACAAATTATTTTTAGAAATCAGGAATTTGAAGCTATTCCCATATTTTTACATAGTCTATTGGCACTAATGGAGTTTAAAAGATAAATGCTATATATGTGGACTATATTAGGTTAAATGTTGTTAAGTATAAATTATTTCATTTATGTATTATTTATGTCCTATCTACTGCTGAGATTAGAGGTGTTATCCAAATAAAACTATGTGCTAATATCATTATAGTAATTTTCTATTTCATTTATATCACACTCAAATTCTTAGGTTTTAATTCTGCAAACCGTCTTTTTACCCTATATGACATAATCGGATTTTCTTATCATAGGGAGAAAGTCACTGTAACTCAGGAACTATGAGTTCTAGTCTCAGCTCTGCCCATACAGGAGTACCCAACCATGGGATGTCGCATAACTTTTATCTTCATCTGCAAAATGAGAAAGTTGAACTGGAAATACATCAAGGTTCATGCTAACTATAATTACTTTTTCTTCTAAAGGACCCATTATATTTCTTGACCCTAAGATCTCTAATTATTCTCTAGTTAATCATACTTTAAACCTGGGTTATCTTAGCTTTTAGTGAGAGATATGAGAAGCTATACAATTATGATAGGCAGGAATAAAAATAGGAGCTGGGAGTTAGTAGTGACTGTTCTCGGAGTTGCTGAATCTCAACAGCCCAAACAGAAAGTTAATATTATGGAATAAATAGCTCAAAATTATCTTCTTGTTGAAGACATACAAGGAGAACTTGGCTACTGCCATTTAACACGTATTTATCTCTGTGTATTTAGCACTTGCTCGTCCTTTACTTTGCATTCTACATGTTCAAATCTCACTTATTCCTTGAGACTTGGTTCAAACTCCACTACTTCTGCGAGATCTTCCTTATGTTTCTTGTGAAGACCCAGAGCAATTTACATGTATACTTCTGTATGACTCAGAACACTTTCTATTTTCTCTTCAACAACAAAGACTGTGTTTCAGACTGTGTTTTTCTCTAGCAAAAAAAATGAAAGTATTACTTAGTTTATAAATTTTTCTCCCAAAATGGTTGATTGAATGGTTAATTGAATGCATTTGTGTATGTGTGCATGTATGAGTGAATGAATGAATGAATGAATAGCATGAGATGAAACTGCAGGAAGGGCTGGAGCCTGAGCATGGCAATGGTGTAGAAGTTCTTAACATCTTGTGTGTGTGTGTGTGTGTGTGTGTGTGTGTATGTACAAAATGCAGCTTTGAGGAGTCATTTACATTTAATATACCAAATGATGTACTCTACCCCACTATCATGAGACAATTATAGTGTTTTTTCTCTATTTGGCAGTTTTGGAGATTCTCTTCTAAATACTGATGCTCTTTCCATTTCCAACAGCACATAAAAGTTGCAGGACTTTGTCAGTTGACACCTTTTGTGTCTGGGGTTTGTCTTATTCTCGAGAGTCTAGTACTACCCTCAGCTATCTACAGTCAAGTGTACTTGGATTAGTAGTGCTAACAAAATACTTTTATGGTAGTAATTTTGTACGACCTTGTCATACGCTTAAAAATCGCCTATACAACCAGGATGGAGCTTAAATTCTTTAACCTGGCTTACTCTTGTGAGTCCATTTCATAGCCCTCCTACACTCTCATCTCCCCATATTATGCTATTTTCTCTGACTGAAACATTAACTACCACAATCACTGTTATCTTTTTTCTAAGTGATTTTTGTCCTTTGTATCTCATCTTAAATGGTATTTTGGAACAAAGACATTTCACTGAAAACTCAAGAATAGGGAATATCTCTTCAATTCATTCCCGTACAGCTCTATGCTGTATCCATCGAAGCACTTTTCCCACTCTATGATATAGTTATCTGTTTCCATTCTGTACACTCCACTGAAGTGCCTGTTCCATATGGGCTAGGAAGGTGTCTTTTAAATGCTAATGGCAGGCATAAAGCAATTCTTGATTAATATTTGATAAATGAACACATAAATGGCATATATGATGGTAGTAACAATTTAAAATTCAAAAAGAAAAATTGTTTTCTGAGTCATTATTACAATAATGAAACTGATTTCTAAGACTTGATTCATAGTACCTAATGACCTGTAACTACCGTAATCATAATTAATTCTTATCAACTTTACATTATTTCTTAACAGGAACAGGGGAGTCCAGGATAAATAGTTGATTGGGGGAAAATATCATCACATAATGTGACTCTAATAAGATCAAAGGGCTTGCAGATGAAAGGCCAAAAAATAAAAATTAAAAATTTCATTGTGGAAGAATAAGATCACATAACTTTTGTTTGATAAGATTGATTGAATGTACCTCTTTTTGGTAATACCTATAAACAAATATATGTTGAATTCCCTCTCAATGAAACCATTAATAAGACTGAGCTAGCCAGAATTATACACAATGATTTTATAATGATTATCATTAGAGCAATGGTTTTTAAATGTTTCTTTTAAGAAATATATTTTTGAGACCTGCCACAGACAAAAAATATAAACAAGTACAAACACATAACTAACTGAATCAAGTTTCATGAAACTATACCTAACTTACTATGAAAAATACTCTATGTTCTTTTCTTTTCTATTCTACCTACTCCATTCCATTCCATTCTTTCACTAATATACATGTTAGCTCAGATCAACTAATAGATATCAGACTAATGTATTACATTGTGATCCACACCCTAAGTGTCTTAGGGTCTTCTAAGACCCTTTAGTGTCTTAGAAGGAGATCACTAAATATTGATCACAATCCAACTGGATTTTTTTTTTTTTTTTTTTTTTTTTGGTGATAGGGTCTTACTCTGTCACCCTGACTAGAGTGCAGTGGCATGACCATAGCTCATTGCAACCTCAAACTCCTGGGTTCGAGTGATCCTCTTGCCTCAGCCTCCCAAGTAGCTGGGACTTTAGGTGCATACCACCATGCTTGGCTAATTTTTCTATTTTTTGTAGAGATGAGGTCTTGCTCTTGCTCATGCTGGTTTCGAACTCATGGCCTCAAGCAATTCTCCAACCTCGATTTTTCAAAGCACTAGGATTATAGGGCATGAGCCACCGTACCCAGCTCAACTGGATTTTTAAAATTGAATATTGTTCTTAAACAACATAGACAGAAGGTAGAACTTAACTTCAATGCTAAATGCTACTTTTCAAACACATGCAACTACTGTTTTTCAAAAAAATGTTGAGCTTTTCTAAAGAAGTCTTCAGCTAAATAAAATTGAAAGGGTAAGAGACACAAATGTAAATTCTCTCCCTCTTAAGCTATGCTCCTTCCTAGCCACCATGTATTAAGTATATATCCTTTCCTAAACTAAGCTTCTCATAAGGCAAAGACATACATTATTTTCTTTCTAAAATAATCCCTGTGAACAGGTATAAATTATCAGAGTTTCTCAACAGATTTCTGAACAATAATTTCTCTCAAATTTAAAAATTTAAGTTGGGCGATTTTGTTTCCTTTTATAGCTTTTGTATTTTGACTTACAGATTGGGCAATGGTTCCTTTCTTAATGAATAATAAGAATAGGTCAAAGTCATTAAGATTAGATGAAGGTGTAAATGAACAATAAGCCTGGGTACTCAATAAATGATCTAAATAAAAGATTAAATTTTAATCTGAATAAACATATAACATTTGTGAAGTCAAAAATGATTAAGATCTTACCTAAAGAAATGCAACACCTATTTGATCTAAATAACAGGCAGTCATGCTTACAACATTATACATTCGTACCAAAATTATATTTTTGACACACTGCTACCCATAGTAATTGGCTCCCCTACTCCTTCTATTAAACTCACTATAAAACCTATTTCTCATTTCTTTTCAGTCATTCATTCCTCCAAAAGCATATTGGCTTTGCATGTGTCAGGCACAGGGCTGAGTGATAAAAATACAACAGAAAAAAAGGGAGACATGGTTTCATGGAGTATTCACTCTAGAGAAGCATATTGAGAGCAGTCAAGTAAAAAGAACACACATTCTAGATTGCACTAAGTACGACAAAGGAAATAAACAGGCACTGTGAGCAAGAAAACTGGGAGTGGGGGTCATACAAGTTTGAGATCAAAGAAGGCTTCTCTTGGTAGGTGCAATAAAATCTGAGACATCAAAACTGAGAAGAAATCAGGAGCACACAGAGCTAAAGGAAGAATTTTCATGCAGAGAAAGAAATGGCCAAGATTCTGGACAGAAATAAAGCTGCTATGAAAAACTGAGAAGGACTCTGTGGCTGAAATATAATCAGCAAAAGGGAACAAGACAAGGCTGGAGAGATAAGCAGGAAACAAATCAGGCAGGGCCATGTAAGCCACTGCAAAGAACTCGGATATTGTTCTCAGGGTAGGGAAAAGCTGCTGAAGTACTAAGCCACTTGTGACATGATCTGATTTGCAATGTGGAAAGATCATCTCTAACTGCTGTGTAGAGAATGGATTAGAGAATGTAAACGTGAATGTCCAGCTAAGAGACTATTTTAGCAAATCTAGGCTAGAAATGACATGACTCGGCCTTGGGCAGTGGCAAAGGAAATGGGAAAAAAAGGGGGGGGGGAAATTCAAAATAGTTTTTGTAAAGGAACATTTGAGACTTCTTCAGTATCAGAAAATAAGGGCAAGGCAAAGAGAAGAATTAAGGATAACTTCTTACTAGCTAGCCTGAGCAACTGGATGGATGGTGATGATATCATTAACTGAGACAGAAAGTTTACAGGAAGGTAAATACACATAATATCTGTGGGTCCCAGAACTAGGTTCCAAATGAAGTTACAACAACCATGTGTTTAAATATTTTCAAATTATTAACCAAGCTAATAACCCATTAAATAATTTTATGTCATTCTACCTTGACAGATACACATTCATAATAAACTATCATGCTTAGCTTAAATATATAATTTTCAAATTCCTTGGAATTTTGTGTAGCATTGTGACAGCCTAGACAGAGCCAGCCCCTGGGCCCCAGACTAACCCCCTTATTTTCCATACCTTGCTGTATCCTTTGCAGCCAGCATGCTCTCTCATAGCCATTTGGACAGTTCTACCCAGCCATCCACTCCTGCAAAAAGCTACTTGCTGAGCTTTGAGTTATGTATATTAGTGACACCACCCACCTCTGTGAAGATGAACCTGGGGAAGAGGGCTTTACAGAGCTGAAAGTTGGAGATGAGCCACTTGAGGAAGCAATTCTTGAGTTTTGGATACACGGAGCTGGTTTAGAAGTGGAGGAAAATACTGACTTGTAGTGAGCATGACCATTTTGCCCCATAGAGTGAGCTGCAGCTGGAAGAGGTCAGAGCAAGCACAAAGTCAAAGGTAGAGACCCTTTTGGGGGGCAGTTCTAGAGAAAGGGAGGGGGTGGGAAGGATAAAAAATCAGAGGTTCTAACTATGACAGGGTAAACATAAGATGCCTAGACACACTCAAATGATGATATCCAGTAGGCTACTGGACATAAGAAGTTGCGTACCTGATTCCTTCTTCATCTCATCCCCTATGGCCATATTGGAAGAATTCAATGCATAACACCCTGGTCTCATATTTCCCTGATCACAATGATTTTAATGATCTTTATAAATTCATTTATTCTTTCAAAAATATTTATTAATCATTTACTATGTGCCACTTACAAAACTTAGAAAGTTGTACAAGGCAGGATGTTCCCAGCCCCTGTGCAGTTCAAAATAATTCCAGTTCAGCACCAGAGCATTCTGTAATTACACCCAGGAACCTTAAACTTCCTTCCAACCTAATACCTACTCCATTCTGAGAACTACTAGAGAAAATTCCTGCAGTATGTAAATTAAGAAAATAACCAATTCATGGTTCAACCATGGTTCATGATGCAACACCCTGCTATCTGGCATTCTTTCTGCTTATCATTGCTCAGCTTCATCTCCCTTTTCTTAAAGTTAATATTCCAAACTTTTACCATTGTCCTTGCCCACCCTTCCCTCTCATCCTAGTGTGTTACCGGAAAGGCAAGTGCTTTACCTGACCTTTATCTCATTCTGGGCGACTACTCTGAGCTAGTCAGAAGAGCTGAAAGAAAAGAGCCTATTAGAACCCTATCAATATAATCCATTAACCAAAGAGCATTTAGTTTTAAATTCTAGATATTTTAAGAGGGATAGGAAGGGAGGATGGAGGAAGAGATGGATGGAGGGAGGGTAAGAAAACTCTTTCACTCTACCTGTCCCCGAAATTCCCACTTAAAGGCTAAAGACATGATATTCTCTTAATGGAGAAATTTTCCAAGGTGGATGTGGCAGGCAGTGGCAGGATAGTAATGGCTCTTCTGGCACTTAAGCCTCCCTTTTCAGGATTCCCATAAGCCTCCCTTTTCAGGATTTACTTGAACAGGGTGCCTGTGTCAAGGCCAATCACACCACCTTCGCTTCACAACCGAAGACTTGGTCTTCTTATAGCGTTCTTGCCCCCATCCTTTTACCCTTGCTTGTTATATAAGAAGCTGGGGTTAGTTCTCAATGGCATATGAATTCTTAAGGTCCTCTAATACAGCAGAACCATATTTCCATTGGTGAAAGTGACTCAATACAACTTTTCTGTGAGGTTTTTCTGACACCATAAAATAATGTTATTCATAAATTTCCATGACACCGGCTGTCATGTGCTATCTTTTTCTTATCTCCCAAAGTGAGATAAAGTAAATTTTTCTGCATATACTCCATGCTAATTTAAGCATCATTGTCTCAAGGAAACCCTCCTAGAATCCTCTGATCAAGAGATTCATTTTTAGGCTTCTGTGACTCACCACTGTACTTTTATTATGGCATCCATCATTCTACACTTTAATTCAGGGTCAAAGCTATATCTGGTTTGTGTCTATATCTACAGTTAACACAAAAGAGTTGCTAAATATGTGTTGCTGAGTAAAGTTAGTTAATGTGTTAATACAGCATAGATGTAACATAGAGGATTTAACATAACAGATGTTCAACAAATAATTGGGATTTTTATTGATTTATATGGATAAATTTCAACTTATACTTGTAACTAATTTTTAATTTATTTTATTTAAGTATTGTAAGCATAACAGTAAGTTACCTCTGCATATCATTTATATTCCACAATGCACTCTTTTGGAAAATAAATAATCTCAAATATCCCTCAAAAATCTCATGGGGATGGGCTGATATTAATGTATCCATTACACAGATGATTAAGCAACTCATTTCACTTGCCCAATATCACATACTATCCATTTAGCTCAAAATATTTAAAATAGCCATACTAAGCCTAAACACAAAAATGAGTGTTTTAAAAAATGTAATTATACAAAAAATAAATACTTAAGGTCATGTATAAATCATAGCAATTGTCTGCTTTGTTTTAAAAAACAAACCTAGCAGACTCTAGGAAGAGGGGCTGTACCAGAATCCCAAGAGTACTTTATAGACATTTCTGTTCCAGTTGCACACCAGTGAACCTACATCCACATATATGGAAACTGAAGTGTTATGTTTTCTCACCTTAATTTTAGATTTCCCTTTGTGTCATGATACAATTGGGAAAAAGACATTTACAGCACTTGGACTTGTGGTATATAATCATAATAGCCAAGATTTATTTAGCATTAATATGAACATTTTATATATAGTACCTTAATTTCTGGGAAGAATTCCTAAGTTATAACTACTGTCGCTTCTATGAATGTGAAAACAATATTACTTGCAGTTCTGTTTCTCTTTGTGCATATTATGTATATATTCTCCTTTCCATTTTTCTGTAAGATTAACTTATTTTTAAATGTTGTTTATGATGATACCAAAATCTCCCAATAGAATTAATTGATAGTCTCTATTGTATTGTAATATGCAAAGTAATAAATGCCTTATCAGATTAATAGCTGAAGCAAAACTAAGGTGGTTAATGAGTCTCAAAGCCTATTTACTTTGAAGAAATAGTGATTATTGTTCATTTACAATCAACCATATCATTAGGAGGAAATATAAGAAAAATACATTTTATTTCACCTGAAAATGTTGAAAATAGTGTTTCTGTCAAGTGTTCAGAAGACACATTCTAATATATAATATAAATATATTGGTCAAATTTTAAAAAGTGAGTTATGGTTTGGTGAAGTTTACTAAAATAGTACAGTTTAGATTAATACAGTGAGTACATTTAAGAAAAATTTTAATGAAATAAAGGAAATGAAAAATTTTAGTTATATTAATTATGCACTCCTAATCACTTATGTACAAATTCTATTTAATTTTTCCGGACTATGGTTTACAGAAATTGTTCTTGTTTGATTTAATTGCATGAAACTCACTGCAAAAGAAACTCAAATGAGTGGCTAGTTTCATCACCTGGGAGAAATAAAATATTGGCTAATATGGAAGTTGTTTCAAATGGCTATTATGTGTCATAAAAATTATGACCTTATATAAAAATCAGGAAGACATTTGGAAATGGGTTATGTTTTTTTCTTCTTTTTATTATCATTTACCATAACTTTCAATGAAAGTATTATAAAACAACGATCTCTATTTCAATCATTTCCAGGATGAATGACATTTCCCAAAAGTTAGTGTTATAGAACAAGAATATTATCTGCTTTCCAGTTGTGGGCTCATCAGGGACAGAAATAAATATACTATATTTCACCATGTATCTAAACACTAGCCTTTAATTAACAGCAAAACATGCATGTTAAATCAAGCCAAATTATTCAAAAATATGTTATACTTACACGAATGACAAAGCAAATGATTGAATATATAAATACGGCACGAACATGTTTCTGTAGTCTTAACTTAAGATTTCATAATTGTTTATAACAGTAGCAGCATTAATATCATAACTTAGTAATGCAACATTACATAGAGAGGACTAATCAATATATTATTAAAAACAATTAGCTACCTCATTATGAAGCAATGGTTGACCATATCCAAATTATGCAACTAAGGGTGTTCAAACTTTCCAGAGTGCCATGTCAAACATTTATTGAGATGATTGGGTTAGGAATATAAGGCATCTAAAAAATTGAACTGTTAGTGTTGTCATAGCCAAAATATAAAGGACTCCATTTTCTTTAGTTTTACATCATCCAAGCATAAGAAGAATGTTTGACCAATCTTCCATGATTGATTCATTTCTACCTATCTACCTGTCTTCTGTTATCATTACTTTTTCAGAAAGAAGAAAGCAGTAATCTTCTGCTTCTCATATCCTATTCCTTTCCCCGTAGATCCGACTATCCATATTAGACCCAGTTAGAGTTAATGTTAAGTAATAATTTTCAATATTAAGATTTCTATTTACTTTGTTTTATTCAGTCATGCTATGCTGCATCATGCATTCTCATCCATTTCTCTTAAAAGGAAAATGTTTTTTTCGCACTTTGTTAAGCACAAACTCTCTCTCTCTTTCTCTCTCTCACACACACACAAAGTGTCTTGTTCATTTTTAAGTTACACTTAATACAAAGTGTGAGTGAAAATTAGCAAGTGGATCATCACACAAAGAAAACAGAAAATGTATAAAGTATACAATCTCAACTTTTCTTACCTATAGCTTTTTATTTAAATTCACTGTAATTAACTCCAGGCTTTAGTTTGGCCAACACATTACCCACGAGTGTGCACTAAATTTTCCGGGTTTCAGGATAACTTGAAAATGTCTCTGAAATGTGATTCAGATGTGGGAAAATTATTCTGTCTTTGAAAGAGTTTAAAAGGAAAAATTTCATTTGATATTCTGGCTACTACATCAGCACCCCTTTCATTTATTATTCACCCATTGTGCTCATTCATGAAAGAGTTATTCAGCACCAAGCATATACTGGATACTATGCTACAAATTTTAAGAAGGATACCATATACCCCCCAGGGCTCTGGAAATTGTGTTAGGTATAGAAGATCAATAAATTGACTATTGAGATAAGCTTCAGTAGAGCTGTGCATAGGGCTTGTGGGAGCTCAGAGGAGGGCCATTTGAATAAGACTTGGAGTTGGAAACATTCTCCAGAGAGAGTGAAACGTCACTGGAATTCTAACTTGTAGAGCATGAAGGTCTTCTCTGTTGTCAATCTGCATTATTTATTAAAAAAATACTGAATCAGAGAAACTCTGTGAAAAAAATTACCCTATTTCATAAAATTTTAAGGACATATTTTTCACATTTTAACAGCTCTGAAAGCAAGCCATATTTTGCAATTGAAGGTATGTCATAGTTGAATTGCCAGCATTTTTCCTTTTAAGAAAATAATGGTGCATCTTATATTTAATGGCATCTTAGAGTTCATGACATACAGGAAGCTATTTTTCTGCAAGACATCACTAGGGCAGTATTTCTGTTGGGAGAGTGTAACTAGTCCTGCTTAGGTTCTCTCCAATTATAAAGGGTTACATCTCCCACTTACTTTCTCCACAAAGACTTAAACCCTATCATAATTTCAGCTATCAACTTGGAAAGTGGCTTAAATAAATTGTCTATGACTAGTCTATCTACTTGCAAGAAACCCATACTGCAGCTCACCCATATTTTTCACAAATGGTGAAATAAAATGTTCTAGAATCTCTTTTTTAAAGAGTCTAACTTTTTTCAGAAAACAATATAAAAGATATTGTATACTTGAAAATTGCTGAGAAAATAAAATTTTAAAGTTCTCAGCACACAAAAAATAGTATGTAAGGTGGAGAATACATTAATTTTCTAGATTAGCCATTCTACAATGTGTGTGTACGTGTATATATAGGTGTGTGTGTATATATATATGTGTGTATTCTACAATGTGTGTGTGTGTATACACACACATATATATATATATATATATATATATAAAGAAAATATGTTAAACAATGCTTAAACTATTGGATCAGTGATGAGAATTAGTTTACAGAATATTATATTAGGCTCCTCCGGTTTTATCCTGAACGATCATTTTACACGCTGGTTCTACAGATCATATTAAAGTCAGGCATTTTGATAAAAAAAATCAGTAGTGAGACAATCTATTGCCAAGGATGATCTACTATAAAAATTTTAACAAACATTCTGCTTTTCAAGTGGATTTGAGACTTCCCACTATACAGAAACCAAGTTCCACGAGCCTGAAAAAAATATATTTGAGAAATATAAGTGATTTAAAAAAACTTACGTTCTCTACTTTAACTCGTAATTATTTTCCTTTCAGTATAACACTATATGGTCTTGCCTTGAAGTGTTACAGACACTCTAGTTCTTTAATATTGCAAAACTTGTCATCCTCTTCTGTACACTATTTTATTTAAGATAGTCTATGTGCACATACAAGTTGAAGAATATTTACTTCAAATATATTTAATATTTAGTGTATTTTAAATAATTTAAGATATGCTTGCAAAATTGATTTTAATATGCATTTCCTAGGCAATTTTTGTTTTGGAAATCATAATAGTCCTTTTCTCTAATAAAAAGTATTAAATGACCTAGTAATTTCTAAAAGCTAAACTCACACAGCAAATTAAAATGCAAAATGTGCTTCTGTGGTAAGATTATTCACCAGGAAACAAGGACACACTAAGTGGATCACGGTTCTGAAAGAGCTTACCTACTGAGGGTAAGATTTACATATTAATGATACAGAAAGTTTGCACAAGCTCAGAGGCTAAGCTGTGTTCAGGGATGAGCAGGCTTCTATTTAAAAGGGTTATAACCCATTATAACCCTTTGTGTTATTATTACAAAACTTGATATATGCTAGCAGCACACAGATGTAAGCCAATTCCAATTTTATCTTAGGATGGGAACAGAGTATACTGGTTATAAGGCCAGTCTAGTCTGCTGCAACACCTGCCTGCAATGTGAATTATCTCATAAGGATTCATGATTGGGAAATGATGTTAGGACAATGTGAAAATCAATTGGTTTATATCTGCAATGTCCAACTTGGTAGCCATTGGCTATACACAGGTATTTAAGTGTAAATAAGTTAAAATAAAAAAAAATTCAGTTTGCAGTCACAGTAGTCACATTTCAAGTGCTCATTGGCCACATGTACTGAACAGCAGATAGAGAACACTTTCCTCACTGAAGAAAGTTCTATTGGATAGCACTGGTATATACTTAATATTTCCCAAGAAGTGGGAAGTCTGTATCAGAGAATTCAGCTAAATAAAAGAGGAGAGAAAGAAACTATGTGAGCTGATGGATATGTTAATTTGCTCCACAAGAGTAACTATTGTACTATTATATGTATCCCGTAATATCTTATTGCATACCTTAAATATACACAATAAAATGTATTCTAAAACATTTAAAAAGGAGTTTATGCCCCCAAGTCTTAGCAAGCGAACACAAAGTTTATTACTGGTATAGCAGAAAGCAGCGAGCCTCAGAAGAATTCAATAATGTATGGTGCCTTCTTCTTCCTTCTGGCTCATTTTGGCCAGTTACTAAGTCTTGGAAGTACTTTTTGCACACTTATCCCTGAACTTGTGCATGCTGCTCATTCAATAATCTCATAGTGTTATCCCTTCTTTACACCCCTTCCACCTGTCACCTTCACCATTTTTAAAGGTTAACTCTTATATTTGCCCTATTACTCCTTTATTAAAAGTTTACATTTCTTTTTAACTCTAAGAGTTTTATCAAAGTAATATATTTCTTTGTGATCTAATTACACATACTTAGGGTAGTGTAACACTAAGTCCGTTTTCCCCATAAGCCTTATACGTTTTAGTGCATGATTTAGACAAATGTTAGATTGTTCAGAAATGCATATATTAAATCATAGCAGAAATGTCTGTACAGGCTCTGGGAACAAACTAGGCAAGGCTCAACTTCAGGATCTGCCATCCCTGAAACTCCTCAACATGCAAGGCTCAGTTTCCTCATCTGTACAACAGGGATGATCATAACCCTGGATCATAGGGTAGTGAGAGGAAGGACAGGTCATGTGCCTTACAGGTGGTAAATGCAAATATGTGGCACTGTTTATTGAAGCAACATTTATTTTCAAATGTTACTCTGGGACTATAAATTCAGAGAATATTTATATTTTCTCATACAGGTAGCCAGTCATAGTTTCTTCTAGGGAATGTGTACAGTGATGAGAAGGGAGATCTAAATTTTAGTTCATGCCTTTTTGCACCTTTTCTTGTTTGCCATGTGTATACATTACTTATTCAAAAGGATAATTGTTTTAAAAAACTTTCTTTAAGGATCCTGTCTCTGCTCTTCTTTGTGCACCTTGGGAATAGATAAATTAGTATGGGTGGTATGACCTGGAAATCACAAAAGCCAACCAAACAGTTTCAGAATTAGAGAATAAAGTATTGGCTGGATTATGAATTTAAGATTTAAAAAACCACTGTTTATATATATCAAGGAAATAAGTCAGCAGGAAAAAAGGGACTGAGCTACACATAGAAAAATGAAGATGTAAACTGCAGAAGAGATAAATTTAAAAATATAGCCTAGGATATTTTTTATAAATAATTAAAATTTCAATTTATCAATGCTTAATATACACATCCCCTTTAAATGAATATTATTTTAAATGTAATATTATTTACATTATTCAGGAGGTAGCCGTGCGGTTCCCTGGAGGCAGGTTGAGCCGGAGGGTGGCTTACGCTCGCTGATCCAGCGTCTCAGGGACGATGGCGGAGGGAGATAATCGTAGCGCCAACTTGCTGGCTGCAGAAACTGCAAGTCTGGAAGAGCAGCTGCAAGGATGGGGAGAAGTGATGCTGATGACAGATAAAGTCCTCGGATGGGAAAGAGCCTGGTTTCCACCTGCCATCATGGGTGTGGTTTCTTTGGTGTTTCTGATTATCTACTATCTAGATCCATCTGTTCTGTCCGGCGTTTCCTGTTTTGTTATGTTTTTGTGCTTGGCTGACTACCTTGTTCCTATTCTAGCGCCTAGAATTTTTGGCTCCAATAAGTGGACCACCGAACAACAGCAAAGGTTCCATGAAATTTGCAGCAATCTAGTAAAAACCCGACGCAGAGCTGTGGGCTGGTGGAAACGCCTCTTCACACTAAAGGAAGAAAAACCTAAAATGTACTTCATGACCATGATCATTTCTCTTGCTGCGGTTGCTTGGGTGGGACAACAAGTCCACAATCTGCTTCTCACCTACCTGATAGTGACTTTCTTACTGTTGCTTCCTGGACTTAACCAACATGGAATCATTTCGAAGTACATTGGAATGGCCAAAAGGGAAATCAACAAGCTTCTCAAACAAAAAGAAAAGAAAAATGAGTAATTCATCTGCTTTATTCAATGTGATTAATGGAGTGTACATTGTCCCTGGGAACAGTTTCTGCTATACTGTGTGGATACTAAAATGTTACAGACGTAGCTCTTTGCTCTCCCTCACTCTGCCCATAGTTAATAGAAATTCAGACTTGCCAAGTATGGCTTTGTGCATAGTGTCTTCATGTCAAGTGTAGTTGGATACGTTCTCATCAGTTGCCCTTATATGGACAACTCATTAGTGAGTATGACTTACTTTGATTTTTCTCACCCAGCGTTAATTGAATTCTTACTTTTAGACAACTTTCTTTAAAATAATTAATATAGTGGTGGACTTTACCCTTTAGTACAGTTGAAGTGACTTTGGATAATTGTTGGAGTTGATCTTTGCTTTAGCTAGATACAAGATAGTGGTCTGTGGCTACAGGAAGCTGGTTCTACTGTCTGCTTTCACAGTCTGCTTAAAAACTGTCTGATTTCAGGAATATAGAGACCAAATTTACCAC
>CM052438.1:63524313-63602972 GCA_028533085.1 Varecia variegata
GCTCTTGTCCCCTTGCACTAAGACTTCGAGTTAGTAAATATGTAAAGGCTTTTTAATAGCAGACTTCCAAAAGATTACATTTAGGATTTTTAGCATACTTTTAATTTCACATTTTCAGCTGACTTTAGCTATAATATACAGTAGGTTAAGACTTATCTGTGACCTTTACTCCAAGACCAGCCAATAAAGGCCAAAAGTCGTCTATGTTTAGTCAAGATTCATTTCAGTAGAAAGTAGTCTTATCTGACTAATTTTTGAGACCAGAATAAGCCTTTAAAAGGTAATCCTCAAAATTCTCATTTTATGGTTAATTACCTGGCTGTTTCAGTCCCCATAGGTTTGGCATAGAAGATAGTGATTACACTGGTGTCTGACTTTCCTCTAGATATTTCTCTGAAAAAATGCAAGGGCTGTTGGTGAGAGCAGACTTGAGGTGGTGATAGTTGGCCTCTGGTCTACTTAGATTTTGTAACTCCTTTGAAAGCCTCTAATAATCATTCTTTCCTTCTCAGTAGCTAGGAATTTAGAGTAGCTGAAATCTGTGGGAATGAACCTCTGAGGGCCAAAAATGTGACATATTTGGGAACAATTCTTAAACTGATTAACTAGCTGTAATATAGTTTTGTGAATTTATTGCACTGATGCTGTAAAAGCTGTACCTTGTGGTGTATCTGTCCCTATTAAGTGTTATTTTCTCCCTCTTTAATATTGCTGTAAACAGTGGTACCAATTGTAGCATATGTTTGATTTTTTTAATGTTTCATGTGAAAACTACCTTAATTTTACATTTTTTCCTCATTGTAAATAAGCCCATCTTCCTACCCAGATTTTTTTGTGTATACATGTTCTACTGAATTCTACTACTTTTGCAGTTTTAATCCTGTATTATTTCTTCTACTTTGTTTTCTGTAAATGGGGAAAATAAAAAAAGCTGGAATTTTTGTGTCCCAAAAAAAAAAAAAAATATTATTTACATTATTCAGAATCAATGAATGATAAGGCATAAAAATTTTTCTTTATAAACAGAAAGGATCCATTTTAGTGCTAATGACCATTTTGATAAGATATTTTATTATTCACGTGCTAATGATAGTTTTTGCATTTCATATGTCAGAAAACCATTATGGGCATGACATTTACTCAAATATTAGTTTTTCATGTAAACTATATATACATCATTTTAGTCGAAAACATAATATTGAACTTTTTGAATTATTACTTAGATAAATAAATCAGTGCTTTTTAAATTCTAATGAAGGACCAGGCTTCTCCTCTCACTGCACAATCTGTGATGGACTGATAAAATAAAAATTAATTACTACCAAAATGAAATAAAATATGACACACAAAAAGAGAAGCCAATGTATTTATATGTCAATGGGTAAAAATTACTGTCACTTGGTATAAATGTTCTTAAATGCTAATTTGTATTTTCTGTCTCCCAACAGAACTGAAATAAACACTAGCGGAGTAACAGTGATACAGTGGATAGACTACACTTTGAGTAGCTCTGAAGAGGGCTAATATATAATTCAATAAAAATGTGTCAAATACTTCTTGCCATTTAGGTATATTAATGTTATCAAGGCTATTATGATAAATAATATTAAATTATCTCTCACAATATTTGAAAAATTTAACAAGTAACTAAAAAGGTAAAATAAATTGTTATTGTGTATTTTACAAACAGGTCAATAGGATATTTTTAGTAAATATGTCATTTTATTATGCCAAATATAAATATTCATGCAGATATAGTATTTTCTCTACTAAGTTTATATAAATTTGACAAAACACAAGGACACATTCCATCCCAGTCTGTATAAACCCATCTAGTTATCAGAAATGGAGTTTGATCATAAAACATACCCACAATTCTACTGCCTATTTTATGTATATGAAATGATACAAATTCCTTATATTCAAATTATCAGTTTTCATTACTCAAAGTTCATTTGTT
The DNA here is from genome assembly GCA_028533085.1 of Varecia variegata. Classification (NCBI taxonomy): domain Eukaryota; kingdom Metazoa; phylum Chordata; class Mammalia; order Primates; family Lemuridae; genus Varecia; species Varecia variegata. The sequence goes on from CM052438.1 coordinate 63,526,274, forward strand.
AATACAGGCTGCCTAATTACCTTGCCTTATATCTTAACAACATAATAATCTATGGTAATATGACCTAATTTAGCATATTCAGTAAATAATTGACCTAAAGTATTAAGTACAGGTTATGGAAATTGATAACAATGATGGACCACAGCCATAGCAAAGAAAATTAGCTAAATACAAAACAAATCAAAATACTATTAATTTAGAAATAAAAATAGGGGAACTTTAATAATAATGAATTTTTTAAATAAATTCTGTTGAATATTTTCTTCATTTATCTTCCAATAATGTCAATAAAAATCCCTACTTATGTATATAAAGTAATCATTCTTATACTAACAAGACATATTGAGGGCATTCACATTACACAGATTGATAATTATTGTATAAATAACTTCCCATTTGTATGTATGTCAATTTTGAACATTCAAGTACATATTCTAGGCCGGGCGCGGTGGCTCACGCCTGTAATCCTAGCACTCTGGAAGGCCGAGACGGGTGGATCGCTCGAGGTCAGGAGTTCGAGACCAGCCTGAGCAAGAGCGAGACCCCATCTCTACTAAAAATAGAAACAAATTATCTGGCCATCTAAAATATATATAGAAAAAATTAGCCGGGCATGGTGGCACATGCCTGTAGTCCCAGCTACTCGGGAGGCTGAGGCAGTAGGATCGCGTAAGCCCAGGAGTTTGAGGTTGCTGTGAGCTAGGCTGATGCCACAGCACTCACTCTAGCCCAGGCAACAGAGTGAGACTCTGTCTCAAAAAAAAAAAAAAAAAAAAACAAGTACATATTCTAAGAATAGGACTTAAACATGTATATGTAATTCATATATTTCCCAAAGTGCAATTAATGGGACATACATGAAATTCATTTCAGGGATTTGTTTTGAAAATGACAAATGTAGGATTTATATAACATGTATTTTGTGACATGTACTTTGTGTCAGTATTATAAATGATTACTTTTATCTTGAACCAAAAATAGACACATACATGCACACACACAATTTCCTTTTGAGAAAAGAAAGGTAATATAGTTATTCCAAATAAATTTTTGAAAAATAAGGATTCTTCAAATGGAATCTAATGTATCTTTTCAAAATAATAATTAATTTAAACAAAAAACATTTTAGTATATGCAGAAATTTTTTATTTTTACACAGTAAGGCAGTTGTATTACTTATCACTGACATGTCATTTCTGTGATGTACTTAAATCTTCTTATAAAGTTCTTAAAGATAAAAACTGTCAATGAAATGGTTTTTTTAAAATATGCAAAGGTAATTGAAGAAAAGCATGCTTAACAGAATATTAATCTTTTTTCAAACATATTCCATAAATTCATAGTGCATATTTTTAGTGAAATATTGAAATTATCGGTCTTATTTTTCAATGGGAAGATTTCTATTTGTACAGTGCTCACATTAGCTTTACCTCATTTATGTTACCTGTACTTCCATCTACAGCCACAGATATTGCTAATGCTGTGCTTCAATTTGAATTGGAGAGGCTTATGTGCACGCACAAACACACACACATAAATTATAATAATAAATAAAAATATGAAAACAGATTTAACTAACAAATATTACAAATATATTCCCCTTCTATATTGCTTCTTGAAGCCTGAAACTATTTCATCAAAATTTAGAAGGTGCAATAGCCTTTGCATCTTCAGAGATCAATCAATGTGTGTTCTCATTTTAAGCCCTGGATTCACTTGCTGGTGATTTTGTGCTAATCATTAAATGTCACTATGATTCTTTCTTTTTATTAAAAGTTTAGAAAATCACGTCTTTCCAGAAAACATGAAGGAGTTACAAGGATTGCATCAACTGTTGAATGTGGTTTTGAAAATAGAAAACATAGAAAAATAAAAGATGATAATATAATTTATGGTAGGGCAGAAGGCTAGAATATAATTTTTCATGTTAAAAAATAAATGCCATGTAAAATAAATTAAATTTCCATTTACTTGTCAGAAAACACTATGATGATATAATTCTTAGAAAATATAAGTTGATTTGATATGTCACCATAGATTTTTCTCTAGGATTTGTTTTCCAACTGCATGCATTTTCTCTTCTATAATTCTAAATATATTTTCCTGTGGTTCTGATTGAGTGCAAACATTTATACACAGCCATATCAAATCATAACACATCTTGGTGTCAGCCAACAAGGCAGTTTCCTGAATTTCATGGAATTCATCACCATTCATCAGTATATAATTTTGGATCAAGGTATAGGCAGTTAGTGAATTAACCCAGCAGCCATTTTCAAACATTGAACAGAGAGTTTCCTATTGCGTAGAGTGAGGAAACCATGCACGGTAATCATTGACATTGTAATCTAATCACCACATGATTAAAAAAAAAAATCATGGGAGGAAGCAAAATCTAAGTGCTGGATCTAATTACATTACTATTCAGTAGCTTGATGGAGAAGATGGGCAAGTTGCTGCAGTCATTTATACAACCAAACACTCAAAAGACCATTCTAGGCCCCAGTCCAAGCTGTTACTGGAAAGCTAGTAGCTGTGCATTTCAAATCAAGACCAGTTGTTAAAAAATTAACTAAGGGGCTCCTTTAGGTAAACCACAATCCTGCAGTGAGGATTAGGATGATGCAGTACGGCACGTGAGAAAGAGTTCAGGTACAATGTCAAAGAGATACATTTTCAAATTTCTCCTCTGCCATTTGCGGACTGACATGAGCAAGTGATCTAATTTTTCACAATCATAATCTGTAAAATGGATAGCAGAAGATATCTATCTTTCAGGGATTGTGTAAATGCTAGAGACAATGATTACAGAATACCTGCACACAATTGATATTCAGGAACTGATGCTGTTTTTTATTGGTAATCATAAAATAATTTTTTAAAAAATTAAGGAAGAAGCCAACATTTAAACATCATACAAAACTGCATCATCCTTCACTAGACTTATATAAACAACATGAAGATTAAGCTAGTTGTTCATAAATCAGTGTCTAGCACACATTAGGTATACAGAAAAAGTTGCTACAATGCTGATGCTGATGATGCAATTTATGGAAACCGAGTGAAATGAATAATCCATGTACATCTGCCTCTCATACAAGCATGAATGGCATACAGCCTTGTTGAAAAAATTGTTTGTGAAAATTAAACATAATAAAACATGTTCAGCAAACTATAAAATAAACTTTCAGTGGCTCATCACTTTACAAAGTGGTTTCTGTCAATGAATAAAACAAAACACTACATATTATGAACATTCCTCAATTTTCTGCACTGGTGGAAGGAATGATCCAGAACACCAAGTGATCTATGTTTTATTTCTATTTTGACTCTTGAATAAGGGCTTGCGTATATATTTTTATATCACAATAGTTTTTTTTTTGGGGGGAAGCCAATGCAATATTGTTTTAATGAATGCATCACTAATTGAGAAAGAGAAGCAGTTCATAGTGGTACTAGCACTACTGGGTCCTATGGTGATGTAAGGAGTTTGCTTTAAAAAAGATCCATTTTGAGAAATCGATAGTGTATTGAACATTATTTATTAAAATGTTAAATGCACGATTTAAAGATTCATCAGCTGTCAATAAAGAGACTCGGTAAAAGTAATTTAAATAATTTGAAAAGTAATTAAGAAAATATATATACACACAAATACCTGTATATTTAAGTTTGCACAGTCCTAAAGCTATAAAACTAGACAACATATAAATACATGATTCATTTTAAAAACATATCAGAATATCAGAACTGTGAGGTATCAATCCAATGTAGTCCGCTTCAGATACGTACACTAATTGCAATGATGTTTTCATCAGTCCTCTTTAAAATAACCGCCTTTGCCTTTGTGTGAGGTTTCCATATGAGAAAAGTAGCTGTATTAATTTGTAATCACACTACATAAGCTGTCAGCTAAAGAGGAGTAAATATAAAATGAGGAATACAAAGCAGCAGCATATTGTGCAAACAATGATAGCTACCTATTCAGAAATAGTCATCAAATTGGAACACACACATTTGTAAACATACACACACAGTTGGAAGTGGAGAGGTGTTGGAACACTACACTAGAATGCCAAATCTACTTTGTCCTGTTTTTTCATTTGGCTGATGGTATTACAGCACTGGTTCCCACCTTAACAGCACTTTAAAAAAAACTGGGGACCTTCTAATATGCAGATTTCCAAGTTCCATCCTAGGCTCAGGTGAATCTGAGTCTTGGGGCTGCAATCAGAGCATCAAAAATTTTTTTTAAATTCCTAGGTGATTTGATGCAAGGACTACTGAATTATAAGAAAGAGGCCATCATTTACTGAAAACATTATCCTATGGTCCTTCAGTTTACTAAAGGTGATCCTCACAACTGTTAGAGTTAGATGTTACCATCTCCATTTTCCCTATGACAAAAGGAAGCTTTTAGAGGGTAGAATGCAAAGCTAATATTTGAGTCTAGATCTGTCTAATTCAAAATGTGCACTTCTTAAAAACACACCACACTAAAACCAAACAACTTTCATAGAATTTATATGTGGGGCCACAATGAACCAGCACTTAGATTTTGTCCAGCCAGCAGTGTTGTTGTTTTGAAAACTGCACAAGCATCTGCTGGATGTCAGGAAACATTAGAAAGACAATACCTCCTGTAATATCTTGCATGCATAGTTTTTTTTGGGGGGGGAGGGGAGTGGGGTAATTGGCAACATATGTTAATTAAATCTTTTAAGTGTTTTTATCTATTATTATTACTATTACTTGTGTGTACACCCAAGCCTCTCCAATTCAACATTAAGGCACAGCATTCACCTAACTCCCAAAAGGGTGAGAGCTTCATGGAGCCAATACAATCTTCTAACTATGGCCTCCTTGTTTCTTATTTATCTATTTTATCCTGGGTTGGTAGACATGACTGCTACTCTCTGGTAGCCAAGTTAGAGAACTCTCTTTTATCATAAAGGGATAGTTTCAATCTTGTTTGTGATTCCTGCTTTAAAAGTTCCTTTTTAGCTTGAACCTTTTAAATCAGAAATAATAATAATAAATTTGAATAACATTAGCTAAAGTGTTTCTGTCAATCAATTTAGCACAATTTCTATAGATGAGGAGACTGAGGCTCAGGCAAGAAAAGTGTAATATGAGCTCAAAAGTCAGGGCAGGAATTTCAGGCAGGTGTTTTACCTGCCAGTCCAAGGCTCTTTCCAAGGTCGTCTATTCTTAAGAAGTTGAAAACCCTCCTTATAGAAAGTTTATGCTCCTCCGGAGGAGATTAAGAACCATTACAATTACAATAGGGCTGTTCACTGATTAGTTAAAAAATTTCACCAGATACAGTTAATCCAAGAGTAAGTCTAAAAAAGTTAAGCTGAGACTAAGCCTAAAAAAGGTATTGTACCAGTCGTATTGTAGGATTTTAGGGGAAAAGGATAACTTGTGATAATGTTTATAATTTGCCAGTACATCTGATTTACTTAGATACAAAGAAAATTGTGATTTTAAAAGAAACCTCTAATATCTTGCAAATACAATAAAAAACAATTTCAAACTCTAAAAGATTTTGTTTCTGTGATGATGATTTTTAGCATAAAGCTCTTATTACTGACATCACAATTTAACACTCCACAGAAAGAGCTTCAAGTAGCCAATCAATACTGTGTTACTTAGAGAGTATCATTGGATATGTGTACAACAACACATTTAAAAAACTCAAATTGTTGACCAAAAAATTGGTAGCTTTGATCTGTATTTGAAAGTTGCTAATAGGACTATGCAGGTAAAAAAGTTTCCCTCCTAATAAAACTCTAGCAAATTAAATGTCTTCAAACAGCAAATTGGAAATTCTGTTTTGATGGACTCTTTGTTCTTTTTTCCTCCCAGTTTTACTGAGGTTAATTGACACATAAACATTGTATATATTTATGATGGACAATGTGATGTTTTGATATACAGAAACACGATGAACTAATTATTACAGTCAAACTAATTAACATATCCATCACCTCACAGTTTCCTTTTTGGAGAGTGAGTGAGAATATCTGAGATCTACTCGCTTATAACATTTTAAGTATACAATATAATATTATATTATTAACTATAGTCACCATGATGCATATTAGATCTCCAGAACTTATTCACTCTGCATAACTGAAACTTTGTAACCTTTGACCAACATCTCCCCATTTCCTCCATCCCCCAGTCCCAAGCAACCACCATTCTACTCTCTGCTTCTGAGTTCAACTTTTTTAGATTACACATGTAAATAATATCTCGAAGTATTGGTCTGTCTGTGCCTGACTTTTTTCACTTAGCATAATGTCCTCCAGTTTCATCTGATGTTTCAAATGAAAAAATTTCCTTCTTTTCTAAGGCTGAATAATATTTCATTGTATATAGATAACACATTTTCTTTATTGTTTCAAAATATTAAGGGGGCACAAATGTTTTAGTTTCCATGGATCACTTTTTTAATGCATGAGTCCTGGCTACAGGTGTATCCATCACCCAAACAGCACTCATAGTACACATTAGATAGGTTTTATCCCTTCCCCTTCTCCCCCGTTCCTCCTGCTTGATTTCCACTGAGTTTTATGTCCCTCTGTGCCCCTGTGTGTTCATTAGTTAGTTCCAATTTAATAGGGTGTACATGTGGTGTTTGTTTTTCCATTCTTTGGATACTTTACTTAGGAGAATGGACTCCAGTTCCATCCAGATTGCTACAAAAGGTATTAATTCATATTTTTATGGCTGAGTAGCACTCCATGGTGTACGTGTACCACGTTTTATTAATCCACTCATGAATTGATGGGCACTTGGGTTGATTCCATATCTTTGAAACTGTGACTTGTGCTGCAATAAACATTCAAATGCAGGTGTCTTTTGATGAAAATTCTTCTTTTCCTTTGGGTAAATACCCAATAGTGGGATTGCTGGATCGAAAGGTAGCTCTACTTCTAGTTATTTGAGGAATCTCTATACTGTTTTCCATAAAGGTTTACTAATTTGCAGTCCCACCAACAGTGCATAAGCGTATCTTTCTCTCTGCATCCATGCCAGCATCTAATATTTTTGGACTTTTGAATAAAAGCCATTTAAAAAAAGCATCTATTGTTTTTGGACTTTTTAATATCTTGCTGTGGTTTTAATTTGCATTTTCCTGATGATTAGTGACGTTGAGCATTTTTTCAAATGTTTATTGGTCATTTGTATTTCTTCTTTTGAGAAGCATCTGTTCATGTCTTTTTCCCACTATTAAATGGTGTTGTTTGTTTTTTTCTTGCTGATTTGCTTGAGTTCTTTGTAAATTCTGGTTTTAGCCCTTTATTGGATGTGTAGCTTGCGAATATTTTCTCCCATCCTGTAGGTTGTCTGTTTGTTCTGTTGCTTATTTCCTTAGCTGTGCAGAAACTTTTTAGTGTAATCAAATCCCATTTATTTATTTTTGTTGTTGCCATGATTGCCATTGGGATCTTAGTCATAGGACAATAACTAGAAGAGTTTTTCCTACATTTTTGTCTAGAATTCTTATGATTTCAGGCCTTAGAGGTAAGTTTTTATCCATCTTGAATTAACTTTTGTGAGTGGTGAGAGGTAGGGGTCCTGTTTCATTCTTCTGCTGTGGTTATATAATTTTCCCAGGACCATTTATTGAACAGGGCTTCTTTTCCCCAGTGTGTTATTGTCTGCTTTGTCAAAGATCGGCTAGTTGTCGGTAGATTGTTTTATATCTCAGTTCTCTGTTCTGTTCCATTAGTCTATGTCTCTATTTTTGTACCAATACCATGCTGTTTTGGTTACTATAGCCTTGCAGTATAGTTTGAAGTCCAGTAATGTGACGCCTCCAGATATGTTCTTTTTGTTTAAGATTGCTTTGGTCATTCAGGCTCTTTTCTGATTCCAAATGAAGCACAGAATTATTTTTTCTAGATCTGTGAAGTATGACTTTGGTAATTTGATGGAGATTTCACCGTATTTGTAAATCACTTTGGATTATATGGACATTTTAACAATGTTGATTCTGCCTATCCATAAGCATGATACAATTTTTTAATTTGTTTGTATCCTCTGTGATTTCGTTTCTCAGAATTTCATAGGTTCTCCTCGTAGAGATCTTTCACCTCCTCAGTTAAGTTAAACTCAGTTAAAATCCTAGGTATTTTATTTTCTTTGTAGCTATTATGAATGGTATTGAATCTTTGATTTGGCTCTCGGCTTGACTGTTATTAGTATATAAAAATGCTACTGATGTATATACATTGATTTTGTATCCTGAGACTTTGCTGGGTTTATTTATCAATTTTAGGGGACTCTTCATGGCATCTTTGGGGTTTTCTAGATACAAGATCATATTGTCAGTGAAGAGCAACAATTTGACCTCCTCCTTCTTGATTTGGATACCCTTTGTATTCTTCTCTTGCCTGATTGCTCTGGCTAGGACTTCCAGAACTATATTGAATAGAACAGGTGACAATGGGCATCCTTGTCTTGTTCTAGTTCTTAGGGGGAATGCTTTCAACTTTTCCCCATTCAGGATGATGTTGGCTGTAGGTTTGTCATTACATGACTTTTATAATTCTGAGATACGTTCCTTCTACGCCTAGTTTGTTGAGGATTTTATCATGAAAGGGTACTGGATTTTGTCAAATGCTTTTTCTGTATCTGTTGAGATGATTATATAGTTTTTGTTTTTGCTTTTGTTTATGCAATGAATCACATTTATTGCTATGTTTGTTGTACCATACTTGCATCCCTGGAATGAAACCCACCTGGTCCTGGTGGATCTTTTTTTTTTGATGTGCTGTTGAATTTGGTTTGCTAGTATTTTATTGAGAATTTCTGCATCTATATTCATAAGAGATGTTAGTCTGTAGTTTTCTTTTTTGTTGTGTCACTTTTGGCTTTGTTATCAAGGTGATACTGGCTTTGCAGAATGAGTTTTGGAAGATTCCCTCCTTCCAAATATTATGGAATAATTTCTGTACTATGAGTACCAGGTCTTTGTAGGTCTGTAGCATTCAGCTGTGAGTCCATCTGGTCCAGGGCTTTTGTTGTTGTTGTTGAGAGGTTTTTTTAACTACTGTTTTGATCTCACTGTTCAAGATTGGTCTGTTTAGTTTTATTTCTTTCTGGTTGAGTCTTGGGAGGTTGTGTGTTTCCAGAAACTTGTCCATTTCCTTTATATTCTCTAATTTATGCATGTAGAAATTTACATAATATTCATGGGTGATGTTTTGTATTTCTGTGGTATCAGTTGTAATGTCCCCTTTGACATTTCTGACAGAGCTTATTTGGGTCCTTTATCTTCTGTTCTTGGTTAATCTAGCAAGAGCTCTGTTGATTTTGTTTATCTTTTCAAAGAACTAATTTTTTGTTTCATTAATCGTTTGTATTTTGTTTGTTTGTTTTCCAATTCATTTAGTTCTGCTCTGACTTTCATTATTTCTTTTCTTGTGCAGGCTTTGGGTTTGGTTTGTTCTTCCTTTCCTAGTTCCTTGAGATGTGACATTAGATTGTTAATTTTTGATCTTTCTGTCTTTTTGATGCAGGCATTTAATGCTATGAATTTTCCCCTAAGGAATGCCTTTGCTGTGTTCCATCAATTTTGATAGATTCTGTCCCCTTTGTCATTCAGTTCAAAGAATTTTTTTATTTCTATCTTAATTTCATTCTTGACCCAATAATCATTCAGCAGCAGGTTGTTTCAGTTCCATGACTTTGTGTAGGTTTGAGTGTTTCTCTTGTGATTTATTTCTAGTTTTATTTCACTGTGGTCCGAGAAGGTACATAGAATGATTTTGATTTGTTCGCATTTGTTGAGATCTGTTCTGTGGCCTAAGATATGATCAATCTTGGAGAATGTCCCATGTGCTGCTGAGACATACCACATTTTCTTTATCCATTTATACACTGAGGGATATTTAGTTTATTTTCATATTTGGGCTATTGTGAATAATGCTGCAATGAATGTGGGGGTGCAGATTACTCTTTGAAATACTTCTTTCCTGCCCTTTGGATATATACCCAGAAGTGGGATTTGGGGATCATATGGAAGTTGTTTTATTAATTTTTTGAGGAATCTCCATAATGTTTTCCATAATGGCTATATTATATTTATATTCCCACTGTGTACACATCCTCACCAGCACTTGCTTTCTTTTACTGTTTTGTTAATAACCATCCAACAGATGTGAGGTGATATCTCATTGTGGTTTTGCTTTGCATTTCCCTGATGATTAGTGATGTTAAGCATTTTTTTTCATACACATGTTGGCCTTTTGTATGTCTTCTTTTGAGAAATGTATATCCAGGGATAAAGTTTTTGTTCCTGATAATCTTTTCCTTAGCTTCCACTAAGCCTTCCAATTTCCTCATTAGTTTGCCCTCCTTTGTCTCACTGATATTCAACACTCCCCATGAATAAATGCCATGCCACAAGCTCCTGTCTACAATTCCTTATTCCCAGATGCATCCACTTTCATTCCGACTATCAAATATCACCTCATCTCAGATAATTTCTAAAACTTCTCTTAATTTCTATTTCCTTAAAGTGCATGGCAATTACTCTAGCTACTGACACCTCAAATTCTCACTTGAAAACTGAATTCATATTGTCCTCTAGTTGAATTTACTTTTACCACTAATTCAGCCCTTAATCATAGACTCTCACTGAACCATTTTTCCAGTGTCTCATGTATAAAGCCTTGATGAAATAATTACATTTTCTAATAAGAAAAGTATCCTCTTAAAATGAGTAGCTTTTGAGTGACTGAGTAAAGAACACTTCCCCAGCTACTCAAATGAGGTCACCTGACTTTAGGTGCCATGTGCAAGGTTGGAGTTACCTCCAAATCACCCACCCACTCATGACATGGCTGTTTTACCCAGCCCCATGTAGAACTGCAAACTCCTTGAAAGCTAGATCTGTGATTTATTCTTCTAGTATTTCCAACAGTGCTTAGAATAGTTGATACTTGTTCTGGACCGAATTGTGTCCCCCACAAAAGTCTCATGTTGAATTCATAACCCCCAGTACCTCAGAGTATGACTGTATTTGGAGATAGGCCCCTAAAAGAGGTACTAAAGGTAAAACTAAGTCTTATGAGTAGGCCCTAATGCAATAAGACTGGTGTCCTCATATGTTAAGAAGAAGAGACTGAGACACCAGGGATGCAATCACACAGAGGAAAGACCAAATGAGAACGTAGCAAAAATGTGACTGTCGGAAAGCCAAGGGCACAGGCCTCAGAAGAACCAAACCTGCCAACACCTTGACCTTGGACTTCTAGCCTCCAGAACTGTGAGAAAGGCAAGTTTCTGTTGTTTAAGCCACATAATCTGTGGCATTTTGTTATGGGAGCCCTAGTTAACTAACACAGTACTCAGCATTTATTTGCTGAATCGGTTCAAATTTATAATTTACTATTTCTTTCTCCTTCTCAGACCAGATTTTTATAATAAGACAGATTCACAAAGATAGGTGACTTGAAATCATGGATTTCCCCCTTGCTCTTCTTATTTCTAACTTAGTGCTTTTTATAAAATCACTACTGTTTCTAACATCCAGCCCCAAAGTGATATTAAGTTTATTTCTTCAAGTAATGATTTCTTCAGGTAACCATGCATCAATTGGAAATCAAGAAAATATTGAAAAGATAAAACTTCCAAGTAAAAGAGAAGCAGTGGCCTTTCCTTTTTAGTACCTTGTGTATGTGTCAGAGGGGGACTGTGTAATATTTTCAGGTTATAATATTTTTGGAATCCTCTCTAAGTTGAACTTAAACTGTTTAACTCCTAAACAGAAAAGGGCTTCATGTAGGCAATTTCCAGCTACACGATCTTCCTCATCCTAATTTATTTCTTTTACTCTGCAAAGCTAAAGACAAACAGCTTAAAAGGGGTGGGTCCTAGAAATCTTTATGTTGCCACCTTATCTTGCCTGAGCCAAGGTCACAAGTAGTTAGTAATTGCATAATTGAGAACATTATCTGTGGTCAATGGCTTTAAAGACATTTGGAAGTATCAACATGTGTTTTATTAGGCAGAAAAAAGAACAACACAGATAAAATAAAAGGGCCATGTTAGTAAATAATCAAATCCTAGTTATTCTAGCATAAGAAATGAGATGAGAGTAATCCAGTGGGTCAGAGTTAACAGGGTTTCAGAATCAGACTGACCTGGGCTTAAGCTTTAGCTCTGCTATTTACTAGTCCTATCATCTTGGACAAGGACCTTAAGCCCTTTGGGCTTCTTATCATCTATAAAATAGGAATAAAAATCATCAACCTCCAAGGACTATTGTGAGAAAAAAATTTAAGCACTCTTTGTATGTCTAGCTTCTATTAAGGATTCAAATAACATTTATTAATTAATTTAGAAATGCTGAACACTCTCTTTGCCTACTGAAATTATGTCTTCAGAGTAAATTACTTTTAGAAATGATTATATAAATATCCACATAAGCTTTATGAAGAAACTGGAGACAGCAGTTGAACATATGGCATGCACAAAAAAGATACATTTAGGAATTTGCCAAATATTAGAAAGGAGCATAGTATTACAATGGTACTTTGAGGAATATACTATGGTGAGACAACATTTTTGTAAAACAAACAAAACAAATAGACAAATATAAAGAAGAGTGACTTGATTTAGGGAAAACTGATGTTGATCAGGAATATGCAAAATACTGGCAGAACCTGTAGGCAGTAATGACATGCACAGTTATAATGCAAGTTTGTATGCATTCAACATGAAACAGATTTGAGTCAAAATATGTATAATCTTTGTAAAGAAGAAAAATATCTTGCTCCTCCATTTTTAGATTTTAAGAGGATTATGGACTATTATTTATAGATTCTAATTTATCAATATTCTTCCAGATATTTTAATCCAAAGGGGAAAAAGGTATAATTTTTTGTGCTCTTCCTCTCATTTTTTCTTTGAGCTAGAGTTCTACCGGTTAAAAGAGGATTCTGATATTTGCTCAGATCTTTTGGGTAAACCACTTAAAATATCAGGCTCTACATGATATTTCTATGTTCTTATTCAAGGTTATTAAATTATAAGAGTAATTCAATATTATCTGTCTGTGATGATTACTTTTGAAATTTAGGCAATTCACATGCAATGCCAGAGGTATAGAAAACAAAAAACATAAGCAAATACACACATATATAGATACACTGTATACATATGATATATGTTATATACACACATATATATTTACTTAAATAAATACAACTAAATTCTAAGAATGTTTATTGAAAAATCCATAAGCACTAAAGCAACTATTTTCACAGAGTTTCCCCAGAGATTTGGAGCCCACTGAGAATGGGACAATGTTTTAGTCACCCTGTGACTAAAACAGTGTCACTAGCGTTTGTGAATGAATGAATGAATAAGTGAATTAGTAAATGACTGAATTAGAAAATCCCTAGTTTTAAGAAACATATAATCTAGAAAAGACTAAAGCTGCATAAGTACAATGTGCTTGTTTTGTACCTGTGCTTCTCAAGCAGTCTGTGTTGAAGTGACCATTTTGTTCCATCTCTAACCAATCACAAACCATATTTTATAGAATATAATAAAATAAAATAAATTACTAGAAAAATGAAGGAGAAAATACAAAGACATACAAAATTATTCGGTAAAATTGCGGAAGTCTCAATTACTTGTTTCAAAACAGCAACCCACAAGCCACAGACCATGCTTTGAGTAGCACCATTTGTTACTGTTACCAGGAACAATGTGATGGGACAAAACCCCACTTAACATTTGAAAGAAAAGCACTTGAAAAATTCCATTAAGATTAGTTTAGAATAATCTACTAGGAAAATTTATCATTTTCTTCCTGTACTTTCCAGAATTCTATAGTTATTCATCCAACTGACAAAACCAAAAAAAAGAAAAAAAAATAGGACACCAAATGATTCTTCTTAGCAAACTCTAGTTATCTAAGTTATCTAAGTCCTGGCAACTCTGCAGGACTCAAAAGGAGGATCTGCATGTACAGCTGCTTTTCTATAGCAAAGCTTCATAGCACCAGGCACTCTCCATATGGTAGGTGAGAAAGGCAACTCACCTAGAGGATAAATGGTAAATGTTCTAAGTGTACTTCTTATTTCCATTTGTTTCTTTTTCTGATTAACTACTATTGTTTTGTTGTGTGGCTGGAAATAATTGATGACTACACAAGGTACTGATATCTCTACTATGTTCCCATATAATACTGTTTTTATGTTACATTTTTCAAGCAACTTTCACCTATGAATATTATTTAAAAAGCTATTATTTGCACTCAAAAGCTAATACATATATATGTGGTGAAAATATTAAGAAATAATTATAACATTTTAAACTTAAATAAAAAAGATATTTGGTAATTCTTTACATTAAATGCCCAAAATGTCACACCTATAGCATAAACAAAACATTCTACAAAATGCAATCACATAGCATAATTCCTCATGGTTATGTTCTAAAGTCATCATGAAAAGTATGTAAAAAATGCTTCTGAAAAATATCTGCAATCAATCACACAATACTTATACATGATTTTATATGCTTTATATCATCTCTCAGTAAGTCCAACCCAGCCAGTTTTTCTGCCAATGTTGCATAAGGGACAAATTCTTTGGTTAAACTTGAAGTGAAAGGCTTGTGGTTTTACCAATAAACATAACTGAAGTATATGAATTCATATAAACTAAAAGCATATAAGATGCTATGATACCAGAATAAGATAAGGACAAAAATATGTTATGTAAGAGAATACACATTATTTAAAATAGCAATAAAGAGAAAAAAGAGCCAACGAAAATATTCAGAATGGGGCATGGCAAAGTACATTATTATAATGTAATACTGCATAATTTTTAAAATCCCAATCCCTTGTGTGTGTCAAAAACAGAAAATCTATCTCATAACAAAATGTACTTACATTTAATATGTCTCACACATCTTTTAGGGACAAAGAGACACAGTATCAAATAAATATAAAAAAAGAATGAGAACTACTCCTCTAATTTGATGCGCATGGCAACTAAATACCTAAAACCATTTCCTAAAGCTGTTCATAAGCCAGTGATTCCCCCGACATACACTCTCACACTCACACTCACACTCACACTCACAAGGACATAGTCCCTCCCACACAAAGACATACTTGAAAGATCTGTACAGAGAATACTGACATATGCTTAGCTCTGAAACACCAAATAATGATAAATAATAGATCAAAATTCAATGCTTATGTTTCCCCATCAAATTATCGGTGATTCACAAATTTTAATCAAAGATACTAAATCACTTTAACCTCAAAGACTACACAAATCATTTAATATTCTATAAATTTGAGGCATTTCTTTCAATTAATGTTCTTCTACATAGTCTTAGAAAGCTGATTTGATTTTATTCACTTTATGATGGGTTACATTTTGCAGTTGAAATTACATAGGAAAATTAATTCTCTGATTTAATAGAAAATAACACACCATTTTAACTGTGAACTTTGTTTTCACTTCTTATGGAATTTATCACCACCAGCCCCTTCTGTACTGTAAGCTCCATCTTCATACATTATGTGATGTCTCATACACACAGAATGGTGAAACAGTGCATTTTCAAGGAATATTTATTGGATAAATGAATTGATTCATGAAATAATGTGAAGATAATATACTTCATAAATTAAAGTAAACAATATACTTACAGTTAGGGAACTGGCAAATGAGTAAATGCCACAAACCAGTGATTGTTCAACCTTAAAAACTGAATTGTTATCACATTCCCCTCACTAAAACTAAGAATGAATTTTCAAGCCTTTTAATTTTACATATAAACTGTTCACAAAATAGCCCAAGAAAATGTCAAAATATATCACCAAGATCATCTTTTAAATAAAATATTAATTCTATTTTGTTCAATCCTTAATTCACTTAAATAGAAAAGTAATTCTATATTTTTCAAGTGACAAATGTAAAACTGGTTGTGGTTTATTTAACCATTAAAAGTATTTTAAGATACTCTTCTATTTGCAAATAGTTAAAAGTCTTAGCTAAAAACACATGAAGGAAGTGATTTTCAAACTTATTTAGTCTTAGAACACTTTCTATTAATGGAAGTTTATATAGAAGTTCCTAAATCAGATAAAAGTAGTAACTTTTTTTTTTTTTTTTGAGACAGAGTCTCACTCTGTTGCCCAGGCTAGAGTGCTGTGGCATCAGCCTGGCTCACAGCAACCCCAAACTCCTGGGCTCAAGCAATCTTACTGCCTCAGCCTCCGGAGTAGCTGGCACTACAGACGTGTCACCATGACTGGTTAATTTTTTCTATATATTTTTAGTTGTCCAGCTAATTTCTTTCTTTCTTTTTTTTTTTTTTTTTTTTTTTTTTTTTTTTTAGTAGAGATGGGGTCTTGCTCTTGCTCAGGGTGGTCTCGAACTCCTCAGCTCAAATGATCCTCCTGCCTCAGCCTCCTAGGATTATAGGCATGAGCCACCACGCCCGGACAAAGTAGTAACTTCTTTGTAAAATTATTTTTTTATTTGCACCTGTAAAACTTTCTTATAAAGTCAACCAATGCCTGAAATATGGTTTATTTAATAAATATTAATACAAAGTTTAGAATCTGGAGTCTCTAGAGGTCATTACTGTTATCCTGTATCGCTC
This sequence comes from Varecia variegata, assembly GCA_028533085.1. NCBI lineage: Eukaryota > Metazoa > Chordata > Mammalia > Primates > Lemuridae > Varecia > Varecia variegata. Next base: position 63,542,933 of record CM052438.1, read on the forward strand.
TCAGCATCCAATATATTTATTTTGTTTAGGGCATTATATTGTGAAAATTCTTATGAATATAATTAAGCATCTATAAATGGTAACAGTTTAACTGTTCATGATAGCCATTAAAATCTCATGATATCCTACAATAACAGTGTTATAGAAGCTTGAGTGAGTAAAAGTAGAAAACTTTGTTTCAAGTTGAATCCTAATAATATCTAATATCTTGAATTTTTATCATAAATATAAGCAGCACCCAGAAATTATAAGCATTAGGATTTTCAAACTATTCCAAATAAATGACTAAAATTAAAATCCAAAGAACTCATAGAGTAGACTGTTACCTTAAAATGCAATTGGCAGAAATAAGTAGAGTCCTTTTTATGACATTTACAAGGTAAGCAGACTGAGTCACCTTACCTCTAAGATTAAATTTCAACATTCAAAAATGAAGCAGTGGGAATAAAATTAAAATGTGTATGAATGTATTTTTTGAATTATAAAGCCTTCTACAAAAGTAAGGTAACTCTGTTAAGACAAATTATCACCTAAGTACACATACTCTCTTAGCACTTATGTCTGTCTTCCTTCCTGCTGCAGAAATTATGTCTTCTTTTTTACATCTTTAGAGATAACTGTTACAAATGGTGGTGAGAGATCTTTAAAAATCTTGCTGAATTCAGTTGCCACCTACATGCTATGAAAGAGAGTTTAGAGAGATATTAAAAATATCTAGAAATGTCCAAGTGCAGTAAGCCACCAGTGAGGGATTAATTCACTAATTAATTAATTCAAAAAGATGTGTTGAGTGCTTCCTTTGTGTCAGACAGTGTAGGTACTAGAAGATATCATTAAGATAAACTTATTGTAATGAAGCTACAACCTAGTAGGATATGAAACATGGAATGTTAAAAGTGCTGTGGCACTAATTTCTGTGTACAAGAGGTAGGACCTAGTAATGGGTAAAGGTGACTTTAATGTCACTTTGTAAACTCTACATGAGTGAGACTCAGAAGAAAATAGTCTGACTGGAATAGAAGGCTATGGGGAGAAAACTGAGGCTGAGCAGCTTGGAGAGTTTCATATTATGCAATGCCCTTTATTTTCTACATTTATGGACTTCAAACATGCAGAAAATAAATTATTACGTACAGAATTTGCTATTTAATTTTCAAATAGCTTCTGAAACTAAGTTGGTAGTCAATGACTAAGTCTACAAACAAATTTACATATCAAGTATATCATTCTGTTATTAAAATAGTGTATTGACTCTGCAGGACCATGGGTAGTTCTCACCAAAAATTAGGTGCCAGACAAATATCCCTAATACAGAAGCCTAGTCTATGAAAATGTTATCCATTTCTGACCATTGCATTATTTCTTCATCTACAGGACCAAATAACAAACGAGTAGACTAGAAAAGCTAATTCAGTAAAAGTGGCTATCCTGCTCCTAAGGAACAATAAGTATCAAGATAAATTTAATATTTCTTAGTGAACTGACCATATTTTAGGACACTTTTTGACAAAAAAAATGAACTTCAATGGATTTCAATTTAGGTTCTTAATAAAAAGTGAAAGCTAAAATTGAAACAATCAGAGTATTTTAAAAATCTATCTTGGCTAATCTCTGATAAAGAACAAGATGCCAAAAAGCGTTTAGAAACATGACATAGACCTGAGGCTTCTCTGAACTCTCTAGATCTGCACTGTCCTATGTGATAGCCACTAGCACATGAACACTTGAAACACGCTAGTTCTGTGCTATAAGTATATAGTAGTAAATAGATTTCAAAGAAGTAGTACAAAATAAGCATATTTTAAAGTAATTTTATATTGATTACATATTGAAGTAGTTTTTGATATACTGGGTTATATAAAATATATTATGATAATTAATTTCATTTGTCTCCTTTATTCAATATGTTTTCCAGAAAATTTAAAATTACCATCTGGCCTACTTTCATGACTTGATTAATATTTCTATTTGACAGTGCTGATCTAGAGAGTATTTTGCCATGGCTGTTGCTGACCTCGGCCCCTGTATTGCTCTGTTTTCCTCTCCCCTCTTCCAAGCTTTCCTTGTCCTTTTTTTTTTCCCCCTTGAGTTGTTCCAATGTCAGGGGGAGGACTAGAATAGGGAAGATCTAGCAATTCTGAAATAAAAAGATTGCGAATGGAATGGGTTCAGAAACAAAAGAGAAAATAGTTTTATACTATTGGGTCACTAATCTAATTTAAATTATTTATAAAACTCTATTGTTAGCCATTTTAAAAAATCTAAATGCATAGATATTTCTGAACTCATATTATATTTTTATAGCACTTCAGAGTTTCTAATAAGATATTTTTATTTGAAATTTTGAAGTAATCTCAATATATTCCAGAACAAAATTAATTTTCCCAAACAACAATTTATCAAAGCATTAAATGGGTATACATACAAAGTTGAAAACTCATACTAATTGTATCTCTTTACTCTGACATTCTCTTATTTTCCTCAAAATTTTACGAGTTCTTTTCATCTCTCAATTTTCTTTCCAGATTGCTTGCACTAAATTTTTTTGTTGCTTTTATTCCTCTTGCTTGGTCTCCTTTACTTTTCCTTCTACATACACATCTCCTCTGTCTGATCTCATTTATTCTTGACTTTGGAATACAAGGTAAAGAAAGTGCTATCAAATCTCCCAACCTGAGGATCTTACCAAGTCGCTGAAGAGGAGAGAAAGGCACTGCATTTCAAATTGTTCAAATGTCTTAATAATGTAAAGAACTATAAATAATAACCTATACTTTTCTTAATTCTCATAACTTTATGCATTTTCACTTTTCACATGCACCATTTCCTTCCCCAAGTAGACTGTCAGTTCATAAGGGCAGGCCCAGTGTCTTTTGTTTTATGTTTACACTTTGCTTTATTCTCCTAACATTGACGTAGCTATAATAGATTTCCAACAAATATTGGCTGAATAAACAAACAAGCATTCAAAATCACACCCATTATCCCCACAGAGGAAAAATTATGGAAGACTATGAGAAGAGGGGCTAGAATCAGAACCTACTGCAGCACAGTTCTAAATTAGCAATCATCTATATAGAGAGAGCTACTGTGAGGGCTTTAATTATGTGAGTGTGTTTATTATATTGGACAAATGTCACTGACCTATTGATGTAAAAATCAAAGTATTTCTTTTTCTCCATCTTTTAAACAAGGAACAATGGTCCACATTCAAGTGGAGCCAAAAAGTCCTGGGTTCACATCTTTAGTCAGCCATTTAATAGCAATGATACATTTAACGAGTCAGCTGTCTGATCCTTAATCTTCTCCTAGATATCATAACCTAGCATAATAATATATTCTTATGGTGTGTTACACAGATGAGGCACCATCTGACCAAGCACTGGTCAGTCAGCCTGGTCCAGAAAGGCTGATCCATAAGTGGAATGAGATCGCAGGAGTGGCGGCAACAGAACTCACAGTAGCCAGGTCTACTGTCAATCTGCCTGCTCCCTGGACTTCTGATTAAAAAAAAAATAAAAAGTTTTAACTGAAGTACAAAATGTATTAACAAATACTCTATAGCTGCGGTCCCCAACCCCCGTGTCACCAACTGGTAGTGGTACATGGCCTATTAGGAACCTGGTCGCACAGCAGGAAGCTAGTGAGTGAAGCTTCATCTGTATACACAGTGGCTCCCCATTGCTCGCATCACTGCCTGAGCTAGGCCGCCTGTCAGATCAGCAAGGGCGTAAGATTCTCACAGGAGTGCGAACCCTACCTTAAACTGTGCATGGAAGGGATCTGGGTTGGGAGCTTCTTATGGCAATCTAATGCCTGATGATCTGAGATGGAGCTGAGGTGGTGATGCTAGCGCTGGGGAGCAGCTGCAAATACAGATTATGATTACCAGAGAGATTTGGCTGCACAATAAATGTAATGCACTTGAATCATCTCTAAACCATCCCCCCTGCCCCTGTCTGTGGAAAAACTGTCTTCCATGAAACCAGTCCCTAGTGCCAAAAAGGTCAGGGACTGCTTCTCTATAGCTGTCTTCTTAGTCTGAATCATTTACTGTTGCATTTGGAAAGTATCTAATTGAAGTATCCTGTATTGGCTTCCTTGGCTCTGATCTGTAAATTCCTTACAAAGGGTTGCATTACTGCATCCACTGCAAAATTTATTTCTGCACTACCTGAAAATTCTCATCAAATTCAAGAAAGATAAATACACATATTATATACCTATAGCTCATTTCATAATAGTCCAAACAATGGATTAAAGTCCAGAAGTCACAAATTTAAATTAAAAAAATCCTTTTTGGTATTAGTTAATTGTAAACCTCCAGAAATGTCATTGATACTTTTAAAGCATATATTGTTTTCCTTTCTAGGTTTTCCTCTGTCATCTAATTACAGATTTTTAAAATCTCCTTTTCTAAGTTACACCTTTGACAGTCAGGCTCGCCTCACAATACTTTAACTTCTCAACATCAGCAGCATCTTCCTTACTTAGCCACATACCTTACCATACTCTAAAATTGATTCATCATTTGAGTATGCTCCACTTTCAAAGTCTGGAAATATGACATTCTTTTCTGACCAAAACTATCCATCCTTGCACCTTTCTCATTCTGTTAAAAATTATGCGCCTGCTGTTCAGTTTTCATCCTGATCTTCAGGCTCTCAAATCTTACCAGTATTCTATTCATCTCATGGAGTTGCTCTTGCTCCCCATCCCAGCCTAGATTTATTTATCTATTTATGTCTTTTCATTCAACATATTCACTACTTCTAGAAAGCTCACCTCTTTGTTTTACAACATATATGCCTTATTAATCTCCTAACCTCAGTTCTTTCCTTGACTCATTCAGATTACAAGCTAAGTGTTGCTAAAGAAACTGATGCAATTGTGTTGACTAAAGTGACAACAAATGTTAATTTTGCCAAGTTCCTCATTACGGCTCTAGAATCTTTTATTATACCTCATGCATATTCCCTGCCACATTCCCAAAGCTCCAATCCTCATACTAGTATGTCTCCACCTATGACTTTACTTACACTTATTTGAGAAGGCTAAAGTCATCCTTAGAAGGCAAACTCTTTGTAGTCAGGGTTTTTATCACTTTTATTTATCACTGAATCCTCATCTTCCAGCACAGTACTGATAGAGAAACTGCTCAAAAAATATGTTAAATAAATAATGAATATGTAATTAACTAATCAACTGATTCAATTTACTTTGTCTTCTAAGAGGTGACCAGCCTCTTCTCATTTTACCACTGATCACATCAACTTTTTCACAACATTTTGGAACTTACTCTTGAAAATTATCTTCCCTCCCATTATACGTCCAACTGTCCTTGCTAAGGGATTCTATCCTGAAAAACCTAAAACACATATTCAGATTCTCCTTATTCTAGCTTTAAAAATATATCCTTCCTTTGATAATGTACTCCCTTGAGGAGTAGTCTGTTCCCACAATCTAACATTAAACTTTATTTACTTCCTGTCTCCATATTTTAAGACCCTCCATGACGTTAAACATGGGCAATCAGAGTTCTGTTTCTATTTAACCCTAATATACATATTTTTTCTCCATGACAACTAATAAATTTTTCAACTTTCTTTACTGGAAAAATTCAAATACACAGAATATTTGAAAGAATAATACAATGAAGCCAGCATAAGCACTCTCTGGATTTAAAATTGGTTGGCAAATCATGATTTGCTTTATACACACACACACACACACACACACTCAATGACTCATAAGAAATTAAGTTGCAGACAGCATAGCATTTATCCATAAATAATTCAGCATTTATCTCCTAATACCATTTATTTTCTAGCCCATATGCAAATGTTTCCAATTCTTCCAAAACTTGATCTTTATAGCCTGTTTTTTTAAAAAGTAGAGTAAGTCCAAGAGTAGTGACTCATGTCTGTAATCCCAGCATTTTGGTAGGCCGAGGCAGAAGGATCACTTGAAACCAAGAGTTCAAGACCTGGGAAACATAGTGAGACTCTGCTTCTACAAAAAATTAAAAAAAAAAAAAATGGCAAGGTAGCATGAGCCTGTAGCCCCAGCTACTCAGGAGGCTGAGATAGGAGGATGGCTTGAGCCCAGGAGTTTGAGGCTGCAGTGAGCTATGATAACACCACTGCACTCTAGCCCAAACAACAGAGTGAGACTCTTCCTCAAAAAAATAAAAAATAAAAACATAAAAAGTAGAATAAAATCAAGATTCAAACACTGCATTTGGTTATCTTTAGTCCCTTTTATTCTATAAAAGTTCCCTCCACAGTTGCACTGACTTTTGAAGAGACTAGGCCATAGGTATGATATTTTCAATGCAGAATACCTCACTTTATGAATTTGCCTGATTATTTTCTTATGGTTTAGTTTAATTTGTTATTTCTCTGCATTTTTCCACAAACTGGAAGTTAAGTATAACCAGGTTTTATTAGTAGATTCAGGTTAAACATTCTAGCAACAGTATTTTGCAAATGGCGCTATAGACCTAATATGGCATCAGATCAGAAGGCTCATGGTGTCAGGTTGTCTATAAGTGATGCTGGGTTTCATCATCCAGTTACTTAACAAGATGACTGCCACAAACAATGCGGAAGTAGTATTTGAGTGCCATGAGAATATGTTATTCCCCAAAATACTTTTAAATGATGGCTTTTAACGCTCATTGATCATCATTGCCTGAATCACGTATTTCATTGGGAGTTACAAACAGTAATTTTCTAATTCTAGGATTTCTTACATTTAACTCACATTATTTTGTGAAGAGCTGTCCTTCAACTAACAAAAGCAGGCTAACCGTTTAATTCTTTCAATTTAATTACCATCAGATTTAAAAAAAATATTTGGAGTATCACTATGGACTGGTGGATTTTACTTTATTTAATGTTTTACAATCTGTTACAGTCATTCTTGATGTTCAAATTGCTTCAAATTGGGCAACTGGAAGACCCTTCAAGCTGTTTTCTGCTTACATTGATACAACTTTGTCTTTGAGCATTCCTTTACTTTCTGGCACAATGAGATATCCCAGGCTCATCTCATATTTTTTCCATCCATACCTAAAATCAACCAATTGCCTGGAGCTCTGGTCCTCTTTAGTCAGGGATGATATTTAGAAGCCTAGATTTGTGTACTAGTTGTGCTCATTGCTTCTGGAGAGACATTGCTTTGAAGTCTTTGCAGTAGACAGAGATAGTGAATATATTCATTTTTAAAAGCTTTACAGTGTATGTTAATAACTGATACGTTAGCCCTCTCTTGGCTTTTCTTTCTCAGAATATTCCTTGCTATTCTTGTTTTTTTTGTATTTCTATATGTAATTTAAAATCAACTTAACTAGTTCCAATAACTTCTTACTGGTCTTCCTATTGAGATCATGTTACACACACAATATATATATATATAATCTTGGGGGCAACAGCCCTCTTTATGATGCTGCCACATCATATCCAGAATCATGGATTGCTTTTTCATTTACTCAAATATGTCTCATTCATTTAGTTTCTTCTTAAAATTAGTAGATTTTTAAACACAGATTCAAAGACCTTTTCCTCAGGCCTCACCTTTTCTTGAGCTTATGCAGCATTAGCTGTATAACACTTCTTTGTTTACACACAACCAGATACTTTTCTGAGCTTCAGTGGCTGTTGTCCTAACTCTTTCTATTTTTGTGCCTTTTACCAACACTTTTGACACCCACACAGAAAAATACAGGAATTTCACAAATTTCTTCTGTGGGGTGACTTATTCCCACCTAGAGTTCTAACATAGAGATGATTTGGTAGCATCTCCTCCTAACCTTAAGTGTGTTTTCCAGCTCTAGACCTGAATTTTAATTGCACATTGGTCATTTCTTCCAGAAGTAAACGTCAGAACTTCAAATTAGTGATATGTTAAAAACTGAACTATTCCTCCACCAACCAAATCAGAGTCTCCTCTAGATATTATTTTCTCTTGTTTTGTTTTGTTGCATATGGCTGGTTCTCAAGATATCCAGATTGAAAATTTGAAGGTGGCTTTTAATACTCCCAACACGTTGGCCTCCAAATCTCCTGATTTTATAGACTTATAGATTTATCACCAAATGTCTTCAAAATCCATTTCATCATGTTCATTCCCACTGTCTCCACTGTGGTTTATGCTTCGCATTCTTTATTAAAAAGACTCATTTTTCCAAATTCCAAAGAAACTGGTTAATAATGGAAGACTCTCTGCATATAACTGAAGAAGCAATTAAACACAGAATCCTAAAATAACATCCTGCAGTTATAGGTGTGTTATGTTATTAACAAATAGGTAAAATGAGCTTGAAAAATGTCACATCCAAATATGTGTAAAACTTTGAGGTGGAGATGTTGGTGAGATGTTAGTAGACAGAAGAAACACCTATATTTATAGACTTACTGTGTTATAAAAGAATTAGCTGTTTGGTTTTCCTTGTGCAAAAGTCTAATTTTCCACATCACACTGCAAAACCTTCAAGAGTGGAGATTATATTTTGTATTTAGTAAATGTTGAATGCTTTTTCTAGGGCCTCTGCAAAACCACTGTAGACAGAGATCTATTTTGTCCTGGCCATAGAACACCAGTGATAACTCAAATTCCATGCATTGGGCTCTCTTCAGAAAATTCACTAGTTCTGAAGAGATATATAATAATATGGTCACCGAAAGGTCATTTCAGAACCAGTAAGAGTCTCTGAGTAAGTGGTACAATTTTCTTTTATTCCTGGCCAGAACGCTAGGTAGTGAAAAGCACTCACTAGTGAAAACTTGCCAAACTACAGTCGTTTTAAATAATGTATCAGAATAAATACATAGCAATTGTTTTACATAAAAAAACAAACAAAAAAATTTCTCTCTACAAATGAAGTATCCCTGTGCAAAAGAAGAGACATGACTTCTGTTTGTCATCTGTTCTTTTACCACCTGTGGAGATTTAAGCAAGTTAAGTATTTCTCCAAGTCTCATTGTCCTCCAACATATAAAATGATGACAATACTATCCACTCAGAGAAAGAACAAATGGAAGTGTCTGTCACATCAAATAAATGTTAGTTTTCTTTCTCTCTCATCTTGATTTAATGAGAAAACACTCCCACCTGTTAATGATTTCCAAAACAACTCAGAAATATGTTCTTTCTGTTATTATTTAGCATATGGCTATCAAAATGTATATAAACCTTTTCTCTAAACACATGTATTATGTATAAATGCAATTAATCTTCACTGTAAATTTAGAAAAAAATTCAACTACATTATTCTAAGGAAAAATATTAATTGATAAATTAAATGGAATTGTATCAAATATATTTATACACATAAAAATTTCTAGCTTTTTTTTAGTATGAGGGAACTTAGTGATGTATTCTATTGCATCTTTCAGAAACCCAGGACAGGGTTCCCAGGTTGTACTCCATACTTTTCTCTCCATTTAGATTTATGGATGGCCAAAGAAATAACTCTTGAAGTCTTGACCGCAGCTGAGGAGTCTCCAAGGACAGTCCAGAAGACATTTATCCTAAACACTAACTGAAGTTCTCCCACTGCCATCTCTGTGGCTAGGAATGGATGGAAAAATATAAATCAACACCTTTGTTTTCCAGGATTCAGTCTCAGAAAGATAGCAAGATAATGTAAAACAAACAAAAACCTTTTTAAATGTAGGCAAGAATGAGAAAAACACAAAGTCATTTTTCCACAATGTAAGTCTCATATTTAACATAAGTCTAACAAAATAAAGGAACAACCAAAAAATCTCCAATATGTTCTCAAAAATCTAAAATCTGTGAGAACAAGCAAAACTACTAAAAGTTGGCAGTTGCTATGTTAAGTCTATGCCTTCTGTAGATCACAATCTAATAACAAAAAGGAAGACTGATAACAAAATTATATTTATATAAACTTGCTAAATGTATAACTAGCTATTGATACATTCAGGAATCACCTATTACTTAAATTTTATTTAATATTGTTCTCAAAATTATGGTGTAGTGAAACTGTTTTCATTGCCAATAATGTGAAAGTTTATGTTGCCACAGTCAATTATTGAAGAAAAACTTACTAAATCAAAGAATCATACCGAGTTATAAAAATGGGATCTCTAAAAGCATTTGTGCAAGTCATTGGAAGTAGCAGATAATAATAAGAGAATAAGAACAAAAACTTCCGATCAGTGAAAATATTTTTAAAAAATAAGTTTTTATTTACTTGCTGGAGATCCATACACAGATCGAAGAATAAAATTCATCATTATTTCAGTTTTCAAAGCACAACATAGAGGTTTCTTACTGGCAGTGTGATAAAAGAAGTAAAAAAATCGCTGTTTTTTAAAGTCACAACTAATCACCACTTAAAAATAAAACTTTTCAGTTAGGAAAATAAATTGTAATTAAAATATTTTCCTCAAATTCCTTCTTATTATGTAAACAATTATAGATGTCCACTTTTACTTCCATAACAAAGCTTTTTCCAGGACTTGAAATGTAAAGTTTTATTTGATTTGATGCACTACTTAATTAGTTGCTGACAGTATCAATAAATAGTAAACAAAACCTGACCACACTCTTACTAGGGTGGAAAGCTTTCAAAAATGCAACAGGCATATACTTCTTACTGGCATTTCCATATACTTATCACTGGCTTCTTTAAAAAAATTTAATTTAAGAAATAGTTATCCAAATAATATTAATACATGTTTAACTAGGAAAACAAATTTTCAGGATATAAAATAATTTTTGTTTCACTATTTTTATATTCTGAAATTATCATTTGTTTGTAAAAATATAATAGATTTTTTCAACCACGAGCCTTTCATAGGAATTAGAGAAAATAAACTAGCTATCATTTTTAAAAGGTAATACATTTGTTATAGTTAAGAATAGGAAAAAATGTTTTTATAAATGTATGTTTGGAACTTTTCTCCCTTCTATATGATACCACCACAGTGTGGCTACTTGATCAGGTTGCTACTTGATTGCTTATAACCGTGAAATGATAAATTTTAAAAAAATTGTGTTTATCTTTAATGATGAAAATTTATTCATTTAAATGTTTTTGAACAGACCACAAACTCAAGACAAAATTTCAACTAGGATTTTCTTTCTTTATATCAAGATTGAAACAGAAACTGCAAAATTCATTCAGTAATCCAGGATTTTTAACAATACCTACATTTTACCATCCCATAAAAAAGTTCTAGGAAATTTAACAGGTTGTTTTAAGTTTGTGATGATTTCTTTGTCATAATGTTTTTTAGATAGTAAAATATTTGAGGTCAATTAATGGTCTAATAGCCAATTTATGTGTCTTCTTTCCCTCACTCCCACACCTTCACCTCAGAAAACCTATCTCCCTACAAAATAGAACCTTTTTTCTCTCTCTCTTTGAGTAAGCAGTTGAAAAAATAGGCAGCATGAAGTTGCTGGAAATCACACTGTGTAGCTTGTCAATGAAGGACAGTATGTTTTTCCATGAGAAACCAGTAGGCGGTGCTAACTCTAGGATACAATCTTCAACAATTTGAAACCAAGAAACTCATAACAGGTGGCCAGCTTAGAGTTGTAGAATTCCCAGTATGATTCATGGAGAAGGAAATTTGAAAAATTTGAATGTATGTATACAATATAATGAAAAATGAATATCCAATAAATGAAAACATAAGCTGACTAAAGATTCTTAGCCTGATCTTTATTTACAGAATTTAAAGCATAACTACCTCTCTGTCTCCACATTAAAATCTTACGAGTATCTTTTTTGGTCCCATTCTGGTTTCGATGTAGTTTGGAAATACCATACAGTATAGCTAGTGCTTTGCCCATCTTAAGACACAAACTATCCCGACCTTAGGGGAGCAACTGGTTCTCTTAATGAAAATTCAGGTTTAATCACTCAAGTTATTTCTTCCTTGTTTTCTCTCTCTCTTTTAAAGGAACTAAATAACTTACAATGCATATAACCTACAAAATATATTATACACTGTCTTGTATTTGTAAAAAAACAAACATTTCTACGTATATACATTATGATTAAAATGATTAAAAAACCACAGAATGTTGTAAATAGCTTTTTAAAAATGTTTTATGTTAGCTGTTTAAACTATATGAAAGACTGCATTTTAGCAATCAGCTCAATACACAAAATATGAAAATCCAAATTTAAGGCTTAGTGACACAATATTGGCTTCAAATCTTAGAACTAGGAACTTCAAGATATCAAGTTTGGTTTCCACAGATAGGACACAAACTGTCTTCCTTACATAAATGCAACAGAACTTCATTCACAGAGAAAAGCTACCCTGAATACAAAAATATCTCACATACAGTGCAATGTCCAACGACCTTTAAGATACATGAGTGCATTGTTAATAAAACATACAGAAAGCTTTCTAGATATTCCAATACATTTTACTCTTCTACAGATAAATGGCCATTTGCACTCCTTAATCTTTCACCAAAAAAGGTAAAAAATAAAGCATAAAACTTCTCATTCCACAAACTGAAGTTACAGACTCAGTGAAATGTTTGCTTGAAAAAAGCCAGCATATACTACTAATTCCTTCGTTATGGGCCCCTATGGATGTTGGAGATTGGGTTATTCCTGTGGTAACCTAGAGGAAGCCTTAACCTGAGAGGTAAAAAGTTATTTCATTTGCATTATGTTTATTTAACAGAATTCAAAATATATGTGCATGATAAATTTAAGGCTAAACTTTTTATTTAAGGAAACAAGTAAGAAAATCAAAGCTTCGAAATCAAATAATTTCAACAACAGTTACCCTCCAGATCTGAAGATTTAAAGTATGATTTTATGAAATTTATTTGGATAGCAAATTTTCCAGCCAACTCTGTTCCTGTGTTAAATACGGAACAGGCTTTTTATTGCCAACTGGTACATCTCTGAAACTAGTGCTAGATTATGCTGAATACATGTAACAGGACAATTATAAAATACCATGGAATACATTCAACACTGAGTATTTCACTGCTACCAACACATGAAATCATCACCACTGTCACCAACCCCTCACTCCTGCCCTGTACCCAGTTCTCAGGGGAAAACCTTGGAACTAGTATCAGGTGGTTAAAAAGAGGGAAAACACTGTCGCTTTAAAACTTAAGTAAAAGGCTATTTTGAACCTTAGGGGTATAGTCTCATTAAGGTAAAGTAACAGTTTCGTCCTCAACATTAAACCCAAGTGACCACCATACAAGTAACTATTTCCCCACCCCCTGGAAGACGACACCAGCAAGCACTTAAAACCAATGCAACACAACAGTGAAGGAAAAGATCCTAAGACAGCACCACCAAGAAAGCAAAGCCCTTCCAAAAAGCAAAACAGGCTGGGAAAGACCTACTGCGTTGTTTACTCATTGTGAAGAGGAGGAGCAGGAGTTGAGCGGGCGGGGGCTGGTGCCATCTTCAAGGCTCTGGAAATGTCTCGAGCTCTGGCCCGCTTGGCCTGGAGCCGACCCCGCTGGAAGACGCTGTCCCTGCCGCTACTACCCTCATTTCCCCAGTGCCCGACGGCCAGCGCCACATACATGGCCCACGCCTCTCTTGCTTTGCAAGTGGCCCTCGGAGAACTTACAGGGCCCGCGGGCCGCCGGGTCCCTGACCGGCGCCGCCCGCGGCGTAGACGCCGCCCGCTGCGTAGACAAACCCGGGGTGGGAGGGGGCAGTATTTTGCGCACGTCCAAAAACGACCCCGAGGCAGAGAACGGACTTTGGTCTTTCCTGGCTCCCCGCGCGCCTTTCCCCACCACGGGCTCGGATACTGCCCAGAGACGCGCGCGCGCAAACACACACACACTCACACATTTCTTTGCCAGGACCAGTGTTGCCATTGCACACCCGGGAAACGCCTCCAAGGGGACCAAGTACCTGCTCTCTTCGAGCTGCTCAGCTGTTCACTTCATCCTCCGTTGACAAGGAAACCAAACCGCACTTCATTTTTTTTTTCCAGAAAAACCTTCCACTGCCATCATTTGAAAATTGATTTACGGGGAGGGGAGGGAGAGGAAGAAGGGATAATATAGATATAGATATCAGGATATCTATCATAAAATTATCTCGGTTTTTTAAAAAAGTCAAATGTGCAAAAGTCATAGTTAATTTAAAGGAGGAAAAAAGTATTTTGCTTAAAAATGATCCCAGTAACCAGCTGCAAGAAAAGTTTCATGTTATCAATAGGTATCAAAAACAGGAGGGAAAAAAACGAATTTGTTCTCACCGGCTTCCAAAAAGGGCACAAAAAAATATAAAATTAATGTCTTTGCTCAGTGGTTTGCACCAGTATTGCAAGACCACAAACTTGTAAACACTGCCGTAAAATCCCACCTATACAAAAATGTTATCCGAAAAAAAAAGAGTATGCAAAAAAAAGAGTTAGAAACATGCTTTTTTATTTTTACAAAGGAAAAAAATAGGCACCATACTTCATATCGCTTTTTCCATAAAACCAGTTGCATATTTTGCTGGACTTGGGAGACGCTCCCAGCGGGCACGGTCGCCGCGGACTCCCAGACACAGCGCCTTGTCTACAGAACGATCGCATGCTAGAAAAACTTGGATTCAGGAAAAGGCTCAAAACCATGCTCCTCCAGCTTTCCCAAATATAAACAATAATCAAAGAAGTGGAAAAAAAAGAAGAAAAAAACAAAAACAAAAAAAAAGGACAAAAAAAAAAGAATAGGACAAGAATGCCACTGAGAAGGTACTCACCGAGCGGGAGTAAAATGTTGGAATAAAAATGAGATTTAGTATAAAATACAGTATGGCGGTGGAAGAAGGAATGAAGCGCGTTTTTTTCTCTCAGTCTCTGCCTCAGGCACTGACACGTGACTCGGCGCCAGGCTGACTTGCAGGCAGCGGGGAAGGACCGAGGCTGCGAGGGGGGAAGCCCGCGGAGCCCAACTCTGGCTGACGAGGCGGCGGCGGCGGCGGCGGCGGTGGCGACTGGGAGCCCGGCGCCTGCGAGCGGCGACACCAGTGGCGGCAGTAGCGGCAGCGGCAGCTCACCGCGAGGCTGCCTCCGCTGTGAGCCCAGACGAGCAGGTGCCCCTCACGCTGAGGCTGAGCACACGCACACGCACACGCAAGACAGGCAGGGCGCCGGCGAGAGGGGGCGCCGAGCGGGGTTGGGCCCGAGGCGCGCAGCTGCCGCTGCCTCTGCCACTGCCGCCGCGATTTCTGCTGCTGTTTCTGCTGCTGCAACCGCCGTCGCCGCCTCCGACTGGGAGTGTGTATTCTGGGGGCAGCTCTGGGGGTGATGACCAAATGCCCGACAGGAGGTGCACAACTTGCTGCTCACCTCAAAGTTGTTGCTTCCCACTTCCTTACGTATTCATCTATTTTTCATCTCAAGGTAGTTACCTGGGGAGAGATCCCGTCCTCTTCTCTCTCTCGAAGTTTCACTATTCAAGCCCTGTTTAACTCATTTTTTTTTATTTTCTGATTTCCCACTTCCCATGCCTCATAAGCTGCCTTTGCCTCTACTGTTCCCTCCCCCTATATCTGCGTTTGTCCCTCGCGGTTCCCTGGGAACCTGGCTCAGCGCGATGCTGGGGGCGTTGTCACCGGCAAAGCCACCGTCAATCTTTACTGCCATTTGAACGCACAGCGTCTCTTTCGCCGTCTTCAGGGAAGGGAGGTTTGCAGTTTGGAAGACAAAACAAAATCTCTTATTTAGGGAACCCCGTCCCGGGTTTCTTTTTGCGGGTTGCAGAGCGGTGGGTGGGGGCGTGGGTGTCTTTAATTTATTCATTCGTGGACCAGGCATTGTTTGTTTTGTCTGCGTGTGCGCGCGTGCTTCCAAAGCTCGTCTGGAAGGCTCCATACTACATGGCAGAGACTCCTGCCTGACTCTTACTCAAGTTGTTGACTGAGGCTGGAAGTCAAAGGACAGGTGCAAGGGAAACAAGTGAGTCCATTGTGTGAGTGCTCGCCGGGAGGGAGCAAGCACTTGGCGGTCGAGAGGGGGAGACGTGCGCCAGCAGAGAGGCGGCAGCGCACCCCGTGGGAGCCCAGGTGGCTGAGCGGTGGATTCTGAGGAAGGTGAGGGGGAGAGAGGGATTTCTCCACCCAGCATCTGTTTTAGGATGCCTGTCGCCTGAACAAAGATGCCATCAGCCAATCGCTGGATGCGTTGGGATTCTCCTATTGCTGCCTGTTGAAGAATCAGCTTTCTGGGCCCTGGAACGCATCTATTTTTCTTCATTTTTGTACAATACTCACATCAGGACCATTTCCCTGTGCTGCTTTGAATCTGGGTTGTGTGTAATTAATCGACATCTCTATGTTTGAGAATGAACAATTAACCCAGTTCTGCAGTTCACAGATTCCTGCCCCGATCTTTATCTCATGTTTCCAATGTTGACGTTGAAGATAAAACGCGTCCATCAGAGATGATCTAACCTGGACACTTCTGAAAATTAAGTACACATCCGTTACAGAGAGCTTCAATAGCAAATAGGTTTCTCAAACATTCTGGTTACAATTCATTGGCCAAATAAAGTTTTAATCCGCAATTTAAATAAAGAGATTTCAAATAGCCATTAAAATATTATTAAATATTTATTTTGGTGAGTTGCCAACTGTACACCACTTATTATACATACTTTCCAGTGAGGACTCTTGATTACAGATACTGACTGAGAGAGATGAATACATCAAGTGGATTTGGTAATTTTGGAAGTCTTGAATTCTATTCAGAAATCACAGGATTTTAAGCTGACTAATACAAATCAAATACTGCGCTTTTATCGTAGAATACGTTGGACTTCATTTTTCATCAATAAGATCTTTTAAAAAGTGATCTTTTTCTTCCATGACTCCTGAATTAATTTTATCTAGCACTGAAACCTAAGTTTGCTGAATTCTCCAATTTTCCTTTGCATGTCAAAATACATTTCATTCCAAACATTTAGGAAGAAAATGCTATTTTAATGCATATCTTTTTTATTACTTATATCACAGTAGGATTCAAATGTAAAAATCTTCATTTTAAAAATGAGTTTTGAACCTTCAACCAGGCTGGACAATGTATGGATTTTAAAGAGTTATTCAAGAAGAACTTTGAAAAACAAGCTGTTTAGAATTACACTGCAGTAATGGCTGTCAGCCAATCACAGTGATTGTCAGGCTTTTATTATTCAATAAAATGACTCCCCTTTATGTTAAATGCAATTCTGCTGAAGAAAAGCAAGACATCAATATCCTCCCTGCACTTTTCCCATTTACTTACATAATTACAGTACAGTACTCAAAATATTCTGCTACCATTTATTTCCAATGTGCCATTCTCATCTTTTTAGGTTACATCACCACATTATGAACAACAGTAAACAAAGTCAAGTTGAGGGTACTGGTACTTAGAAAGCATAGCCACTCATTTAATTCTCGTAACAGCTCTATGACATTTATATTATACTCATTTTAAAGATTAGGAAAATAAAGTCATAAATTTTAAGTAATTTACATAAGATTCCAGTTTTAGTACATAAAAGAGACAGGATTGGACCAAAACTATATTTGGTTTTATAGCTAGAATAAAACATTTTTAATAACTACATGAAAGATACTGAATACTCTCGAGTACTATGATGCCAATTAGCAAAGGCATCCTTTTCTCAAATTCCGTAGACCTAAAATAAATTTGTGAAAATTAATTCAGCTAAATTATTACCACAAATAACAATTGTAGTACACACATTTATATTCATTTTTTTTTATTCCATAAGACAAGTGGAGAAGAAAATAAATGTTCAAAATTCAGAGGTGCCTTGCTTTGTCTCTTGGTTCTTGCAAAAAAAAAAAGAAAAAGAGAAGAAAAAATGGAAAAAAAATACAGAGGTGAAGGATTAAATTTTTGTCAGCAAAAAATTTGTACAAAAGATATGGTCATGTCATCCTGGTCCCAGCCTCTGGAGTTAACTATAGAAACTTTCAAAAACAAAGTTTCAATTTTAAACTGCTTCCTTTTATATCCATTCTGAAGTAAGCCATGGAAGATTTGTAATTGAAAAGTATACTATATTTAAGATAAGAAAAATAAATAATGATGACTGAGGAAAAAAATCTATTTTGAAATCCATGCTACAAAAATATCAATGTTTTTCTTTAGAAAATATTGAAGTTATATGAATTATAACTACACATATTTTGCATATTAATTCATACCTAGTTAGAAATTGTGTTATAATTCCATAGTTTAAATCCATACTTTTACATCCAGTACCCTTTAATTATTTTCTTTCATTTTGCTTGATGATTTTTTCACAATTCAGTGATTTTTATTTTTGATTAATTTAAATTTTTTTTTTCTTAATTATGTGTCCTATCCCGACCTATGAATACATTCTCTTAATCTTTGCTTTCAAATTTTGATGGTTTCTTGTATTTTTTCCAATATTTTTATTTGGAAGAACTTTAAATACCAAAACACATCAAATAATATGTACAAATTATCAAAAAAATCAAATAATATGAAAATAAATATTACAAGTATAATATGACATGAGTCACATAAGACAGAAAGTACTATCAAAATTCTGTGTAATTTAATTTTTAATATTTCCTACTTCACTCTTCACATAACATATTTTATGGAATCCAAAAAATTCAGATACATAGAACAAAATATGTAGTATATCAAAATTTAGTATGATTTGTGTACACTCATATTTATTTCTATATCATATTAATAAAATGTATCTATTGTCAAGAAAGTAAATTTAGAGCAAATGAATACATCTATTAATATTATTAATAGAATGTGTTTACTTTGAATTAAATAGATTGAGTGCAGTTCAATGATAAAGTAACCTGCGAAAGCAACTTGAGTGTGTACACAAGAAAGAATTGATGAGTTTCCTGATAAATATGCTTGAGACACAGAGAGGGAAAAAGCATGACATGTTCAGGGTTCTGCACCATTTGTAATTATTCTTTGATTGCTGATCTGAAAATCATCCATCCTAAAGAGAATATAAAATATGTCAGTTTATAAATTTAGAAGATGTGAATTTATTCATGATACTTCTTTAGAGTTTTAGAGTTAAAAATGAAAATGTGGCAATCCTGGAGTCAGAAACAGGCATGTGAAAAGGTTCTAATGGTTAAAAATGCTAAGTTAAAAATACTCTAGGATGTATAAATATAAGCACATAAGAAGCTTGAAGGAAACAAAAAGAAAGGAGATTTATGCAAAACAGAACAAAATGCAATTGAGAAACAACATAAAGGAAAAATATCTGTCAGTGACTATTTATTGTGTTTTAGATGCTTGACATATGTAATGTCATAAAATCCTCATAGTCAGAAAATGAATTTCTGAAAGACTCCGCCCAAAGCCATCAGACTAATAAATGGGTCTGGGACATGAAGAGGAGGGTCAGGGAGGAGGGGATGAACTGAAGAAAGGAAGACAGGAAGTAAGGACACAAAGGAGAGAAGGAGGGAGAAAGTGAAAGTATAAGACCTAGAGCATCATGGGCCTGGAAAATCTCCAAAACAATACTTGAGAAATGTATGACAAGTGCAAACACTGGACAGATTTGGGTCATACAGATGAGTCCTAAAAGACATGTGACAAAAGCACATTAGAAAAATATTGCAGACTTTACAATGTGTTTCTTTAGTGAGACTAAATGTTGCCTGAAAACTCCAGAAAACAATCTTGCTGAGGTTAGCAAAACTCTAAACAAGAGGAAGCAATATTTTTAAAAAGAGAAAAGAAAACCAGAAATAGCTATCTTCATTTATGTGTAAAAATCAAGAGATTTGTTTATTTGAATGACCAAACATTTCATTGTAAAATTAATTTTGTTTAAGGAGAAGAATCTTGAAGATATAGAAGAGAAAACTAATATTTTACTGTCCATCCACAAGATTTTAAACTCGGAAGTATGAAGTTTCTCCTTTATATACCATATTATGCATTTATCACTTGGTATTTCGAGGAATTGGCTGCAGGACCCCCTTCCCCCATATCAACATCCATGGATGCTCAAGTCTCTTAAGTCAAATGGCATGATATTTGCATATAACCTACACACATCCTTCCTCATACTTTAAATCATCTCTAGATTATTTATAATATCTAGGACCATGTAAATGCTGTGTAAATAGTTGTACTATATTGCTTTCTTGTATTTTTTTATTGTTGTATTGTTATTTTTTATCTTTTTTCTGTAAATATTTTTTATCTGAAGTTGGTTGAATCCACTAGGATTTGGAATCTGCTGATACAGAGAACCAACTGTAGTTGTATGCTTATATAATAGTTAATCTCCTGTTTTGTTTTTTCTTAGTTTGTCTGTCTACTTGTTTTAGTTTTAAAAACTGTTATGTTTAGAGATGATATGGATTTCAAGTGTGAATATTAATGCAATTAAACTCTGGAAATTTTTTGAGTTAAGGGTTATTCATTCATTGTTTATTTAAAGATTATAGCATTCAAGAGATGAGTGCATGAGATAGATCAGTAGGTTATTATCAAGTCTTGGGCTCCTGTCAAAAATTAGATGAGGCACTTCTCATTTCTATGAAATTTAGTAAATTATTGATTTTTATTAATATAAAGATTACAATTTAAAAACACAATTTCCTTTTCTATGAATGAAATCGAGTTTTTCAAAGGCCAGATAAATACAGTAGAATCATTTTATTATGAAAAATCATGTGGCAATATACTCTGCAAGTCTCTTATGATAGATCTGCACAAGTAAATAATATTTGCTCATTTACATCTTTTGTACTAAAAAATGTGTGAATAGACATTTGGTAAAAAGAAATAATTACAGGAAACTGTTGATTAAGTCTAAGTTGTAGTATATACAGATCTGTATTCTCCAGTTCTTTTGTGGTCTCACTGAAACCATACATAGGCTATTTTTATATAACTGTCCTGTTTTACATTCTTTATGTCCTCTGATATTCTCTACTGTCTTTTTACTTTCTCTCAGAACTCAGGCTTCTTATATCTTCATATTTCCTGTCCATATTCAGGGTATATGTGTGGGGTAAAATAGGACATATAAATATATTAATTCCTTGATCTTTTCTTTTATTTAAATAACAGTAGAAATCTTTTGTACTTGCAAATGTGTGCATAGACATTTGGTAAAAGATAATTATAGGAAATAGTGATTATGTATCTGATATGTATATGTCTGTATTCTCCAGGTAGAATAAGGATCTTTTCTTTCCCCATGGATATCTGCTTCCTCAGTGTAGAGAGGGGTCATGCTTGTTAAGATCTGAAAAGATCACAGCCCTTGGCTGTTTGGCTTCAGGGTAGTAAATTATTTGTTGTTTTATTCATTTAAAGCTCCAGAGAAAACAGGAGCAAAGATAAAACACAGGTTTTCCAAATAAAAGTATAATGAACTACTAGTAGGCCACTGGGCAATATATGAATATTTCAAACTACAAACTTATAAATACACAAATGTTCCAGTTAAGTTTCACATCACAGAATAGCAGCACACCATTCATTACAAGTAGTCATACATGTCCTTGTATGAATGCTAGTTTCAGAAGCATTTGTCTTTACAAATTATATAAAATCAAATGTAGGTCTTTTCTCTGTTTTCATATAACTATAAAAAAAATTTTCAAAACTTGATGTACAGCATTATTTTTGGATTGTTTACAAGAATTGGTAGCTTTTTAAAAAATTTAAATAGTAGTCCCCAAATCAACTGTGTTCAAGACCCAAGAGTTAACAAAAATGTGTCAATTACAGATAAAATTTAATTTTTGAATTTGACACTTGTTTTATCTTGCAAATAAATGTCATCTGTAATTTTTGTTATTTGTAATACAACAGAAGATATAACATATTTAAGGTCTATAAAAAGAAATCAACAAATATTCTTCAAACTTACTGCAGGCAGCATTGATTTAAAAAGCTGTTATTAAAATATTATAGTACACTCAATGAGCATTTACAAAAAGAAAAGAACATAAAATTATAATGTAAATGTCTAAGTCAAGAATATACTACTTTTTTTAAGAAGGAGTGATTTTATAGATGAATTTTTGTCAAAAACTAATTTTCTGCCACAACATACTGATAGAGACAAAGGCTCGGTTGCTTGGTTAAAATGTTCCTGGAATTGAGTATAGTTACTGATGAAAATAGAATTTCTTCTACTTAGGATAAGGACCTTTATTAGAATCCTGAAACATAATACATCATAATTTATTGGTGATTTAAATGCCACAGTAGTCCCCCCTTATCCACAGGTGATAAGTTCCAAGACCCCCACAGGATGCCTGAAACCATGAATAGTACTGACCCCTATATACATAATGTTTTTTTCCATACATACAGACCTATGACAATATTTGTTATAAATTAGGTACAGTAAGAGAGTAATAAAAATAACTAATAATAAAATAGAACAATTATAACAATACGCTGGCATCATTGCTCTTGTGCTTTGGGGCCATTATTAAGCAAAAGAAGGGTTACTGGGTTACTTGAACACAAGCACTGAGATACCACCGCAACAGCGGCTCTGATGACCCAGATGGCTATGAAGTAACTAATGTTCACGGAATATAGATTTCATGCATTTGCTGGACAAAGGGATGATCCCTCTCCCGGGCAGGAATGAGCAAGACGATGCAAGATTTTATCACACTACTTAGGACAGTGCACAGTTTAAAACTTATGAATTATTTATTTCTGGAATTTCTTATTTAATATTTTTGGACCATGGTTGACCACAGGCAACTGAAACCTCTGAAAGGGAAACCACAGAAAAAAGGGGACTCCTATACCTCTAAGTGTGTATTTTCATCAACAGCAAAAATCCAATGGAAATGACAATGAATTAACAAGTGTAACACTTAAGTAGATAAATAGATCAGATTAGATAGAGAACAAACGTCTATTAGATGACTATTAAAACATACAATTTTATTATTCATTTCCTATAAACTGTGTATTATTTATATAATTATAAAGGCATTCATTTGTTATCTTGAGAAAAATTATTTTGTGTTAGAGAAATACTATAATATTTTGGGTACCTTAAAATATTTGAATATTTGCAAATTATCAGTATATAGAACTACTCTTTAACTTACTCAAGCAAAGTGACAGGATGTATAAAAGTAAAAACTGATGAAATAATCTCATTGTTGAAACTTTGTTAATGTGACTCTGAAAATGTACTCAAAAGAACCTTGTGCTTCTGTGCTCATAAAAGACTCTCAAAAATTCAGACTTTGATTCTTTTTTATTTAAATCTCAAATTTAACTACAACATAATCAATACATATCATTTGTAAAGATTCTTAGTATTTTAAATTCAAACTAAAATATAAACATTATGTATTGGTCCTATTTCTTATTTTTATTTTCAAAAAAACATGATCTTAAGAAGTTTTTCATTTTTCATAAAACAAGATTTCTTTAAAGGCTGCAGAGAAATCAAGGTACCAGACCTGGCATGAGTTAGTCTCCTCAACAAAATAGTACATTTACTTCTGAATGTTTGTTCCCATTGACCGATGAAGGAAATACACAAGTTCATCAGGAAAATTAACTTTATTCTAATGCAGAGATCTCAAAGGAATTTATTTCTTGGATTCTTAAATGGCTCTTTTGTGATAAAGAATGACTTTTAAAGAAATATTTTTAAATCATCTTTTTATAAAAATTGAGGAGCTAACATTAAATCTCAACTTAGTAAAAGCATTTCTGCAGAATTCTGTTTTCTGTCTATTCTCTAACTACTCAGGGTTTTGTTTTTGAGAATTTGGAATAGTGGACAGTTATGTGTTCGCCATACATTTATAAATATCAGATTTTCAAGTAAGCTTTTCCCATGTATTGGATCACCATCAAATCATGGTTGAATTCTTTTACAAGTGCCTGAAGAGCTGATAGAGGGCATTGCTGAATAGAGATTCATATGCTTAAGATACCAAGCATTGAAGCAGTAGAAATGATATTCCTTGTGAAAATTCAGGGTCTGATTTTTATGCATCAATCAGGTGGAGAGCCAGGCCACTTCCTCAAAATGGTGTGACAAAGGATTGGTATCAGTAGTTGGATACAAATTTTTTGCTTTGAAAAAAGCAATAGGTAATTTGGCTGTGTTCTATGACCCAGAATCCTGCGAAGAGAAAAAAGCAAGAAAGGGCAACAGGGCCTGAACAATTTTAAATAATCAACTCAAACAAAAAGTAGCTTAAAGCTTTATTTTATTTTTAATTGACATATGTATATGTATTGATACAAAGTGATGTTTCAACACATGTATACATTGTGGACTCATCAAATTTGGGAAAATAGCTTTGATTTCAATAGAACTGCATATTTAAGGATCTGTCAGGATGTCAGGTTTAAAAGCATTCCTAGAAGTAGCCAAATCCATGCAATGCTCCCTATACTACCTGCCTGATGGTGGGAAGACAAAAATCAAGGAAGCAAGTTGCTATGCCCGGTTCATGGCTCTAGATAAAGCATCTCCAATCACAGCTGCATGGCCTTTTACAAGTCCTGCCTGTTTCTCCCGCACCACCACCATTTTCCACATCAGGAAGCTACTTCCCTCTCTCAACTCAAGTTCGTTATACCTCTATCCCTTTGTCCTCTCTCAGCACAGGATCTTATTTCCTACATTACGGCTATTGCCAAGTTAGAACTTGTAGAATAATTTGGAGCTTTCAAGGGAGGAGAAAGTATAGACAAAGGAGGTGAGGGAAGCCGTGAGAAGAGGGAATACAGACTGAAGGGAAGAAAGAGTCTGTGCAAGATTCACATGAAAATCTCTATTGCATAATTGGAAATTCTTATCTGGAGTTCAAGAGAGTGACCCAGATTAGTGCTAATAAATATGGATAAAATCAGTTAAAGTTATAACAGCCATATGGCATAGATACTATTGTTATCTTCGTTTTACAGATGAGGGAAGTGATGCACAAAGAGGTGATGTAATTTTGTCCACAGTTACACACCATCTGCAGTGTGACTTCAAGCTCTTAACAAGCTCCCAAGAAACACCAACATTTAAGAAGACTGCAAAGGAGCTGTCAGAATGCAATGGAAACTAGGAGAGTTTCCAGAAGGCAAGAATGGTCAAGAGAACCAAATGTTGCTGAGAGTTCAGGGAGAGAAGTGATTTTGTGCTGAAGTAAACAATACAGAAGAAAAGCATTAGAAAGATTTTAAAATATTTCATTGGGGAGAACTCTGTAATCAGAACATCCATACCTTCAGAGGAGTTTGTTACCTCTGTTTATGCTTAAGGGAAAAACCTGACCAGAGTTGTGACAATGACACTAAAGAGGTGTTGAGGGGAAAGCTGAAAGACTTTGGGAACAGATTTTGGAAGCTTAAAAAGAAAAGAGGAGGTAATTTGATATTACCTATTTCCTGAGTGAATGAAGTTATCTTTTTTTTTTTTTTTCTTTTTTTTTTGTAAGGAGCTGGGGAAGGATAAATTGGTGTTAGAAATTGTCCTGGAAAAAGTTGTTAAGTTAGTTTGGGGACATATTGTGCTAGAAGTGACAGCAAGATACACATACAGAATTAGCTGGTAGGGAATAAGAAAAAATGCTTCTTGTAACTTAAATTTCCCAGTTGTCTCTTCAGAGTCTTGAGAGTAATTGGCATAGATTTTGAGAGTTGAGCTCTTTGAATAGATGAGCTCTGCAAAGGAAAATACCTGGAGAGATCACAAGGGCTAAAGTTTCAAAAGTATAGATTTAAAGACAAAAGTGAGAGAAGGGAGCAAATGTAAAAAGAGCTGTTAGAGAGTAGAAAGCATGGATGAATATGTCACTATTTTTTTTCAAAATGTGATTAATTATCAGACACAGTATAAGGATGTTAGTATATTTCTTTGACTATAAGATGTAAAATTTCACTTTTTAACATATTTTAATTGGGTTGTTATTTATAGCAGATATAGGTATTTAATATAGAGTGTTTCTTTTGCATTCTTGAGAAGGTTTTACTAAATAGATGTTGCTTCTTTTGACAGTATCTTAGAATTAAAAATATATATTTTCCTAGTGCTTACAGACTTTCATTTATGATTTATACATATTTTATTACTGTAAAAGAGAGAGGCTATTTGTTATCCTTCATGATAAAACAGTTTATGTAAAGAGTGGGAGGAGGTAATATATTTAGGAATTTAAGATTCATTAATAATCTATTCAGGGCTCCAATGGTGTTATGGATACTGAGGGTCGGAGGAGTAAGCTTATTTTTTTTAATGCCCCAATTTCCTGCTCTGTAAATATCTAGGAGCATTAAGAAAATGACATGCAGATATCTGCTACATATACTGTTAATACTTCCTACATTTATAATGTGGACAAGTGATGAGGAATCATAATTATAATGAAGCAGTTTTAAACAGGTTCAGGAAGAATTAGCCATAAGGAAGATACTGCTGAGATGCTTATGAAAGCTACGGAGTTGTCCCTTGTGATGTGCTTTGTCAGGCAGAACTAATTATCTGTGGATGATAAGAGAAAATATGGTGAAAAACAGCAGCCATTTCCCATAGCGAGAGTATCCATTTAAAACCCAACAACTCCCTGAACCATGAGATAATTGAAACAGTACCAAAGCTGGCATGAATAACAAAGCATGTACTGTCTTTCTTGGGAAGTAGTGGGGGCTGGCAGTGAAAATAACTTCAAATGCATCTTAGAAAAAATACATTTTATTTCAACTGATTGACCTTATTCAATTAGAATAAGAAGAGAATTATTAAATGCATCCAAACTAAGGCTTTCTAATGAGGAAAAATACCTTAGCTTGCTGAACTTTTCAGATAGCATCATCTGATATTTGTCTAACCTTTCTATTTTGCAGTTTTAACATGAAACAAACTTTAAAGATTTTTTTCAGTGTAACTTTGCTTATCTATTCAGCAATTAAAGTTAAGATCTAAAAATCTCAATGAAATATGTTTCAAATTAAAAGAGATATTATCTAACAGAACGTAAATATTCTAACAAAACTTTCAGAGTCTCTATCAAAAAGGAAGTTATTTTTGTTCCTGAATTGAGTTAATAACAACAAGAATGGTTTACAAGTTTGTTTGCTACCAATTCTCTCACATCATCCTGCCCCAACATCTTGATATTCCAGGACCAGGGAATTATCTAAAGAAGTCCTCAAAAACCAAATCTCTTCTATGGGTCTTTTCTTTTATGCTTAGACTGTGGCCTTCATTATCCTGATACCAAAATTGGTACTTTTGGTCAAGAAGAAGGAGAAAAGGTCAAAAGGTAAGGGAAGCCAGGAAAGAGAGTATTTTTATCTAGCACTTGTAGAAAATCAGGGTTTTATTATCAAAGAAGAAGGGGAGAATAGGTATTATTAGGGCCACTAGTAGTGTTTGTCAGATACACAAACACTGTTCTTAGTTATCTGATACTAAGAGAAATTAGAGAAGAGGGATTCTATGTCTTTTAGAATTTTTAACCAGATCCATGGTATATAGCACAGTGACTGCATTAGTAGCACTTAATGTTTATTTATTTAATAAAGAGTCTGAAGATTGCAGAAAATTTGAGGGGAGAAGTACAGAACATTCAGGCAAATTGCTAAATGCTTTTCTTTAAGTCAAATATGAAATAAGAAAGTTGAACAAATGTAGATATTTGAACTTTATCAATTTGTTTTCTCTGTGCTTTGTATTAATTTCCCATTACAAGGGATAATTAGAAATTCATTATCAATGAGAACAATGTGGTAAGCTATAATGTTTACACAATAAAAAATAATAGAAATTTTCTATTATGATTAATTACTGGAAAAATCTAAGTGGTTTCTTCTGTAAATTTAAAATAATGATGAGAAATGAACACGGTTTTTGTTTTGTTTTGACATTTTTAATGCTCATTTCACTGTTCCCATTAAATTTCTAAAGGGGGATATAAGTTATGATAAACTGCATTGCTATTCATATATTCCTTTCTTTTCTACTGCATATCTCCATGTCTCTTCAAAAAGGTAGCATATGCTTTGAGTTTATACTGAGTTTAAATTCAACCTTCAGGAACCAATACAAAATCAACTAAAAATCAGTAGGTGTCATGAATCACTTCTTTAAATGGAGATTTTAAAAAGAATGCACACACTATAGCAAGATTGAATTTAGAATATTTGCTAACAGTAATAATACTGACATATTAAGAAGATGTAGTAGAGCATAAAATTATTGATGCTGACTAACATAATTAGAATATAACTGCTCACATAATTTTTTCAAACAAGTAAATCTGCTCTTCTTAAATATGATGCTCACTTACTAAAAGAGAAAATATTTTCATCCCTGTCAACAGAAACTAATTGTTAACATATTTAAGGTAAAATATATAGATATAAAACCATAATTATAAACTCTCCTACATTATGATAAAAATAATACTGACTTTTCAAAAACCCATCTTTTCAGTTGAATCAAATTTTCAAACCACTCATAGAAAAATAACAAGTTTTGTCACTCAAATGTTACACATTATGTCGATGTAGTAACTGCAAATAAAATGTCTATATTTAATAGGCTAATATTTATCATTTAGAATATTTGCTATAGTGTTTGCATTGTGATGCTGAAAATTAATCATATTAAAATGTTGGCAGAATCTACAGTATAAATTATACTGACACAATTTTTAAAATATATTATGCTCAAATTGAACCCATAAAGACATCACAAAACAATAATTACAAGAAGCATTTTTTGTGTTTCCCAAAATTAGAGTTATGATAATATGGTAACTATATTTTGACTTTTGGCTATATATTGCAGTCAAAACAAATTTTACATATACACACACAATAGGATGAGGAAATCAAAATCCTACATACTTAAGAGGAACACATGGGCAGAAGAATGTAGATTATTCTCCTTATATGTAAAGAAGGACCCTCTAACTGATATGAACTGAAAACTATAACTAATCTAGTAGTTTCCCAGAAAGGGAGTATAGCAGAGAGAGGTTCGTTTCTGTGGGGTTGGGAGAAAGTCTAAAGTACAGAAAGAAAATTCCCACATGAGGGGAAGAAAAGCTACTGAAAGAAGATAATAATTTTTTTTTATTTTGTTTTGTTTGATTACAAAACAAAAATTAAGTGTTGTAGGGATGGATCCAGTTTGGTTTTAAAAAAGGATTGATTAGGTGATGTGATCTTTCAAGGAATTAGTTTAGTGAATTTTATATTTAGAATTTATATTCTATAAAGGAAAGTGTCCCCTTTTTACGTGGCTGAATTCTTGGAGAAGTGAACTCGAAGGAACTGGTTGATTGACATTTGGGAATTTAGGAGGTGAAATGAACTGAAGCCTGGGCTAAGACATCACAAATGTGGTAGTGTAGTAACTTAACAAAATGATCTGGCATGGGCATCTGTATTCAAAACAGGTTACTTGCTTTTTTCTCTTTCCTTGTCCTAAGAAGCTTTGCTCATTGTTTTTAACCCAAAATATTTTAAAAATACTTTTATAGAGCCAAATTCAATTAAAATCACATTCTAAAGCTTTCCTCTGATCATTAGCAAACAGCCATTTCTTCTTACACTGAATCCGTCATACTTACAATCTAGCTGATTTTCTTAATATTTCTATAGAAATCTATAAACAATAATCATATAAATAAATCCCTGTTGTTCTTTACTTTGAAGCGTGTATCATAGAGTTCCCTATGTAAGACACAGATTAATTGCAAACCGATACTTATAAATTGAAGCCTGATGTCCTGATGACATTTTATTTGGGCCTTATGTTTGAAAAAAGTATTATCTCTGCTCAAATTGTCTAATCAGTATGGCAAGTCTGTTGCAGTGAGCACATGGGTCTCTTGTGCTAAGGTTTTATCTACTCTTGGCATTATTGTGAAACTCTTTTGAGTTTTCACCTGGGCACCCCAAAGTGAATTCCACTAATGTCACATGGGTTGTACTTCAAGTCCTAACCTTACTCTTGAAATTGAAAATCCATTCATGCATTTTCACACCATGCACAAAGAGGCAGTCACAAACTTTTTTTACTGTATGTGTATCACTCATTTGGTATATCTACTATATTGTTTTGCTTAATTTGCCTCCTATTTAACAACATGCATCTGTGTGTACAATTGTGTGTTTGTGTCTGTGTGTGTGTGTGAGAGAGAGAGAGAAAGACACACACAGAGAGAGAAACTTATCTTTCCAACTAGATTTTAAAGTCATCAAGAGCAGATGAGTACTGTACATCCTGTATCCTACACAATGATATTGGTGGATAGAATTTAGATAAACATAGTATACTAGTCGACAGTAAGCTGAGTGATAGAATTGGAACAGAATATGGGGTATTGGAATTAATCTGTGGCATTATAATTTCTGTACTCTTTAAACCTCTGGCACACACATATACACACATAGACAATTTAGTTATTTAAACAGTTGCTCAGGTGTTTAAATACCTGCTAATGGAAAGCACACTTAAGTTACACATGTGAATGTCCATCTTTAAACAGGATTACCACATGATGGCTACCAGCTTCAGAATTCTGTTAGTCTCATGTCTTACGCAGAATTGAACAAGTGCTTATGGAATAAATATTTTGGATAAGTGAATGATACTTCAGCAAGAGAAGTAAGGGGTCGATCATGTTGAGTTGGCCTGATGTTGTTGGTAAAAACAGTTAGAAGTCATAAAAAAATCAGCAGCGGCTCCGTTTTGTTGGTACTTAGATACATAAAGTAGCAGTTCTTGCCATTTTTATTTTCCATTATTGGTGAGGGCTGTTCAAATCCATGCAGTATTCCCCAGGGTTACCAAGTTGTTAGCTGTAAGCACAGATTTTTCTCTTCTTATCAAGAAATCACACTGCCATGCAAATGCATAAAATAGACACTTTTATGGACATGTTAGAAAAATTAATTTATTAAACATGTAAATCATATACATATTTCAATTCTTTATTAGTAGTAGAAAATTATCTGTAACCTCAAAAAATGAGTGTATTACATCAAAGCGTGACTGTGCAGCAATTAAGGACAACTGCATAAATAAACAGTATTGCATTTTGGTCATTAGGTTTTCCTTGAAGTGCTATTATATTGATTCTATGATCACTCTTCTGTCACGGTGACCATGATGCTTTCCACATTAATGATTACTTTTGGAATTTATTTTTCAGTAGTTTCAGCAGACCTTGGGAAACCTCTTCTGAAGCTTTTTGTTGCTCTAGCACCTGCCACATTACTAAGAAAAATTTAGAATATTAGTGAGGTCAAGATGTTTTATTTGTATAAACTTTTATTCTGTTAGGCTTTTGCCAAGTGCTCAAAAAATCATAATAAAAAAAACAGATTCTTTTTCTTTTACTTTCATTTTTACTGTCTGATGGTAGAGAGTATATATATTATGTAGAGGAATGATAGAGTCTGAAGAGAATGTATAACAAATCTTTGTGACCTGAGGTTAGAGGATGGTTTTGCGAAGGCAAAGTTGGAGGCAGTGAGAATTTGAATAATTCAAGTGAGAGCTGGTAAAGACTGGGACTACTGTAGGCAAAGAAAAATGTAGGAATAAAAAGGAAGGAGTTGGTCCGATAATCTCAGGCCATGAAATGGACAGGACTTGATTTTGAGTAGGAGGCAGAAAGGTGATGTGGAAGAGACTAGAATGACCGTGGTGACTGATGAGCTGGCTGAGTGGACAATTGTGGTGTCAGCAGAGATTTAGGAGAACAGGAGTAGCTGCTTTCATGAGGAAAAGGTGGTAAATTTCCTTTTAGAATATTTGGGTTGAGGCATCTATTAAATTCAAATAATTATGCTCATCAAGAAGTTGGAGTCTTTAGTTTAGAGAGAGTCAGGGTTGGAGTAAAGATTGGGAGCAGCAGTATTCAGGTTACTACCTGAATGTATAAGACATGAAAATGATGAAATCCAAGAGTATGTACAATGAAAACCACAGGGATTATGGATTTAAAAATACCAACATTTGAGCTACAGGCACAGCATAACCTGAAACAATAGATAGGACCAGAAGCTCTCAGTGCCTGAGAAATGAAGGGGGTCCAGATTTTCAAAAGTGAGTAGTTAGGCTGGACACACCCATAGTCTCAGCTACCCAGGAGGCTGAGGCAAGAGAATCCCTTGAGCTTAGGAATTCAAATAACATAGTAAGACCCCTGTATCTTAAAAAAAAAAAAAAAAAAAAAAAAGTAGTCCACAAAACACCCAGATCTTGGTTTCTTATACTATTCTCTAACCTTAAAAAAGTAAATAAATAATCTAATCAAAAATAGACAAATGAGCTGAATAGACATCTATCAAAAGAAAATATACAAATGGCCAACAGGTATAAGAAAAAATGTTCAACATCACTAATCATCAGGGAAATGCAAATAAAAAAAAAAACAATGAGATATCGCCCAACCCCCATTAGAATGACTATTATCAAAAAGACAAAAATTAGGCCAGGCACAGTGGCTCACACTTGTAATCCTAGAATTTTGGAAGACTAAGGTAGGTGAAATGCCTGAGTCCAGGAGTTGGAGACCAGCCTGAGTAACATGGCAAGACCCATCTCTACAAAAAATAAAACAAATTAGCCAGGCATTGTGGTGCATACCTGTAGTCCTGGTGTACTGGGGAGGCTGAGGTGGGAGGATCACTTGCACCCAGGAGTTAGATGCTGCAGTGAGCTGTGATCACGACACTATACCCCCTGGGCAACAGGCAACAGAGATAGACCTTGTCTCAAAAAAAAGACAAAAATTAACAATTGCTGGTGAGAATGTGAGGAAAGGGGAACTCTTATATACCACTGGTGGAATATCAACTAATACAACCATTAAAGAAAATATTATGGAGTTTCCTTAAGAAAACTAAAAATAGAATTACCATATGATCCAACAATCTCACTACTGAATATATATACAAAGGAAAGGAAACTGGTGTGTTCAAGAAATACAATAGCCAAGATAAAGAATCAATCTAAATGTCCCTCAACAGATGAATGGATAAAGAAAATGTGGCATCTATACACAATGGAATACTATTCATCCATAAAAAAGAATGAAATTCTGTCATTTGCAGTAACATAGATGAGCTTGGAAGACATTATATAAAGTGCAATAAGTCAGGCAAAGATAAATACCATTCATATGTGGGAGCTAAAGAAGTTGATATCATAAAAATATAGAGTACAATACTGGTTACTAGAGGTGGGGAAGGGAAGGGCTGGGGAGGATAGCCTAAGGTTAGTTAATGGATAGAAAGGTAGGAGGAATACGCATGAGAGAGTATCATAAAAAATCAAAATTAAAAGACATTCTATAAAATAACTAGACTACTCTCTTCAAAAAAGTCAAGATCCTGGAAGCAAAGACTGCAGAGATATTTAAGGGAGACTAAACAGCCATACCAAGTAAATGAAATATATGATATGGGACTAGACACTGAATTGGAAAAGGTGACCTATAAAAGGCATTTGGGGGATGATTGAAATTTGAATACAGTCTGTAGATTGGAACCCAGGCATCATTTTATAGCTCCCCAGTAGATTTCCATGTGCAGCCAAGTTTGAGAACTACTAGAATCCCTCCCTGGTTTTCATTTAGACCTCACTGCTGGCCCAATTAGACCAAGCAGTTTCTAACTTCACATTAAGTGTCTCAGGATTTTTAGGAAGTCTTGAAGACAGAGAGAATTATAAAAGATGACATGCTATAAACCTAACATTGGCATGCTTTTATGGTAATTAATAAGAGTGATGATTATGTAACTATATTAAAAGAATTGCAGATGACTTGAATGATGTAAATAATCAATATTCCTTCCTAATCACACATACACACACACACACACAAACATTGATGAGGGCAACTCAAAGGGATACAGAAATCAATTGAAAGTGCTCCCAGTGGCTAAAGGTGGAAAATTTTGAGCAAAAAATAGGTTGAATTATAACCTAAAGTACAAAATAAATATCTGTGAGTCCATATTGATATAACTAATTGATTGAATATATAAATTAAGTAAGTATAATGAACAAATCTCCCATACATATTAATTTAAATGATTTATGTAGATATCCTGCCCTTAAGGAGAAGGAGCATAAATCCTATTACTAGAGTGCACGGACTGCACATAGTGTCTTCCTTCTAAAGAGTACATTATGGAAAGGGGAGGAAAGGGTAACTTTGCAGTGGAGAAACCTCACAAACACTAACTCAGACAAGGCGATCCAGGCTAACATTAACAGTGATAGGTCTTGTTAATAGTACATATCCTTGTTATGTTGTGACGAAAATGGCACTTTGAGTGGTTTTCCTCCCCAAAACCTTTAACCACAATCTAACCATGAGAAAAACTGCAATTGACTTACATTCAGTATATATCTGACCAGTACTTTGCAAAACTGTTAAAGTCATCGAAAACAAGAAAGTCAGTAAGAAGGAAAAAAATTAACAATAGTAACACCATTTAATGCAATTTGAAGAGTATATAACAACAAGCAAGTGATCAATAAATACAAACTTTTCTTCCTCTCCTGCTCATTCTCCTCCTTCCTCTTCTTATGAAAATTTAACTAACAGAAACCCCTCATATGTAAGGAGCGTGTGCGCAAGTCTGAAGCCTTCCAAAACATCTCTCTTAACTTCGTATCTATATAGTCTTCTCCCACCACATACTTATCTATTCTTTTCATATCTCAACTATAGATTAATTCAGCACAACTGGAAAATGTGATCTCATCTCTAATAACAAATCTGAGATAGTCTCTAATAGAACTATTTCTTATAACTTCTAAGGGACTAGAGATAAATCAAAGTGATTGAGAATGCTTACAGCCTTAGAATCATCCCACCCGCGAGACTTGGTGTGTAGCAGAGATTAACTCCCAACCTTATATAGAGTGATTCTTCCTGATTTCCCAGACAAAATCTTTTTACCTATAATCTCTCCCTTAAGATCACCCTTAACTTTTAAGAAGTGATTATTTCAGGAGAATAAATACAGGGAGCTGAGGTCAACTATATATCTCGTTAAGGTATTTGTCTAGAGCAAAGGTCTTGGTATCTTGTGATGTGGAAACCCCACAAGCAGGCAAAATATGACTTGAGTATCCCTTTCCCTCCTTTATTTCCCCTCTTCATGCTTTCTGTTATAGATCAGTTACTTTTTATGTCTGTCCATGTAAGTAATCAAAGCCTTTCCTTGAATCTTAGCACTCAGATCTGTTTTTCTTCATTTGGTCTCATATATTCTACCATCTTTCCCTGTCAACAGCAAAACTATCTTTCTTTTGCTTTCATTCCTTCATGCTTTTTAATTTTGCTATTGTGTTGCTAGTTCTCCTGCCAAAACCTTTTGATTTAGCAAGAGAATTCTACAAATAGCATCATAACTAAAAGAGATAATTCTAAGGGTAGGAATTTGGGGTTATTAGTCATTAAATAAGGGTGATAATTTCATGTAAGTGTTGAAATTTTTCAACTTTATGTCAGAGCAAAAATGTGACTGGTCAGTTTACTGAGGTTCATATGTGGACCATGTACATGAGATGGCCATCATGAAAAATTATACTCATAGGTTTGTGTCTATATGCACGAGTGTGTGTGTGTGTGTGTGTGTGTGTGTGTAAAACTTCCTGATCTCTAAGCAGGGTTATTGAGTGACTTTAAGACAATTGTTAAAAACCAATGCAATGAGATTCAAACCTTAACATTTTTAGTATCACAAACATGTATTGAAATTTTTGGTATCATTTGCTGTAAACAATGTACATTATTTAAATAAATTGTGTTGATAATTCTATTTGCAAGTTTTGTTTATAGTTCATATATTATTATTATAAATAAACAAAAATAGATGCAGCAGCATGCTATGGGCACAATGTTGAAACTGTATATAATTTAGTCAATGGAGCACAAGCACTAAACATAAAGTATATATATACTATAGCCCATTAGAGCCCACAAGTTCAAAGCCAATTCTAGATAACTAGGTTACCCAGGATGAAAGGCACTTGTATTAATTAGAAGGGTGAAGGGTAAGTAACTGTAACAAAAATACAGAAAATAAAAATACAGTGGCTTAAATAAGATGAAAGTTTACGTTCTTTTCAGGTAAGAATCAGACACATCTAGGCTGGTGGGCACATCTGCTTCATAAGTTCATTGTGAGACCCAGGTTCTCTCTCTCTGTTTGGCCTGCCCATTCACAGGCATTGTCCTAGTCTCCCAGGTCTATGCTTCATCCCTGACACTTTTGTTTTCCATCCCAAAGGAAGAGAAAGAGACAGGAAGACATCCTGGGCAAGCAATTTCCCTTTAAGCATGAGAGGCGAAAATCATGCACATCCTGTGTTCACTTCCCAATGGAGACAACCTGATCACATGGCCACAGAGTAAATGCTGAGCTTATAAACTTTGCATTGCAAGATGAAATGCTGATTTGTAGCTCTTGGCTTAGAGAATTCAAAGCAGTGAGTATTTCGTACCTATCCCATTGTGTTTTTTGAGAAATAAATTGAATAAAATAATCACTCCTTATGCAGGGCATGTGGAGATCGATTACTAAATATGGCGGGGAGGAGATGGGTGTATACATACATAATGAGTGCAATGCACACTGTCGGGTGAAGGACACGCTTGAAGCTCTGACTGGCGGGGGTGGGGGAAGGGCAATATATGTAACCTAAACTTTTGTACCCCCATAATATGCTGAAATAAAAAATAAATAAATAAATAAATAAATACAAAAACAAACAAACAAAAATACCAGGTTTCTTCCTTTGTCTAGATGATTCAGTCAGACCTATAGATCTAGGATTTTTTGGCAAATTGATGATCGGTGGTATCTGTTGGAGATTCAAAGACTCAAAGTCTATTTGACCCCAAATAGAACAATGCTGATAAGCAAGTCAGGACTGATAAGCAAGGGTTTCACTGAGCAAGGTGGTAAGTTTATACATTTAAAAAACCATTCTACCCTGGGCAGGACCTGGTTCTATTCTCTAAATTGAAGAGGAATTGAATTTGGCATTCAAAGATCATGGAATATGACAGATTTTTGCTAGATGATATGGTCTAGAAGGCATGATACTAGCATTTAGTAAATATTTGCACAAAATTCAGGAAAAACACAAAACATCAGAGGAGGCTTCTACACCCAGGTTGAATAGTTAGACTGATTTATGATGGGATGTCTTAGACAATAACTATGTTGCATTTTGGCAAACATCAGTTTTAATTCAGGATCTATACAGAGTACCCAGTGCTTTTATCTCTGGGATTTTATCTACCTATGATGATCTTTGAGAATCTTATTTGTTAAATCAATGTAAGTCATTCATTTCTGGGCTTATTTCCCTCTCCTGCATGCTAAATGATAATGCCAGGGAATCAGAAAATGATTTTTCAAAATCTAGACCTATATGGACAGGAATCTGCAATACTTAAAAATTTTAACATTGTGTCCTAAATATAATTCCGCAGACAAGGCATATTCAAGGCCCAGCTCAAATCCTAAAAATAAATTCCCAACAGGAAGTTATTTCCTGTCACACCGTCAGAGTTTTCTCTCTTTTTATTCCTCAGAAAACTATTTGGGCAGATAGCATTTTCCGTATCATTCATGGAAGTTTATCATATACACCTTGGACCTGTAGTAATTATCCTTATGTTCTTATTTCCTCATCTAAGTGATGAGCTAGCTGGGATGTGGCTTATGCTTCTTTTTTGGGACAGCATATGGGGGCTTTCAAGTCTTAAGTACGTTATAAACCCTAAACAGAACTTTCCAAATATTCAAACCTGGTTTTAGTTCTTTGTTGTTGTTGTTGTTGTTATATTTTCCTTATTCTGTCTTAGATAAATATATATTTGTTTATATTGAGGGCAATAAATCACCAAAAACTACACAATATTAATTTAAAAGTTAACATGACTAAACATAAAATGAGTTAAAATACCTATCAGCAGAAGCCTTCCATCTAGAGCTATTCTAAAATGTATTGGTTATTATTCTACAGATTCCATAAACCTTTTCAAAGTGCCATCAGATGAAAAGCAGGGTAACGTATGTGCTATTTGGGAAATTAATGATCTTTTTGATGAATAATGAAAATCAGAAAAAATAATCAAAGACTATGACTTCCCATATAATGATAATGGCTAACACTGATATAATGCTTACTATGCCCAAGCACTGTCCCAAAAACAAGTACCAAAGGGTGAATGCTAAATATCCCCATTTTTGAGATGAGAAAGCTGAGGCAAAGAGAAGTCAAATCACTTCTCCCAGGATGCAAAGTCAGAATTTCAACTCCGTCATTCCACCTCCAAACTTAGTTGATAACTGCTGTGATGGCTTTCTTCTAGTTTAAATTCTAGCTTTATTTAAGAAAGAATCTACTCTGGAGAATCAGCCTCCATATGTGACCTGTATAATGTTAGAGTACCAATGCTGGCTACTGTTTATTGAGTTCTACCATCCTGGGACAGTAGCACTAATGTTAATATTTGAGGATTCATGGGCTTTAGTACTCTCTCTCCTCCCTCTTGGGCCTCTTCCATCTCCCTGGCCTTTCATTGCATAGATTTGGTTAAGACTGAAGTTGGCAATGCAGAAGGTAAAAAAGGTTCAGTTAAGGTAAAACTGAATAATTTGACAAGACAGAGAGTAACACCAGGATAAGAAGAATAAATTCAAAAGAAAGGAGGAGGAATGGGACTGTGGGATGAGGAGCCAACAGAAAATGGAGAGGAGTTTGAAGTTGAGATTTTAGGAGGATAGTTCTAATGTTGAGATCAGAGATGAAGGTCAGGGCCACCATACTTCTTGCACTTAAGCCTCCCAAAGTCAAGTGGGACTTCTGCCCCAAGACTCCTTGCCTCAGGAAGTTCTGTGCTTTGAAGGACTTCATTCATCAGAGGGACAACATACTATGATATAATAATAAGATGAAATATGCAGAATAAAACAGAATACTTATAAGCCACCTACAAAACCCAGCAAACATCATCTTTACTTTGTATATATGGGACCTATTATATGGCACATGAAAAAGACTATATCTTATGATTTCAGCTAATTATTTTGCATTAGACAGAATAGTTCCAGATTCCAATAGCTCAGGATCCCTATATAGTAAAAAGTCCTGAAAAATGTTGCACATTCACCTGATGCCTGCCTGAAATTTTCCTCTAATATTACTTAAGCGTTCATAGATTTATCACTTATATGTAAAAGAAATACTGTTTCACCTCCTACAAGTTCCATTTGCCTCAATGTGATATATTGCAATAAAGTTGTTGCTAATAAAATAGACAAGTTTTCCATTGTGATTCTGCAAACAAGTGGAAAATTCCTCCTCTTCAGCATTTGTTTTATTGTTGAGTGATATAAAAGATGCCCATTGTACTGCCCGGCTATTACACAAATCCTTAAGGAGATCTTGGTCAACATAGTAAGAGAGCAAATTCTAGAAATGCACTTATTATTGCCTAATAATTTCAAAAGAAAATATGGCTGGAAAATGTGTTCTGTTTAGTCGATACAATTGCAATAGTAAGTTTTACATGAACAGAGAATGAATTACCTTTCACATTCTTTTCTGCATTCTCTGGTTAAAACTTGCATTTGGGAATATGAAGCACAGTAATAACCTTTGAGAGAGTCATTGGAAGCCAGTACACCCATATGTCATGATGGATGATCTAAAGTCATGGGTAAAGATGTAACCAGCATTAAGTGAATGGTATTGGGGAATTGCAGAGACAAGAAGGCCTATATTGTTTCAATCTAAATAGATTCCAAAGAGTTATGGCATTGTGAGTAATAATAGTGTTGTTACCTTTTTCTTATTGTGGGAAATATGAAGTTCTCTAGTAATTTAACACATCTGCAGTAAAAAACAGGAAGAGATGGTTCTGGACACAATAAACTTGTGCCTGGACACCATGAAGGATCTTCACATGCACTGATTGAATAATAAACAAATATTTAATCCCCTTTTCTCTACCCACTAATCTAAACCAGCGTTGAGATATAGTAATACCTCACAGAGCCCCCTGAATTTAGTATTAAATATTTTATTTAAAATGCTTAGATTGGCAGAGACCCACAAGTAGTGTTTCTCCAGGGCCCTACACACCTCTCAGGAGGCAATGCACTCTGAAATATTGAGGGAAATAAAGGATTTTAATTTTTTTTAATACATTATAAAAGGACTTTTACTCACGATTTAAATTTTTTTTTTTTTTTTTGGATGTCAGACTGTACAAGCAATACCAATTATACAAATAAGAAAGTTCAGCAGAAAAAGTGATTTTCCAGAGATTACCCAGTAGTAAAGAATGGCACAAGTTTTGCCTCAAGATGTGTATAACTCCAAACATCATTCTCTCCACCATAGCACACATCTTTTTCTTCCTCTGATGAATAAGTAATTCAGGCTTTCCAATTTTGGTGATACTAGCCTTTAACTTTACCATGATATCAAAACATTCTCACATTAATTTGATTTGATTGCTGAAATATTCTGCACTAATAGGGAATAAAAATCACTAAGATCATTAGATCAGATATTCTCAGCGGTTATAAATCAATAAACATTTGCTTGCTATAGTTTTGATTGCACACACATGTTCTGTACAGTCAGACCCTTATCTTACAATGACATAACTTGGTTTCTCTGTGCTAATATTGAATACTAGAGTCTAGACACATTTTTCTTCTGTTACATTTCTGATTCTTCAGGCAACCCTGACTATATAGGCATCTGTTGTTTTTTCTTTTTATCACCTTAATTTTAACACAGGCTGAACCTGTCAGAGTCTCTTGCTCATATGTGATTCAATATATATTGAATAAATGAATGAATGTTTGAGCCAAGTTCCATAACTATGTGAATAATTTTGAATCAGTATTCTGACTGAAGATGAGATGAGACTTTACTGAGTAATTTTCATATCCTAAACTTATGTACCAGATATTATCATATCAAAAAATTAAATACACATTTTAAAGTTGATATCCTAATAGAGCTGTAAAGATTCCATAGAAAATAAACTAGTAAAGTATATTATTATGAAATATGCAATTATAAAAATGTTATCCATAAGAAAAATATGTAGCTTTGATATATAGAACAAAATCTTATGAAGCAGAAATAATCAAAATCCTCTGATATAACTAGATCACTGCTCAAGGATAATAAAAACCTATGTCGAGGAGAAAAATCTAACACAAGAAAATCATACAGATCTCCACTATGGTTTATTTACAAAAAATATTTGTATTAAGTATTTAATCTTAATAAATCTTAAAAATTGATAAAGTAAAGCAAAATTAAAAATTCATGCAATCTAATATGAATTCTGCTACAAAAGAATATATATAATATTTTGAATTAGGTTTATTTGAGGGAGACCAGATTCTGGAGGTCATGGAATCTGGCTTTCATATGTTAATAAATCATTTTATTCTTCAAAGATGGCGGGTAAGGTTCTGAGCAAGACTAAACTCCTAGTTGGTCCAGAGTGTAGGATGATCAATGAGAAAACACAATGAGCTTCCAGCAATGTACACATTGTTTCTACCAGTACTGATGATCTAATTTATGATTTTAAAAAGAATGTCTTCACTCTTATTAAAGTTTGTATTCCTCCTAGAATGAGGAGGGGAGCGGAATAGAATGAATCAACTCTGTGTAGGAGGTTTACACTTAGAAGTATAAAATAAAACACAGGCTCTCAGTCTGGTTCTCTTTAGGTCAAGGCTATTCTTAGTCACACTGGTAAAATTGGGAGGAAGCTTGCCACACTCAACAGTTAATATTCTCAGGTCTTTCAGAAACATTCTGTCTCATTATAATGCGTTCTATACAGGGAACAGAATTATGATTATCATCCATTATTTATTCAAATAAAAATATTCAATGGGTGAATTGATTAAATGATGAATAAAGCATTTTGCAACTGGCTTCACAATAGTTACTTTATTGATTTCTTTCTACTATGCAAACTTTAGAATATTAATTATCTAGGATGCTTAGATAGGTGCCTAATTAAAAGAATAAAAATATTCTATAATTTTGCTTTTTAATTACTTGAAATTATTTTAATACACTTCCTATCTCTTTATACCAGTGTTTGTACATTTCTTCATGTATTATAAAGGCCAAATATATAATCAAAAAGTTCAAAATAATCTCTAGCTAATAACTACTGACAGTATTCTTGCTATACCAACTATTTGTTGTGAGTGAATTATTTACATCACTTGATTTAATGCCATCCTGGTAACAAATATGTGC
Organism: Varecia variegata; assembly: GCA_028533085.1. NCBI lineage: Eukaryota > Metazoa > Chordata > Mammalia > Primates > Lemuridae > Varecia > Varecia variegata. The sequence goes on from CM052438.1 coordinate 63,585,254, forward strand.
TTTCTTAGTTAAATGGTGTTGGGGAAACATAATTAAAAACAACATTTTTTCCCAATTCAGAAAAGTTCTCTACAAAAGTAGTGGAGAAAGAACACTGTTTTATTATTCAATAAGCATTAAACCAGATGTAATGTGCATCACAGGTAATCTGCTAAGAGGCTGCGAATACAGAAACTTCGTTCTTCTATATAGCCAAGACCTCAAGTAAGAGAACTTGACAGTGGCTTTCATTACACTAGTTCATCCTTGATTCACCTGATATTTGGGGGTGATCATCTATGTTACCTAATTAGATTTATCCAGAAGAAAAACAAAATTTCTCAAATCTTTATGATATATGTAGTTTGCAACTTGGAGCAAGATACTCATGGAAGTTAGACTTCAACCTACTCATAGAAACTGGATAGAAAGGGATGCTATCTCCCTTGATATATGCATTTCAAAGACATGGCTCCCAAGTCCTTGAGAAAGATGTTCCTGGGTCATAAAGCTGACAAAAGGGCTATCTAGTTTCAAAAGGATTTATATACATTTCAAAGAGAGGAAAAAGTACCACAAGCTTTCTAAAGTAAATGCTCTAAGAAAAAGGAGGAGAGGGAAATCTCTTCCCTTATTTTCAAAGGGAAAACGAAGCTGCTTGTTTATGTATTTTTAATAATCAGCTTTATGGACTATTTCTAGCTAATTAGCATTACTTCACATAGTTGTTTTTTGATGAGAACGCTTAGCATCCATTATATTAGCATTTTTCAAGAATTCAGTACATGTTAACTATAGTCACTATGTTGTATAATAGATGAACTGATTCCTCCAAAGTAACTAAAAATTTTGTATCCTTTGCCCAACATTGCCTCAAACCTTCAACCCCAAACGCTGAAGCCCCTGGTAACAACTTTCTCCTCTCTATTTCTATGAGATCAACTTTTTTAGATTCCACATATAAGTGAGATCATGCAGTATTTCTCTTTCTGTGCCAGGCTTATTTAACTTAGCATAACCTCCTTTATATTCATCCATGTTGTTGCAAATGATAAGAATTTCTTCTTTTCCATGGCTGGATAATATTCCACTGTGTATGTGTACCCCATTTAGCTTCCCCTTTAGGAAAGACAGAATTTCCTTCTTTTATAAGGCCAAATAGGATCCCATGTGTGTATCTACAATATTGTCTTTATTCATTTATGCATTGATGAACACTTACATTGGTTGCATATCTTGGCTATTGTGAATACTGCTGCAATAAATATTGGAGTGCAGATATTTCTTTGACATACTGATTTCATATCCTTTGCATATATACCCAATAGTAGGATTATTGGATTATATGAAAGTTCTACTTTTAATTTTTTGAGGAACTTCCTATACTGTTTTCCATAATGGCTATACTATTAATAGACATTCTCTCCAACACTAGTAAGGGTTCCCTTTTTTCCACATCCTCCTGAAGACATATTATCTTCTGTCTTTTTAACAGCCATCTAGCAAGTGTGAGGTGATATTTCATTGTGATTATAATTTGCATTTCCCTGATGATTAGTGATGTTGACCATTTTTTCACACACCTGTTTGGCATTTTTATGTCTTTTTTTGAGAAATGTCTATCAGATCCTTTGCCCATTCTTTAATTGGGTTATTTGTTTTCTTGCTATTGAGTTGTTTGAGTTCCTTATACAGTTTGGACTTACCCCTTATCAGATGTATAGTTTAGAAATATTTTCTTCCATTCTGTAGTCTCTTCACTCTGTTGTTTCCTTTGCCATGCAGAAGCTTTTTAGTTTGATGTACTCTCTTTTGTCTATTTTTGCTTTTGTTGCCTGTGCTTTGGAGTCATATCCAACAAAGTGATTGCCCAGACCAACATCAATCTTTAAAATGAAAATGTAAAAGGCTAACATGAATGAGGTGATTGCTTAGGTGCAGTTCTAAGCACTTACAACTAGTAACACATTTAATGCACAAGGTAGATGCTATTATTATTGTTCTTTCTTACTAAAAGAAAACAGAAACACAGAGGGTTTAAGCAATTTTTCCAAGCTCACTTAGCTAGCTAGCAGCAGCACTAGAAATTTGACTCTGTGCCCCAATTTTTAACAACTGCTCTGCTATGTCCACCTTCTAGGGTGATGTGATAAAGTGTATTAGATATTCCACTTTCTGCAATGCTCAGCATATAGTACATATTAAATAAATACTACCCTCCATTGCTGTTTTGTGATTTGTTGCTGTGTCATTCTAAAACTCCCATTTTCTGGCTTTCAGGGTAATCTTCACCCTTTTTCTTCACTAATTAAAAAAAAAAAGCTTTTATTTAATCCACAAATACATAAATGTGGAATTCTAGGGTTAGGGAATTCTGTCATTAACTAATTCATTCAGTTAACAGCGATCTAAGCAGTGCCTCCTAAATGCTAGGCATTATGCTAGATGCTTTCATGGAAGTCCATGCTTTAAAGATTTGGGGAGAATTAATAAGTATTACAGGTTCAAGGCCCACAGAGACTAAAACCTATTATTAGAGCTAAATCTGAAAACAAAATTGGCATGAACTACACAGAAGCCTCAAAACCTTTTGAATCTGACCCTGTCATCTTTCTCTAAGTGATTTATCCAGAGATCTGTTACTATTTTCTTGAGGCAAAATAGTCTTGAATGACCCAAGGTTTCCATTAATAGTTTTCATTTTTTTTTTTTGTCTCAGCTAATTGCTTTAGAATACCTCTCCATCTGCAATCTTCTTATAGTTAACATTTTAAGACTCTCTGATAAAAACTTAGCTTCTCCTTAGGAAATTCAAAATCTACAAAAGCAAAATGTTGAACTTATAAATGATGGAATCAAGGAGACATACATGGTTAAAATATTAAAAAATTTGAAAAATTAATCATAAAGATAATTATACCCTGGCAGTAATATACTTGAAAGTTTCTCATAGTGCTGCTAACCTCAAGATCAATTTTTGCCACATTTATCAGTGGTAAATGTAGATGTGGGGAGGGCTGCTGAGTAAGTGTAAAAGGATTGGATAGTTCAGTCTCAAATTCTAGCTCTGCCTCTTAGTATCCGATTGGACAGTTTACTCAATCTCTGTGAATCTTAGTTTGCAAATTAGTTGGTCTTTTTATGTATTTCAAAATTCAGTTGTATTAGCAAGGTAATGAATATAAAGAAATTATTAAGTGCTAACTGTATTACTGAGATATTTTATAAGTGCTCAATACATAATGAGTTACCATTAAATTTATCTGAAATTCTATAAGCATACATCTTTCTATTTTTTTCATTTATTTCAATACAGCAACCATAATTATCTTGTTAAATCAAGTCAGGTCAAAGCAAACACCTCCTGACCTTGGTGTGCAAGTCTTTACCTGGTCTGCATTTTGTTTGCTCTCTGACCTCATTTTTTCCCAATCTTTGACTTCTCTGTGTAGATCAAAGTCACATGAGCTCAGGACTTTTTTTCTATTCCTGGAGCAGGAGAGATACACTCCTGTTCCAAAGCCTGTGCACTTGATGTTGCCTCTCTTAGAACACTTTTTTTTTTTTTTTTTTTTTTGAGACAGGGTCTCCCTTTGTTGCCTAGGCTAGAGTACAGTGGCATCATCATAGCTCACTGCAACCTCAAACTCTTGGGCTCAAGCGATCCTCCTGCCTCAGCCTCCTGAGTACTGGCACTATAGGCCCACACCACTACACTTGGCTAAGTGGAACACGTTTTGACCTATCCATTGCAGAGTTTGCTCTTTACTTCCTTGAGGTTTTTAGTCATATGTCATTTTCTCTTTAATGTCTTCTTTAACCATCCTATTAAACATGAGGTTTCACCTCCCCATACTTCTTAGTCCTCTTCTAGGCTTTGTTATTCTCCATAACATTCGTCACCATTTAATATGCATACTATAATTTACTTATTTATATTATTTGTTATTTGCCTCCCTTACTATAATAGAAATGCTATGGGGGCAGGAGTTTGTGTCAATCTTAATCAATTTTGCGAGCCCACTTCCAAGAAGAGTATAGTACACAAAAGACACTCAATGAGCATATGACAGTATAAACTGTCCAAGCAAAAAAAAAAAAAAAAAAAAAAAAGCATCAATATAATTCTTAGAGTGTGGATAAAAGAAGTATGGTGGGTCAGAATATGTAGGAAGGCATGTCATAAGGGAAACTTGAGTTGTACTTTAGGATGATTTGTGTAAGACAAACCAATGGGAGAGAAACCACTTGGGAAGAACATAAAGTTATCTTATATCATCCTTGATAATTTTAGTTATTTATCTCTTATTTTAGGTAACCAAGAACTAGATATTTAACCAGCAAACCAGATATTACCATTGGTCTTAGCTAGTTTGCTATTATCTAGTACTTCACACTTTTTATCAACCAGAAATATCTCATGATATATAAATATAATAAATTAATAGCATTTCCTAAAGCCCTAGGGATGTCTCAGCCAGAGAAACTCTTCAAGAAAGTCCCAATACATTTATATGTAACAGATGAGTTCTAATTTTGAATTAGGCAGAGGTCATATGACTCAAGAGTCCTACATATTTTATCTACCAGGTCTACTAACATTAAATTAAATTAACATTACATTACATTAAATATTTTAAAAACCACAGGGAAAGTTTTCTTTGCATTTTTAAAATAAAACATGAGTTTGTTTTGCATAAGGAGAGAGTGTCTTTATTTTGTGGTACTCTGATTTATACAAAAATTTCTTGAGTGTGTTTCTGTGCTATATTCTACCATGAAATATCGTTACCAATTTGTGTCATACCCCATCTCACTCTCAGAAATGTTTATGTCTAAAGGAAAATTATGGCTCATAAAAATGATCTCTCTTAAACAAATATATGGTGTAAGATAGGAAAAAACATAACACAATGATTTTTACTTGACTTAATTTTATTTCCTTGCTTGCATGTTAGGTATTGGATGCATCAACTAAAATACTGTTATTGGTCTTAGTTTCATTGCTATTTGCTATACTCTGCATATTATCCAGTGACTTATGTTTTCTGTGGCATTGCCAAATGATCCTTACATTTAATAAATTGTATTAAATATTACATTCTTATTGAATTAGAAGTAATTGCATCTGTTTCAATTACTGAGACCACATTCTGAATCATATGTGCATTTATTTTTATTGTTGTAAACTCAACATTTTAGCTAAATAAATTAGTGATAAGGCAAGAAATGTTTATGAAGAGTTTATATCATTAACTAGTTGAGGGAGTTAAATAAATTATTTTCAATGTTAATTCTTTTCAATCTTTCATATTAATATGCAACCTGAAAAATTTGTTTCTCATTTTGTGAATTAATCAGCTTTATAGAGTGCCCATAAAATTACTTATTCTTAATATAAAATGCATTAAATTCTTCTTTTATTATAGAACTAATCTCACTCTTCTGCCCTTGTCTGTGAAGGCAGAAATTATACCTAATTTATTCTTCTATCACAGAGCATTAGACAGTACTAAGTCCATAGTGGGTGCTCAGCATATATTTTAAATGAAATAATTAATAATCACATAACCAAAATTTTCTCTAATTGTTTGCTATTTTGAGAAGAATTATAGTACTATAACATAAAATCAGATGAATTCTTATCTTGAAGAAAATAATAGTCTGATAATATTTTCAAATTTTTTAAACTTTTGATTTTCCCTGAGATATTCTCAAATGTTCTCTTTTCACTTCCATGTGTTCTGATAATCAGTTCAACTCAGCACAGGCAAATCAACATGTCAATAGATTAGGAGCAGAGAGGACAAAGGTGGATCCAGGGTGCATGGGTCCCTTTTGTGATTCATGTGACTTAGAGCTAGTGTGGAATTATACACTGGTGTACCTTGGAAAGTCCTACTTTAGACCTGTGGTGTTGGTGTCTAAATAGATTTTAGAATATTTGCTCGAAAGCGGGCCTCAATTGAGACAATAAATTATATAGTCACTCTACCTATGCTGCCCTATTGACAGGATCATTGGTTTGTCACTTAGATTTTCAAAGTTCCCACCCCATGACTACCTAAGAATGTGTAAGGATATTTAGAAAGCTGACCCTAGTGCAAGACATTCTAATATTCAGTATACATAAACACAAAAGCCATGCAAATGACCACTCCTTAATTAATTTGATAAGTAAGCCCTTATAGCAGTGTCTGAATCTAATTCACATATTACAAGGGAAAATTCAGAAGTTTAATTCAAACATACCAAATGCTTCCTGTCAAGCACCAACAGCAGCAACGCTGTTAGCATCATAATGAAGGACACGATGACACACTAGATATCAAAAGAATGGCTTATATTTTTTCCTCTCATGAAATTAGAGAAATTGCCAAACATCTAAACTGGCATTCAAAACTGCTTCGTTTAGTGGAGGCTGGATATTGTGCCTACTCCGTTTTTCCATAATTTGTAAAATATTCTCAGTACATAAATATCTGGGCATGTGTACAAGTTTAAAATGTTATAAACACATTCTTAAAATACTTTATCTTTTTGTCTATTACAAATTTGATTTATGCATAATGTAAATAACTTTGTTTACAGCCTTTTGCTACCCAAAACTTTATTTTGTCCAAGGAATCAGAATAACAAGTGCAATTATTTGAACTAACCAATCTCATTTTGGCAGAAAGGAAACTATAAGCCGTGAAATCTGATTGCCTGTTTTCAATTTCCTATATATTCAGTTTTCATGAGGACATAAGGATCATTTAGGATTTGATGCATTTTTTTTTTAAACCTGGACCTTAATGGATAAAGGATATGCTTTAAATTCACATAGATCTGGGCTTGAATCCCAAGATAGTCGATTACTAGCTTTGTGAGTTGGATAAGTTATTTGATCTTTTTCAGCTTCATTATTCTTGTTTGTAAAATGAAGATAACAATTCTCTCTTTCAGGAGGTTACAGGCTTACGTGAGATGATGCATTTAATGTGCTCAGCACAGTGCCCGGCATATAATAAGGGCTTAACCCCTTTTTCTTTTTTTCACAACAAAATTACTAGTATATTAAAGGAAAGAACTGTACTTATTATTCTTTGTCACATCTCTTTTTTCCTTTTCTATCTTGATCTATAAAAAATGCCACATACATGGTACTTAATAAATATATGCTACCTTCATTTAATAAATTCCAGAATATAATTATAAATCTGACATTTTCAGGCTTTGTCTGATTGTATGATTTCTCTATTTAATTTTCATATTATCATTTTTCCATGCTTGAGAATTTTGATTATTGGGGGAACTTAATGCAGCTTCTAATGTTTGTTTGTTTGTTTTAATTGAATGCAGCTAAACTATATTGAACTCCATGTAACACTTTTACCTATAGAACTATTCTGGTGGAAATATTAAAAGAAACTAAACCAACTGGCATGGAGAAAAGTTAAGTGGGAAAGAGGAAACTGGACACAGAGATTATCCCAAAGTTTTTCTGAGGGCTATTCTTCCATTTACCTCTCTTCTATTTGATTATCAGAAAAATATGAGGGAACCCAGGCAGTGAATAATTAGTTTTGCTACTGAATTTTTTTTTTTGAACTTTGGTGATGATGCTACCTTTTTCTAATGCATGCCCAAGGTAAAAAAAAAAAAAAAAATCTTTTGACCTTCTTTGCTATAGTTTCCTCTTTTTTCAAAGAAAGGTCTATCATAGTGACAATCACATGCTTAATAAATTGCTTTGATATACATTTAAGGAAATTCCTTAATTTTGTTAAACAGATTTGGCTAAATAAACAAAAATGACCACATAGAAAGCAGAACAATTATTAGGAAATACATAATATTAAAACTGGATTATAAACTTCTGATAGCATCAAATAGTTTTATGCATATTTTTCTGAAAATATTGTAAAATGTTAATTTTGTGTATTTGTCAAGGGAGGTAATTAATGTTGAATAATCATTATCAATAGAAAACCATCTAAAAACCCTTGATTGAGTTGCAAAGAGTTTAATTGACAATGCTAATTTAAATAAATATGCAATTATAACCGATGAAAGTGCAATAATCAAACACATTCATATTTGTTTTTTCTCTATATTGATTGGCTTAACTAATGAAGGAAAGGTGGGGTTTACTTCTGATTCCAGTGTGTTAAGCATTAGACATGGAGGAGAAGTCAAATCAGGGAGAGGCCAAGGAAACAGGCAAAGTAGGACAAGGCTGACAAATATCTCTGGATTTAGGAAATAGAAAGCGACTAGCAGTCTTGGTGAAATCAGAAGTATTACAGAGTGGCTCAGAGAACAGATTCTTAAGAGTTAAGGGAAAATGGTGGATGACAAAGCCCAAATAAGAATTCAGATTTTTATTCCAAAGGGCAAGGTATTACACAGAAGAAGAATGTTGAAATTCTAGATTACCACGTAGAATAAAGTGATAGCTTCTGCTTGTTCTTGTTCTTGTTCTTCCTCTTCTTCCTGCTTCCTTTGATTGGAAAGATTAGTTTGAGAATGTTCATATGCTGAAAAACAATGGTGCTAGTTGATACACAGGTTGAAAGTGAAGGAAAGGGGATAATATTTGTGAATTGAAAGTGTCAGAAGAGACAAGAGAGGATGGGGCTTTAGAACACAGGTGAAGTGACAAATATTACACGAGATTAAGGGCTCTTTCTACTGAAACAAGAAGGAAACAGGTAAAATGAATGTTAATTCATTCTTCCTCTCATTTATTTGATTAGCAAATATTGAAACTTATAATGACCACTACTTTACTATACCCTTGGTTGCAGAGATTAAACTAAGTCATTTTTCTAAAGGGATTCAAAACACAAATAATAATGGGAGGAGATAGGTGCTATAATCCAGATATGTACATGGCTACAGGAATATATGCTTTTCCTTAATGATTCTTAACAAAGTATAAATTTACATTTATTTGTTTAATCATTTGATTAATGCCATTCTCCATTAGATTTATCTACTAGATGGTAAAACCCCACAAGGGAAGAGACCACAATTATTTTCCTTACCATTTTATTACTAGTGTATAGAACATGCACGTAAGAAGTAATATATATATATATATATATATGTTGAATAAGTTAACACAAGTAGCACTTAATCTAGTTCAGAGGTAGAGTAGAATGGGATTAGGTAATGCTCTTTGGAGGAAAAGTCAATTGGGAGTTTTAAAGGATAAAAATGAGTTGGTCAAGGCTAGAAAATTGGGGTTTATGTGTTTGAGAGAGAGCAGAGGGAACTATAGGTGCAAAAAGGTGATTAAATAAATGAGGTTTCTGTAAGTAGGTCAGTATATTTGAAGAGGATGTTGTGGGGGGCAGGGGAGAGGGGTGGTGAGATGAGACTGGAGAGAAAAACAGATGTCAGATCGTTGTGTGTCTTGTTAGAACACATGAGATTTATATTGAAAATCTATTGGTGAACCATTGCAGTACAGTCATGTGCTACATAACTATGTTTCAGTCAGTGACAGACTGTATATAGGGTGGATCCATAAGATTATAATATTTTTACTGTACCTTTCCTATGTTGAGACACACAAATACCATTGTGTTACAGTTGTCTACAATATTCAGTACAGTAAGATGCTGTATAGGTTGTAGCCTAGGATCAATAAGTTATACCAAATAGCCCAGGTGTGTAGTAGTCTATGCCATCTAGGTTTGTTTAAGTACACTCTATGATATTCTCATAGTGACAAAATTGCTCAACAACTCATATCTCAGAATGTATTTTTATATAATAGTTAAGCAATGCATGACTATATTTTAAAAATGGCAATCATATTATTGATTTGTATTTTCAAAAGACCATTTGAGAGACTAATGCAGCATAATTTGGGGGGCATGATAAGGAGGCAAGAGGCCAGTCAAAAAGTTGTGAAAATAAAATAGGTAAGAATATCTGCAGAGATTGTGATGAGAAAGAGCTCAAAGAACTTAACTTGGTAGGAGAGGATATAATTAGTTGTTTGTTTGTGCTTCAGAGTAGTGGTGAGAGAGGGGTGAATGGAGCTTTACAAAAACATCAGCTTGTCTGCACATTGGAAGGGAACCAGAGTAAGTGCAAAGAGGCTGTTAGTGTGCTATTGCAGTAGCCCAGGAAAAAGATTATATAGTTTGGAAGACTAGAATTATGGACAAATTTGAGAGATACTTAGAAAGTAGAATTAAATATGAAAGGAGTTAGGGAGTTTGTAAAAGGGTTTTAAAGGTAAGTCCTGTATAAAACATTTTTTCAACATATATAAGTGAGCAGCAACAATAGGAATAGTTAAATAGGTAATATGGAGGGAGATCAGGTTATGATTAGAAAGAATACTCAAGTCAGGGCTTATACAGGGAGTAGTGATGGCAAAGATTGAGAGTGGGGAGGAAAGGAAGAGGAGAGGAAAACTGAAATTGACTCAGGGTAAGACACTGTGGGTGTGATGTTGGATTGGTCATGCATAAAAATACTGGAGTCACCCCAGACATTGGAGATGAAGATTGATAGCTGGATAAAATGTTTTCAATAAGTAAAAGAAATATGATTTTGAGAGAAATAAAATGTAATGGATAGATAGGGAAGCTTGCAAGTGAGCCTGAGAAGAAGCACACAATTTGGTTTGTATGGGTGAGGGACAGTTCATTTACAACTTAATTTTCCTGATGAGGTATAAAATCAGCTTGGCTATAGAGACAGACTAAGTGCATAGAGTTGAAGGACATAAGGATCAGTCTCATCTTCTTCAAGAGTGACTCTTTGTAGTATAAATGGAAAAGGGGGATGACTCACATTTGTCCCATGTCTTTCATTTACATTTACATTTACTTCTCCACGTCACTTGCTTCTTATTATCTCTCACAAATGCTTCTGAGATTTCCTTTTCTCTATCACCCATGTGGAACTTTGGAATCATTGTTCATTTGCTATGATTCTGCTACTGCCTTCTGAGTTGTGTTGCAGGACAAAATTAGGTCCACATCCTTTTGTTCTCATAGCACCATTCTAGAAGGCTGTATGTATGCAATAGACCTTATTGAAGGATTCAGGCATGTTTTTGTGTGTGCATGTGTGTGTGTGTGGGCATGTGTGTGCATGTGTGTGTGTATGTCTCCAATTATCCAGAGCATCTAGTATTAAAGTTCATCCTTAACATTTCTCCACAGCAGATCATTCTTTGAACCACTCCTTCAGAAAAGCTTCATAAACAAAGTGGTGTGTAGTCAGTTCAATACTATTTTAGTGACAGACCATTATTCATCATTGTGTGCTTTTATTGAATGTTTAATATTAACTTTTGAAATCTGAATGAAAAATTATAGAAATTTCCAAAAGATTGACTTACAATTACTTACCCAATTGATCAATCAAAAATAGTATTACCTTATACAATATATTACATTAAAACTGTGTTGTATACAAAAAAGAATCAGACTCATCACCCTGTTCAAGAAATGTTAATCTAATGAAGTACACAAAACACATACATTTATGCACACAAGAAAGAGTTTGTTTATTTAGTTGCTGTTTTCTGAACAACCACTATTAGCAGGGAACTGTGATAGCTGCTTCATTTATGTCACTTCTAATCTATCAAGGTAGATATTGTTACTCTCACTTGATATATGAGAAAACTAAAACTCAGAGTTTTGATGATATAAAGTTAACTTTCAGTATTAGGAAATTAATTCTCTCATTGAATAATATAATAATGATAGTAAATAGCATTTTGAACAAGAGGTAATACAGTTAGTTAAGTGCAGAAAATTTCAAAAATTGAAAACATCCAGAACTTACTTTCTGACAAATAAAATTAAGTTAGATATTTTAAAAACACTAAAAAATTATGCAAAAATAATTCTAAATAAGCAATAGTCAAGTTAGATTCAGTACTAGAGTTTAGAAAATGCTTGGCACTGGTGATAATAAAAATTATTCATAGGAAAACTTGTGGTATGCAGTGAAAGTAAAACATAAATATTCTCATTAGAAAAGAAGATAGTCTAACAAATTATGGCCTATACATCTAATTTATGAAGCTATAAAAAGAACACTAAAACAAACATGAAGGAATTAGAATGAATAAAAAGAATAATAAATAAAAGAGCAGAATGTAATAAAAAACTATGGTGCAATAGAGAGGATGAAGAAAGCTAACTTTGTTTTAAACATTAGTATAGTTAACAATATCTCACAAGACTGATAAAATTAAACAGTATACATAAAAATGTATTAGAAATGAAGCCCAGATGTATAGATGTAGCAGAAATTTTCCAATTATTATTGAATAGTATTAACAACTTGATGGAAATAATTTTTAAAATGTAAAGTGGATAAATATTTGAAAAAATATAACTTAAAATATTGATTCAAGAAGAATAAGAATATCAACCAGAAGCCTACAATGTCTTAGCTAAAACTGGTTGGGAGCAATTTTGTCATTTTGGAATTAAGAGTTTTTCAGATTTAAAACATAACAGACTACATATATTTTATATTTTTAGCACTGCTAGCATATAAACACATAGTATGGAGTGCAGGACTTTAATTACAGAAGTTTGAATCACATAATCTTTAAAGAAGTTGAACCAACATTTTAAAAATTACTCAGAAAGAAAACACTAGGACCAATTTAAAGATCAGCTTTGAATGTATGTTTAAGGAACAGATAATTGTTCTCTTGCATATGTCTGTGAGAGAATAAAAATAGAAAAAAAAAAAACCCTCTTCAACTTCTTTTTTTCATGGCATTAGTTTAACCCTTATGGTAAAAACAGAAAATAACTATATGAAAATAAAACGTTACAAGCTAATCTCCCCTATGGACAAAACAAGATGGGAACATCTTTTAAAAAAGTAGAAAATAACAGTACCACCAAGTTATGTTTATTCTCAAAAGGCAAGGCTAATTCAACATTAGAAAATATATTAGTATAATTTATTGCATTTAAAGATTAAAGTGTGATTATCCCAGTAGACACATAAAATAGCCATTCAAGAATTAAAACACAAAAAGCTTAGCAACATAGGAATAAAAGACAACTTCTCTACTGTGATAAGAATCTGGAGAAAAATAACATTTAATAGTAAAATGTTAAAATCATTTATCTTTTAAATAAAGAATAAGACAATGATATCCACTGTCCTGATTTCTATTCAATATTGTTCTAAAGGGATTGGCCAGAACAAGAGGAAAGGAGAAAACATAAGGTCTTGAAAAGGAAACAAAGCTATCAGCATACACAGATTTGTTATTTCCAACACAGAAGCCCCAAAAGAATCTTAAGACAGAATTAATAAGAGAGTGTAGAATGGCTGCTATAGGTATCAGGTGAATTATACAGCATTTCTCCACCTCAAAAAATAAGAGAAAATTTTATTTAAAAATGCATATTATCTAGGAGTACAACCAAAATTTAAGGTAGTAAAAATAAATTTCATAAGATATGTAGAAGACTGTTTTCAGAAAATTATAACCTTTATTGAAAGACATTAAAGACCCAAATAACTTGCACTATCTATAGGAAGATCCAGGAATGGAAAGGTGTAAATTTTCCAAGAAAATGATGTAGAAATTCAATTCAATTTCAGTTAAAATTTCTATGAATTATTCTTATGAAGCTTGACAAGCTGATTCTTAGATAAATATGAACAATTAAAGAGCAGAAACTGTGACAGCCACCTGGAATCCTGCTGACCACATGAGTGTCCTCCAACTCCATCGAGTGAAACTGCCCTACAGGAGAAACTATCTTACAAAAGTTATTTCAGTAACTCATGCCCAAAATAAAGGCCAAAATTCCCAAAACTCCCTAGTTCATGATAAATCGTGGGATATATTATGGCTCTGGTATATTTTATAAGAAAAGAAGTCAATATTCTGGCAAACTTCCCAACACTTCAGTCAAATATACATAATTGCAAAATAGGGCAGTTATTTTATACATTTTTTAAAAGATCATTAAATAATAACAGAGAATGTAATTTCATATCTTTTCTGTCTCTGTAAAAGAATAGAATTACTTCATTTCTTTATCAGCTGGGTTGAAAACAAAGAACATATCCAGATGTAGAAGACAAACCAGAAAAATACCTCTTCATTAGAATACATCCCACATGTGTTTCTTTGATTCTTTTTAGTGGCCTATCTAGTTGTATAATCAAAGAAAGTGTATTTATAATAACTATAAATACAGTACTACTACAAAAATTAAAAAATAAAAGAGGAAGATTAAACAAGACAATTTGGAAGGGCAGGTTGTGAATAGTTCACCTAACAGATATCAAGGTGTGCTAGAAATGTCTAGAAACGAAGGCAGTGTGATATTTTCTAAGGGAACAAAATAATAAAGATGAAAACAACAATATATATGACAACTTAATATACGAGGGAAATAGGAGATGTAAAAACAGTCTTCAATAATTGAAGATAGAAAAACTACTTAGCCATAAGAACAAACAAAAAAAAGGAAAATAAAAGACACAGTGAGAGCAAGAATGAGAGAGACAGAAAGGAAAAGGAAAGGGAAAAAGGGAAAAGAAAGGGGGGAAAAAGTAAGGGAAAGAAAAAAAAGGAAAAAGGAGAATTAACTTTTAACTTTTTGCTGTATATGAAAATAAAACCCAAATAAATTAAGTACTTAAGTGTGAAAGGGAAACTTAAAATTTCTAGAAAAAATATAGTAAAATTTTTGATTTGGTAATAAAGAAGGATTTCTTATTCATGACATAAAAATCTCAAACCACTGAAGTGATATGTGATAAATTATATTTATGAACTTACGTTCAGGAAGATACCATTAAAAAAGGAAAAGAAAGACACAAGACAAACAAAAATATTCATAACAAATGCATATTACTTGCAATTTCCTGTGACTATATGGTGTAAAAATAATCCTAGTAGTGAATTACTGAAATAATTTCAATAATTTCCAATAAAAAGGATTTATTTCTCAATCATATGTCTGTGCATTGGCTATTGGATATAGGATGGATGAGTTGGGCAGTACCTGGTCAGGATTGCTCTGGGTCAGCCCCATGTGTCTCTTTGTTCTGGGACAAGTAGCTACCCAGCACAAGCAGAGGATTATGGCAGAAGATAAGATTGCAAAGAGAGCTCTCAGCTACTTAGTATGCCTCCTATAGCCTTAGCTTAGAACAGAGACATTGGCATTCCAAAGCAAGACAAAGGGCCAAGCCCAGCTGTGCTGTTCCAAAAGAGAGAAGAAAGTATTTGTTAAACAATGATTCCATCTACCATAGACATAGTCAACAAATCCCATTTCTAAAATATATACACAATTACAATGAACTGATAAGGGGAAAAATTGAGCAATTGGCAAAAGACATGAATAGACAATTCACAGACAAGGAAACATAAATGGTCCCATCTCATTGATAATCAAGAAAATGCAAACTAAAGCTACAAAGGAACATCATTTGTTAATGCCATTTTACAAAAATTTAAAAGTTCGACAAAATCATGTGTAAATAGGAATGAGACACATGTCTGGTACAAGTTCAAAATGGTGCAGTCTCTGAAAGTTAATTTGGCATAACGAGAAGAACGAAAGGTGTCCCTTATCCCATGACCTTTTTATATACCCTATAGAAATTTTTGCACATCTACAGCTGGAGACATGTACAAAAGTTTTGGTAGTGTGCATTTTGTAATAACAAAACCTGGATTCACTCCAAATACTTTTTGATAGGAGAATAGATTATAAATGGAAGTAAAACATAATTAATAATTGGATGACTATACAGCAGGGATAAATAAGTGAAATAAAATACACATAACTCTAACAAACACAATTTAAGGCAAAAAAAGATGTATCCAGAAGAATACATATAGTATGATTAATTTAATATGCATATGAATAACGATCTTATACATTTAAAATTAAATATTATGTTTTTAAGGTTATTCACATGTGATAAAATTTTATTTGAGGATAGTGGTTACCTATTGGGGGATGGGGGAATGGGATATGGGATTCAAAGGCATAGTAATGCCCTATTTATCATATTGGGTTTTTAAATATGAGTGAATATTATCACTTTTTAAACACATATGCTTTATATGCACAGTGTATAAAACCAAACAAAGTTTAACTAAATATGTTCCTTTATTCCTAGCACATCTTAGGATCCTGTTTTAATGGGAGTCTAGTAAATTGACACCGTTATTGGGTATAGTTACTCAATGGCTCAAGAAGTTTTATAACATTTTATAATTAATTGGAGAGGGAAGAAGAGTAAAATTATCACTTGGATACTCAGACATCATCAGAAGAGAAAGCAACCCGTGTAGTAGAGGCCCAAATGTGGCCTCTGAAGGCATAAGGAGATAGAATTCATTATTTTGATGATTTTTATCACCATGTATAATCCACCTTGGTCTTGATGACAAATAAATTTGTTTTATCAGCACTTGAAGCAGGTATGTCTCTGTGTGGTAGACAAAACAAACAAGCCCTCCAGAATCAGAATGCCAGAGCATTAATTTATGAAAAATATATTGATAATTGTACCAGGCATTGGAATACAATTATTCCAGAAGTGGAATTTCCAGGTCTGATCTAACATATTTTAATAGGTCCATTCTAGTTGCTGTAGGTCGAGAAGATAAGGTAAAAACTGAGAGAAAATAAAAACAGGGAGACTGGCGGGAGGGCTACTGGAAAAATCCCAGGGAGGGATGGTAGGACTATAATGGTGTAGGTGGTGATAACATGGCCAAATTGTGGTAGAGCTAACTGAATGTGTTTCTGGATTAGAAGTGGGGTCTGACAGAAAGAGAGGAGTTCCTGGTAACTCTAAGGGGTTAGGCTTGAGCAATTATGATCAAGTAGATGGGAGGAAGGGGAATACAATGTGTGGATCAGTTTGGGGTGTGAGGGTGATCAAGAGTTTGATTTGATGTTAAAGTGGACATGTCAAGCAGTCTTATGTATATTTTTTCTACAATTTATGAAAAAGTTAGGGTCTAAAGATATAAATTTAGAATTGTTATCAGTGGGTAGATGGTATTTTAAGCTACAAGACAGGATGAAATTCCCTAGTGAGTGAGTATAGATGGACAAAAGATGTCAAAGACAGAGAGCCCTAGGGCTGCCTGACATTTGGAGGTTGACAAGAGAAGAATTGTCTGGCATAGGGAGAAGAGAAGAAAGGGCCATGAAGGTGGGAAAAGTCAAGGTGACTGAGGTGTCTTGGAAATCAAACAGAGAAAGTATTTTATCAAAGAGGTGGTGATCAAATGTTTCAAAAGCTGCTGACATCAAAGATAGTTAACAGAAGAAGGAATAAAAATGGCCTTTTAGGTATCTGAAAATAAGTTTAATTGTGTTTAATAAAAGAAATGAAAATTTGAACAATATTGAAATATTGTTTATTATCTATCCAGTTGCAAGGCATGCAAAATTTTGACAACATCCCCTGATAAGGAAGATGTAGGGAAACAAAATCTTATATTGCTGATAAGAATGAAAAAATGGTGAGAAATTGAGCAGTAACTACAAAAATGATATATGCATTTATCTTTGACCAAGTCACATTTAGAAACCATTCTAAAAATATTCCAGGAAAAAAATACATAAAATTCATGACAACTGACTAATTTTCAATACCACAAAAACAAAAGTAAACAAAACACGACAAAATGAAGCAAAACAACTCCCCACCCTCATCAACTACAAAAAACCCAGAGGGAGTTGTTCTATTTAAGAGA
>CM052438.1:63603472-63656868 GCA_028533085.1 Varecia variegata
GCGAAAATTTTTTCCCGTTCTGTAGGTTGTCTGTTTATTCTTGTGACTGTTTCTTTGACTGTGCAGAAGCTTTTTAATTTAATCAGGTCCCATTCATTTATTTTTGTTGTTGCTGTGATTGCCTTAGGGGTCTTCTTTATAAATTCTTTGCCTAGGCCAATGTCTGTAAGAGTCTTTCCTACATTTTCTTCTAGGATTCTAATAGTTTCTCACCTAAGGTTTAAGTCTGTTATCCAGCATGATTTGATTTTTGTGAGAGGTGAAAGCTGTGGGTCCTGTTTCAGTCCTCTACATGTGACTATCCAGTTTTCCCAGCACCATTTATTGAATAAGGAATCTTTTCACCAGAACAAAAATTTTTCATTTTTAATTATTGTGGATACATAATAGTTGTATATATTTACATGATATATGTAGTGTTTTGATACAGTCATACAATGTGTAATAATCAAATCAGGGTAATTGGGGTGTCCATCACCTCAAGCATTTATCACTTCTTTGTGTTAGGAACATTCCACTTCCACTCTTTTACTTCTTTAACCCCTTTCTGTTTGACACATTCTTTTTCTAAATATATGAATACATTCAGTTTTGGCACAGAATGTCTTGACTTTGGGAGTACTGTTACATATGGAACTTTCTCAGGGCCATTATGAGTTAGTCTTAAATTTTACTCTCCAACAATGATATTAGTTTCTTTAAAAATTATGGCACTCACTTTATCCTCTGTGTACTGACAATATGTGAAATTTGGGAACAGATTTTATGAACCAATTCCTCCAAAAGGTAAGTGAGCAGCAATGGAAAGCTATCAGACTATTAATCTTTATTAACTTGTTGAATATAAGTAATATTTAAACTTGTGTTAAATATTAGAGTATTGAATGTTTTTTGATGATGCTATCTTGTCAAGAAAATGTTGTTAACTAGAATGAGTTTGGTAGTTTTAAATTTCTTCTTTTGCATGTTATAAAGATATATGTAAATATAATTATCATCCTAAAATTCCACAGTTTAATATAAATGTTTAACTATTAGATGGATAAATCAGTAAAGGAGTAATGAATTTACATAGATCAAACAATAGAGAGAAATGTTTTTAAAAATCAGGAATAACTTGATTTCTGAGTGTATTTCAATTGTTTATTTTCATTTTCTTTCCTCTTCCAAAATTACCACCATGAAAATAGAGTAGCTTCTTTTGCTTGTCCCTGCAATGCTTTTCATATTATTATAAAAAGTCTTTTCACAATTACCTTATTTTAAACCAGAGAATACTGTTTGGGTAAAACATACTCTTCTCAAATAACCTTGATCAAAACCAATGTTCATTTTGAACGAGATCATCAGTTTCAATTAGAAGAAAAGTCAAAGGATTTTACAAGTTTGAATATTTTTTTGTAAGTGTCAATATCTCCAATGCAAATGGTTTATGATGTTTTAATTCATTCCTTTAAAGAACACTTTATAGAACCATATTAGAATTTATTAAAATATAATACATGGTTTATATTTTGAGATCACATATTCACACTTATAGGACAAATTTTTCAAGAGATTGTCTTAATATTTTCTATATGGGATGAAATCTTCAGAGACAATATCACGCCTAAATTGAAAACGTGCTATTTTTCACAACTGAGATAGAAGTGAGGATGATGCACTCTTAAAAATGCATTAGATGGCTTGAAAAATTGTCCTTATTTTGACAAAGCCTCTGACATTAAAGATGCATTTGCAAAGACTGACCATAATTTTTAATCAAATGTTGCAGTGGAAAAAAGCAATATTTAAAAATAAATATATTTCATATAACTTTAATAAAATAACAGTGGTGAAAAATTGATGCAAAATCTAACACTTGATTTTTCCCCTCAATATTTAGGACCCTCTTGGAGTCCTAATTGTCTCAGGAATTCCGAACTCTATTTTTACAGTTGCTCAGATCAAGTCTTGGGATTGCCTTTAGTTTCCACTTTCATTTGCACCTTATGTCCAGCCAACACCAAACCCCATCAATTATTCCTTCAAGAGATGTTACAATTCTACCACTTCTCACCACTACTCTCTCATGCTAGTCTAAGCCTCCACCAAATCTTTTCTAGATTTCTGCAGTACGTTCCCAACTGATTTCCTCCCACAATAATCTAATGCAACATAGCAGCCAAAATGATCCTTTTAAAACAGAAGGCAGATCGCGTTACTTATCTGCTCCAACTATTCTTTGAACTGTTTCAGGGAAAACCCAATATGGTTAAAATGACCTACAAAGTCGTTCACGATCTGGTGAACCTCCAAACTATCTGCCCATTGCTACCACTCTTGACCTCACTGACTGAGCTGTAGCCAAAAACCTCCTTAATTTTTCTCAGTACAGCAAACACAATTCCCCAAGTGAACTTGGCACTTGCTGTTCCCTCTGTCTAGAATGGCCTTTCCCAGAAACCCAGGGTTATTCTCCCTCTTATCAGTTATATCTCTGGTCAAATGTCTTGTTATCAGAACAACCTTTTCTGGCAATCCTGTAGGAAAATAGTGTACTGTAGATTTCATACCTCAGACCTGGACTCCCTGGTTCCTGTTCCTGGGAGATGGTATTTAGAGATCACAGTTTGAACAGAGGAGTATCATTCCTAATGGTGAACATTGCTAGAACTTGTGTGTGTGTGCATGTGTGCTATCTACCATCTGTCTGTATCTATCTATCCATATCTCTATTGACATAAATATATACATGGATTAGAAGAAAAAAATGTATGTAGATATTTTAAAATAAAATATCTTTTGATATTTCATGACATTTTTATTCATATTCAGTAAAATTTAATCTCTTCTTTTTTATGTGTCCTTTTCCCCACAATGAAAGTCCTGCATTGCAAGGATACTGGGGATAATAAAATTGGAATTGTATATATTGACTACTAGATTATATACAAGGCATATTTATAATAATAATACTAACATTACCACCAATTTAGTTTTAAAAGTTTTTCTTGCAAATGGTCCACCTATCCTCTCCTGTTGTCCCCATTGTCAGAACATATAGCCAATACAAATTATATGCTCTTTTTTATATCTTCCATCAATATTAATTCTACTAATATAGACAAATCTCTATATCTGTAATGCTCACCTCAAGTCTTTATGTCAAAGTCTCTCCAGTAATTTTGGTTGTCTGAAGCTCATTCTTTAGTAGATTTAAAGAAAATACACTTTGGAACAACAGACCTTGAGAGTTTGCATGCTGATGAACTTAATTTATTAAACTTTAGGATAGCATTTCTAACTTCTTGAATCTAAGTTTCTCTCTTCGGTTGTTTTTGTGAATGGTTAAAAGATACAGCAACTTACTTTCTGAGAACTCCTGGTTGTTTCTCTCCCTCCATTTTATCCAAACTCCTTTTTCTTTTGATTATATTACTTCTAATTTATTTGAATTCTAGTTACAGAAATTTCTCCTTAGCATGAGGTATTATCATGCGAAAGACATGGGATGAGTTCTAAGAGTTCATAAGATGCAAAATACTCCACACCTCTGGATTTCATCCTAGACCCCTCTCTCCCCCACTACTGCAGTGTGCACCCTCCCACTTGCAGCTGCTATCCTCAAAATAACTTACCGAGCTTTCAAGTAACTACCTGGTGGTTATTTTGGAGATCTCAGATTTATAAGATGCCCCATTGCTTCCTTCTATTCCTATGCAAAGATGCAGAGGTCTGTCCCTACCTGCTTGCATTTTAGGAATCATGAGGATATTGTCAGCTTTTTTCCCCTGTATATTGTCCAACTCTTTTTGTTTTACTATCACAGTTGCTCTGTATGTTTTGTCTGCCCTCTCTTCTGAATCCTCCTCTCACTTTAATAAGTTGATTTGACTTTACATGATACCAAAAATCTGAGGCGATTAAAAAAAAAAACCTAGAAAAAATAAGATGCTTTGTTTGAAAGTTGTTAAATTATGGCTATCTGTAAGTATCTTGTTTATTGATTGATATTGTTTAATCATGGTACACCGCATGCCAAAATATTTGAATAAAGTTGCCCTCCTGCATAAAAAATCAAAGTTAAAAAAAAAATCTAGGGATCTTCACTCATATTCAACTATCTTTCTGCCTCTTTCTACCCTTTTACTCTTACCTTCCCTGGGGCAGGAGAGCGACCTATTTGTTGCTGAGTTTGAGAGAAAAATAGAGTGCATTTGCAGTGCCTTTATGCCCTCCCTTCTACTTAGGAGAAACATTTTCTGCTCCGAGCTCAGACTTTGAATTTTATATGCCCCCTCAGTGAAGGGGATGGAGCACTCTTTGGTGGTGAAGTTCTGCTAGTGAGGACTCTGGCTCCTGGCCCAAATCCTATGTGTGATCTTTCAGGTCCCACCACAGTCAGTTGCAAAACTCTACCTGCACCCCTCACGGGGAAAGTTGCCCTCCCTATACCAAACCTGGTGCACAATCAGTACATTACAGTTTTTAAAGAGAATAGCAGTCAAGGACCCAGAAGTCCCCTCTATGCCTCTTTCTCTTTCCCACCCTGACCATGATCTCACTCATGTCTGCATTTCTAGCCTGGGTACCTCCATTTGGAGGCTTCTTTAATGGAGCCCTTTGGTTAAGGCCTCTCTCAAGTGCCTCTTCTGAGATCAGCTAGTGAGGGGTTGGGAACCTTGAAAACATTGTTTTCCGCTGTGACTAAGTTTTCAGTACTTTTCTACTCCTAACCTTTCCCTTTAACTCCCCTCTCATCCCTAGGTCCATAAAATATTCCAGACTTTCCAGGCAGTGAAATGTTTCCCCATCTGTGCTGATCCTCTGGACCTTCCCTGGTGCTGTTCCATGGGGAAGAAAGAAATATTTTGGGAGCTTCTTGCTTATAGTATCTCAGTAAGTGAATCAAGGCTTGACTGTTCATTTCATTTTGGCCTGTTGTCTTGACTGACCGCTATGCCTGACAATTCAGTCCCTTCCGGCTGGTCTCAGATCTTAACAACTGGGTGAGTAAAGTTTTCTTATTCTGGGCATCAGTATTAGCAAGTCCATTAGCCTGCATATAGGTTACATTCCCAGTGATAATCTCAATATATCTTATTTTTCTTTCTTATTTGGTTTAGAATCCAAGTGAGGAAAACAGAAATGTTACATGTGGACTTCCTCAAACCCATAACATCTCCTACTTGGTCTGAAATCTTGAGGAATAAAGAATAAACCACAGCGAAATGTGGGAAACAAAATAATACTCAAATGTCAACCTTTTGTTGGGTTGGCATGTGGGGTTAGGACCCCTGCACTTTGTATTAGTTCATATTGTGTATTGTGACTGGTGTTTATAGTAGTGTAATTAGCTTGTAACCAATATGGCAGGGACAAACACGTTTTAGTCTTTGGTCGCATGTGATTTTTGACTTTGATATGTCACTTCAATTTATGGTAGCTTTAACTATAGGAAAGAGGTTGGTTCAATCTTAGCTAAATTGACCATAAGAGTATATAGGTCTCTGCAAAATTGTGGTACACTGGAACTTCATGAAAGCAGTGGAAGAACAGGCAGAAAATAAAACAATGACTCCATGCCCACCACTTCAGAAAAAGGTGTGGTGGAGAGAAGGGCACTGAAAGGCTAGGATGCACAACAGCTGAGGCCAAGTAAAGTTTTAAGAAGAAACGTGGTTAAGTATCCCCTAGGATACTGTGTACACTGGATTCTGAAGCAACAAATCAACTTTAGATCAGGACTCTGCTGAGGATAATTCCCCAGGGAAAAGATTTAGGAGCAGAGGAAGGGAATCACCTTTAGGGCTTTACAGGGTTAAGAAATTCCATAGGCTGAGCAAATTGTTTAAACTACTGTGGCATAAGAATAAAAATGTTCACAAAAGAAAGTTAATCCTCTCTCCCTGATAACCATCTTTCATGCCGTATGGGGATTCCAGAAACACAGGTTCAAAGGGTAAGTGCAAATTAATAAGCTTTTATTACAAGATTACAATACAAGTGTCTCTAAAGAAGACCTGACTATTGGGATACATTTTCTGCAAATTTCAAAAGTACCACACGGAAGGGCTATCTCAGATGCCTCTGACCCAGACTCAGCTTAGGGCAGCTCCACTATTCTATATCCTGACCTCTATTTCCTTCTTCACTTTCTCCTTTCTTAGCGAAGACAAGATACTTGTTTAGAAACCAAACCTGCCTACTTAGATCTTCTCTTCTATTCTGTGAGCCGGCTGCCTGTACAGTATACTTTTTGTTCTACTTTTCTGTGTTTTATGTTTAATACGATCACAGGCTCTTGCATGGGGAGACCTTCTCTGATGCAATGCTGCTCATAACTGGTTGGGTCAGTATGAGAAAACTCACTTACCCAAGGATATGAGTAGCATAACTTGTCATCAACTTTGCCGGTAGTAAATATGCATTTTTTTCCTTATCAGCCTTACCTGTGTATCTTATTTCTTAATTGATTCCAAATTGGCAGGTAAAAGAGGGCTGTTTATGTATTGCGCCCCTCTAAATCCCAACACTTGCCTCTTCCAGCTCATCTTATGTTATTCACCCCTTCACTCTTTCTGCGCCTACGCTCTGTTCCCCACGTACACGTACCCTACACTGTAGTTACCACAAGTAACCCGCAATTCTCCATACACACGTCAGATTTTGTTATTTTGTTCAAGTTAATCCAATCAGAACATTATTCTCATAGAAAAACTGCTGATCTTAGAAAACTCCCTGCAAAGGCATCTTCTTTTTCTCACTGAGTCTATCCCCAAGTCAGAATTCATATATCCCACTTGCACTCAGCTCTCCTTAGAACATACAGTGCAGCCTGCCTGGATTGTAGTTAGTTGTAAACCTGCTGTCTTAGCTTGGGTTGTCATAATAAAGTACCTTTATTGGGTGTCTTAAGCAACAGAAATTTATTTTCTTATAGTTTTGGAGGCTGGAAGTCTAAAATCAGGGGACCAGCATGGCTGGGTTGTGGAGAGGGCTCTATTCCTTGCTGAAAGGTGGCTGCCTTCTCACTGTGTGCTCACATGATGGAGATGAGACAGAGCAGGTCCTTTGGTGTTTCTCTTATAAGGACATTGATCCTATTGGTTCTACCCCTCATGACTTTGTTTAACCTCAATTACTTCCATAAAGACCCCATCTCCATATAAAATTGCGTTGAGCTTTGGGACATCAACATATGAATGGGGGGGCACAATTCAGTCCATAGCACCCACTTTTTATGTCAAGAGCATCATAAAACTCACAAGGGAAGATATTTCTTATGTGACTTCATTTATCCCACAGCCACCAGCACAGCTCTGTATATGATGAGGGACATTGCTTTCGTATGGATGCCTACCATTTTCAACCCAATATCTATATTATATATGTTAAAGCTATCACACAGCCCTTTCTTCCCTAAGTCTTTCTTTTTATGCTTTGATTTGTACATGTCAGAAATATATTAATATGTGTCTGTTCAGAAGTTATGTCTTTCATAACTTTATAGAAAGAAATATCATAATTAAAAATAGAAATAAAACTGAATGTGAAGTGTAAATCATCAAAGCAAAGCCAAAAAAAATCATTTGAAGAAAGACTCAAACTAAGAGAAAGGTGAAGTGCTTCATACATTATGTAATGGTAAGAAACATAAAAGGTAAGTAAATGAACGTGGTGCAATTTAATACAGGGCATCAAATGGAACCTTATGAACAGAGCTTCTCATCACACTTCCCATCGTACTGTCTCCTCTGCTTGGTGCTAACATTTCACAGCATTTTATTGACTGGTGTTTCAAATGTCCTTAAATTTCTACAGCACAACAGAACATCTTGTTAGTATCTATCATATTCATCAATGTGAATGTAAAAGTTAAATAAAAAGATTGAAATAAGTAGAAAAGCATTTGCTATGCCATGAGACTTTGGGTGTTATAAAGTAACAGAAAACATATTACTTTAGAAAGAAAAGAAGAAAAGTAATGTTTTCCTTGAAAGTACTAATGTTTTCTAACCCAGTCTACAATACGATTTTAGTATTTTAGTTGATTTCCGAAAATATTGACTTTTCAAAATTATGTAATTTCTGCACAAAATCTCCTCTGAGATCTTACTGCTGCTGACAGATAGAATTCTTGATAATTTTCATGCTTCAAGAGTTAAAACCATGATAGGTAAGAATTCTTTATGAAATATGATATGAAAACATATTGATTGTTTTCTTGTTTTAACTACTCCAAATTGCCAAATATCTTTTTGGTGTTTTGCTTTTGGGAGAGTTCATAAATGTTTGGATTATTTGGATGTATTATAATATACTCACTTACGGGTAACTTATCATCTCTTCCCCCTGCTTCCCTTCACCAATCCTGTATATCCAGTGGTGTTTTTATGTTGATTATTGCAGTGTCACCCAATCAGTCAAGCAATTTGGAAACTTGGAGTCAGTCATTCTCGGGCCATTCTTTTCCTTACATGCTATGTTTAATTGACCAAGAAGTTCTATGGATCTTTCTTATTAAATATATTTTTTTAATTTTTTCCATCCTTTTCTATCTCTGCAGCATTGCTACAATTATGAACATTATATTTTATCTGGATTACTGAAAGGAATTTCCATTATTTTCACTGCTTTATCTGCCCCCTGTTTTCATCCCCATCTATTTACCTACCTTGCTGTTGGCAGAATAATCTTTCTAAAATACAAATTATCATGTTCATCCTCTGATTTAAACCACCAGTGGATCCTCCTTACTAGTAATAGGAAGTTATATTCATTAGCATGGCATAAATCACCCTCCAAAACCCAGTACTTACCTGCAATTTCAGTCCCATGTATCATTTCTCTCTCCCTCATACCCTGAACTTCAAATACAGATAATCCTTTTTAGTTCCCTGCAAATACACATATGACTTTGTATATATTACATTTGACTGGACTTTGTCTCCTCTGTCCTCACATCTATTCACCCTTCAGTATCTCTATCAAACATTTTCTCTTCTTTGAAGACTTGCCCTCTCATCCCAGCCAATGTCATAAAATTTATACTATTTGCCATGTCCTGTTAGTTTGATTTTTTATTCCATTTCTCCCAAGCTCTACCAGTTCATGGTTTATTTCTGTTGTCTCACTGTATTATACCTGAATTGTTACATCTCGGTTTTAGTCCCTTGTTTTATAATATACTTTTTTGCACTATTTTATATATTTGTGACCATATGTATAGGAATAGTTTGCATTTCCTGTGTGAATGGATTTTTTCTGGCTAACATATTTTACCTGCCAGCTGCCTTTTCTGTTCTTTTTCTCCTTTTGCCATGGAATGTCTTATGTTCTCTTTGGTTTCCTTGTGATTATTACTTACCTTTCTATGACATATGTTCTTCTTGGACTAAGACGTTTATATTGAGAAAAGGATAAAGCCTAGTTTCTGGCTTACAGAAATTCTCTGTGACACACATGTGTGTGTGTGAGAGAGAGAGAGATTTTTTAAGCCTCACTCTTCATGCCGCAGAGACTGGAAGTCATAAGTCTGCTCACAGTGTGGTCTTCTTCACCATGCTTCATCTACAAACCTCTTTCTGCAAATGTGACTTGTCTATTCAGTACAGGAATGTTCTTAAAGAAAGCACTTGCAATGATTTTCATTGTTCTAAGCAAGAGGTTGTTTGCCTTTAGGTGTATGTCACATTCCTCAGAGTAGGTTTCTCCACTAGCATTATCCAGTGTCAGCAGCACAGCAATGAGTGTCCTCTCCCAATGTCTTGACACTTCTTTTGACCTTTGTTGCTACTGTGATCCAGGAATATAGATATCTATCAATTTAAGAGAAGATAATATTTGGCTTTTTTTTATTTATGCTCTTCTAATCATTTTAAGTGATTGCTGAGAAGGAAAGTAGGGGATATCATCTTTCCTTTGCTATATTAGAATAACAATAACTATACAGTATTAAAATTATTAGTTACAGGTGAATTTGATCTTATAGATTGAGAGTATCTTGAGGAGAGGAAACATTTATATTACGCATTTTTTAAATCCACATTTCAGAGTTTAGAGGCTGCTTCATTGCAAATGTTTAATGCATCCTAATTCACAAATGAGCAAACAGAGGGGATGTCGGTGGCACTACAAGCTGAAGCCATTACAGCCAGAGGAAAAACATTGCAGCACAGACATAAATTAGTAATAAAATGTGTATGACGTCTGGGAAGCAGTTTATTTTGTAGGCTTATACTCAACTGTAATTTTGTATGTTTTCCATTTTATCAACTTTCAGGATAGCTATATTTCTTTTTAAGTTTGACATTTTTGTTAAGGCTTGAAGTTATTCAACCCTAGCACCAGGGTTCCCGTTTCCAGGCAGACTTCCTTAAGTATGGACTTTGAAAAGCAGTTGTCAGATGTTGCCGTTGTCCCTTTTTTTGAGCTTTTAAAAGAAAGTGTATTTTTCCCTCTACATACTAAGATATGAAAAATTCTTTTGTTGTGATGAGTTTTGGCCACCATTTAATGAACTGATAAAAAATAATATTTTTAGGCTCCAAAGTGTCTCTAACACATGTGCCTTTTCTGTAGTGTGTTTTGATTCTATTGCAGGAAGTATAGCATGATGACTCTGAGCATAGGCTCTAAGATCCGACATTCTTCGTTTTGAATTCAGAGTCCCCCATATTCTAGTCACCTTATACATAGCACTTAACCATTCTGTGTCTTAGTTTCCTTATTTATAAAGTGGAAAAAATAATATCTACTTCACAGGATTATTTGTATTATACTGACATGTAAATATTAAATACCAGGGTCAACATATGTTTTCCCAATTCCATTACCTGAAACTTATTTTACTGTTGGCACTGTAATGTTTCATTCATAAATGATTTTTAAATTCAGAGTTTGTTGAATTACAGAAAATATAATCAAAGCCACAGAGTTTCACTGCTGGCAATAATGTCTTATTTTCTTTGTCTCCTCAAATTCTTTGGTGTCTCTATTCATCCTACACATTCTGTTCCAGCTACTTTATTTCCAGAGGTTCTGGGCAACATCAGTCTCACACTGAATCCAAGCGTATGTACTTGGTTTTGAATAATGTAAATAAAAAAGATGGAAAAGGGGAATCTATAATTCAAGCATATTTCTGTTTTTATGATTAAACATCCCTTTCAAACTTTTTAGTGTCACTCTGGAATCTTATAAAAAGTAGGCAAACCAAGTTCAGTATTCTAATATACTCAGAGGTTTAATTAAAAATAAATTATTGCTGTTCATAAAGAATTAGTACTTATAAATGAATATACATGTTTATTTTATGACACTTTATTTTATAAAAGATATATTTAACATACATAGTATATATATGAACACCTATACCATATATAAACATATTTTAAATTAAGATAATCTAACGTTTATGCTCTTAAAATTATATTATTTCCAAAAATTTAGGCCTAAATATAAAATGTACAAAACTGGTATAACACATTTATCAACTTGAAGTAAATTTACAATATAGTATATTTTTAAATTCTTTATTGAAGTTAACATACATACAGAAAAGCACATATCAGTATATGGCTTAATGAAATTTTACAAACTGCAGGCTCCTATGTAATTATTATAGCACCCAGACCAAGAGATGAAATATCACTAGCACATCAGAAATCCCCACTGTGTCTCCTTGTAGACATTAAGCCTACCCAAGGGTTAGTATACACTGATTTCTAACCACATACATTAGATATAACTCTTTTTGAACTTTAAATACAAGGACTTATTATAGTATGTTTTAGTTCATGCTTAGCTTCATTCATTCAATGCTATGATTTTTTGTGAGACTTACCATATTTTGTATATAATTTTTCATTCTCATTTCTATAAATACATTGTTTATAGACTTTTGGGTAGTTTCCACTTAGAAATATTATAAATCATGTTGCCATGAATGTTTTAGCACAAATCTTTTGGTCAACATATGAACTAATATCTGTTTGAATACAAACTTGGAATGGAATTGCTAACTTACATTAGTACACATCCAGCCTTAGTAGATACTATTAAACAATTTTTGTAACGTGAATATACCATGATAAGGAGTTCTTTGGGTCTTTGTGTCCTCTTGACTAAGAAGAGTTAGAACCACTTCAGAGGGATTCCAGTATCATTGAACCTAAAAAGAAAAAGTAGGTTTCTTATCTATATTCTCCCAAGATCCCATGCAAAACTTTCTCCTTCTTCTCCAAGACCCAAAATGCATCACAAGTGATTATTGAGAGAGGGAGTCTTTAAGGGACATAATCAGTCCTGCTACATTTTTCCTTTGGTCAATAGCTGCATCTTTGCCTTGCATTATCATAACTAAGATGCTCCCTCAAACGATTCTTCACAGTACACAGATGGTATGCTCAAAGGTGACTTTATATATATATCCAAGTACATAAAGAAGCATGTGAAAACTTCTAATTGGAACCTTTACAAAAGTTCTACCTACCCAAGCGCCCAGGTGTAGATGGAAATATCTAATGTATTGGAATCTTTCCAACCTATATTTATGCTTGCCTCATTCTGCAAATATCCATGCATAGTATTCACTATGTCTCCATAGAACATACCAGTTTGATATAATTTATTAAGTTCTAAAATTCAAAATAACAATATGGCCAAAACTAAAGAAAATTACTTAAATTGATGCACAAAATCTGATCCAAATTTCTCTAGGAACAAATTACTGTTATTCTCTGCCAATAGAAATGCTTGCTTTCAAATAAAGTTTCCTGAGAGTTACATTACAATCTGCCTTATTTAAAAAATACAAGCAGAAAAGAATGGAACATAGATAATGCAAAATGCTAACACATTTCTCAGAATTATTTATATTTGAGTTTAAAATAGCTTTTGTTCCTTTATTGGCAAATACGCACATCTTCCATTTTGGCATTTCACCTCACACCAGCCAATAAAGTCATATTCTTACTTTTGAGTAGGAATCAACAACCTTTTCAGCTTCCTTTATTTACCTCAATCTGAAATTCATTCTGTAATAAAAGATATGGCTCTCTCTCTTTGTTTCTACTTTCCCTCATCTCTCTGTCACCTTTCTAGGTCCTTGAGTGGTTAAGTGGTTAGATTTAGAAGGGCTTTCTCTCCGCCTCCTAATAAGGGTTGTGCTGTCAAGAAAATGATGGATATTCCTTTGGTTGGGCATTGACAGTAAATATATTAGATATAAATTTAGCATAGATTTTCTATTCTATCTGATAGTAGAGAAGTGGTTTAGTTATTTAATGTTATAAAATGGCAGACAATTCTCTTAACTAAAGCAAGGTTACAATTTTAAATTGCACAGGACAATTTTAACTTGCACAAAACAGAAGGGCCAAAGGATATGGAACCTGTGGGAACAAGTAAGGAGAGAGAGTTGGGCTCTATGAGGTGGGCCAAATCAAGGTACAGAAGGCAGAAAGCATGGATGCTAGGGACTAATTTAAGCTTCACAAAATCCTGATATATATGTATAAATAAGGTATGTTCATTCATTTTATACTAAACTTTTTGTTGAAGTATATGTATCACACATGCACACATACATACACAGGAAGTCAATGAAACTCCACAAAATAAACACACATGTAACCAGCATCTATATCAATTTTGAGAACAATACAAACACCTACAGTACCATCCCTGTGTTCTCTCCAGTCACTATCAGCCCACTAACAGCATGGTTTATAGCACAATAGATTAGTTTTGCTTGTTTTCAAACTTTATATAATTGAATCAATAGCATATACTTTTTATGGACAATTATATTATGCTTAACATTATATTAGTGAAATTGATCTGCATACTTTGTATTTACAGTTGATTCATTTTCATTGCTGTACCACAATCATCATATGAATACAATGAATATTAAATTTTTATCCCCTTTGGCATATCAGTTAAAGATCATGACATCTTTGTGAGACTGGTTAGGTTCCTCGCAAGAATAAGATACAAGTGGGTAGGTTTTCTAAAGAGATTCTAAAATCCTTGATGTCTGTTATAAAATTACTCAAACAAGTTTTTCAGTGGCAGTATTGTAGCCAATGAGTTTTATCTGAGGTGTGATTATTACGCAAACATTTTATCAGGAATGCTAATTACTTCTCAGAAAGGATAATAGGTTATATCAACTCAAAAATTTTTCTTTCTTACAGATGTTTTTCAGCAAACATTACAAATGCTCAGTCTAGACCCCTGGATAGAAATGTTCTCATAGGTCTTGAAGTTGAAGACAGGGCGTTTTCTTTACTCAGTTTATTCTAACTTTAGCCCTCAACCCAGTCATATAAAAGATGATTAAAAAAATTTTTTTGACCTTTTTATAAGAATGGCTGCAAAACTCAGGATTCAAACCAGTTAGAATGACATTGAAAGATTTTAGATTATTCATAATGTTGAAAAATCTCTACTATTTTAGCAAGAGTGGAATTTAACAATTTGCAACTGAATTTTACAAAACCAAAAATAATTTATATGAAGAAAATAATTAATTACCAATAAGTAAATGTTTTGTCTAATAATTCACTTTTATTTCACAGTCCTGTTACCAAAAAATAACTATCATGTGAAATTAAAATAAACCATAAAATGTGAGAGAAAATATGATTCACTGAACTTTCTTTACTTATAAAATTTTCAGTACAAACTCTGTTATGATTAAAGAGAAGCTCTTAGTTTGTGAAAAGATTGTTTTAAGGTGTTATTCGAACACAACTGTGTTCATATATTCATTTGTTTTAAAAGCCAAATTGTATAAAGCAGTGATCGGACCTTTAGTAGGTATTCTCCTCCATCTCCTTAAAAAATAAAGGAACATCGTATTAAACAAAGAAATGAACTTAGCTTCAAAACCTCTTTCAAATTTCTTATAAAATAAAGTTAAATTTAAATGTCTTTCAAAATAACCAGGATAGCAGTACCTTTATTTCCACAAGTCAGAATTCTTGATATGCATGCTATTAGCATGATTTTTACAATTGAACTGGTGCAAACAGAGAGTAAATCAGTTCTATAATCTCCAAACATGCTCCCTGGGCCTTGAATCTAAAGCCATCTGGACACTGTGACAGCATTCTATTTATTACATACAAAAGCCTGGATTCTGCCGATGCATAAACAGTAATTAAACACACAAGCCAACCATGCATGCCAGTTCAGTGAGAACTATCCTTTGAGTATCTTAGAGTTTCCATGCCAATGAGCTTATTGAGAAATTGGCTGGTGATTAAAGATTAATGATTTATAGTTGCAAGTGAGGTTCATTTGTTGCTTACTGAAATATGTTTGACAGCATCTTTGTGCTTTTCTTAGAATCCATAGTCATAGAGTTAATTATGCTTAAGACAATATCTCAACTAATTTCAAACATGAGCTTAAAGTGGCAACATATGTTAATAAAATGTCAAGTATTTTGATATCTAAGTTATCATACAGCATGCCTCTTTTCTTATGCCCTCTTTGACTAGGAAGTTTTATTTGAACACTTTTAAGTATAACTCTTCCAATGTACACATTGCAGAGAACATCTATTTAAGATTTTTTTCCCCTAACTTTGTTTCTGTAATTCATATCTTCTCTGGCTAGTCACAGCCTGTGCTTAAAGCAAGAGGACATGATGGATGAAAAAGAAAAATAATGGAGGCACTTACAAAGAAGGCTGGTTGTACCTTTGGTTAATCAGCATTTTACTTTTTAAAGGTGTTCAGATTTTTTAGAATTTGTTGATTCCCATGAGAAAGCAGATGCTGGGGAGAATTACTACTCAGTTAAGCATAAAAATAGTTGCAGCTGGGGGTGGGAGAACTCATAAGTTATGTTTCAGAATAGAGTATATTCTTGAGTGCTATATCCTTAGAGCTATTGGAATCTGTTAATTCACTCATACTAACATAACATATAATTTGCTTTATAAATGCAGTAAAGTATAACTGAAAATATGACTGACCCCTTCATAACCTTAATGGTTCTATAAATACAGAACTAAAGTAATTTATAAAGCTGTTAAAATTAATTCTGCCATTAAAATAAACTCCAAAGTACATTACATTATTACTGTAGTAACCTAACTATGAACTTCTCTGAGTCAGCAAAGTGAATCAATGGTGATGAATGATTATTGCTGCTGAGCAGTGCCTGGATTAAATGCTTGCCTGGTCAGGAAGGAACTTTCTTCCAATACAAACAGGCTTGCCTTCATTGACTATTTTTTTTCCTGGCCTATGGTCCTTTTTTTCTATGAAGTTCTTTGGCTTGGGAGGTTAAACTTTAGCAGGCACATGTTTGGCTAAAGCTGCCTCTCCCATTAAATTCTTCTTAAAATTCTCACATCAACTTTTATTCGTGGTAATATATTGTTTAGAAGCTTTGTTATACAGATTTCCAAGATTTCACCTGAATTTCATTTTCCGCAGAGGTAGATGTTTGTTGTCAATATCCTCAAAAAACAGGTTAGTGAGTTTCAAACTCTCTCTAGTTTTACCACTAATTTGATGCACTGTGTTATCAAGGCCCTTGCTGAAAAGTGGGGAGAATTATCTTGGTTTCTCTACTTAGCATGGAGTAAATGTAAAAATACCTTAGATAAGATCCACAACCAGGTCTCATACCTGTAATCCTAGCACTCTTGGAGGCCAAGGTGGGAGGATTGCTTGAGGTCAGGAGTTTGAGGCCAGCCTGAACAAGAGTGAGACCCCATCTCTACTAAAATAGAAAAAATAAGCTGGGAGTAGTGGTGCATGCCTGTAGTCCCAGCTACTCAAGAGGCTCTGAGGCAGGAGGATTGCTTGAGTCCGGGAGTTTGAGGTTGCTGTGAGCTAGGCTGAAGTCACAGGACTCTAGCCAGGGCGACAGAACAAGACTCTGTCTGAAAAAAAAAAAAAAAAAAAGAAAGAAAGAAAGAGAGAGAGAGAGAGAGAGAAGGAAAGAAAGAAAGAAAATCCACAACCAAATTATTTAGAATTTCTGCTCCTTTATTTAACTAAGACTTTCAGCATCTGAACAAATGAACTTCATTGGTTCAAAAGGTGATGTTTTCTACTGGTGATTGTTTCTATTCCAACTCTATTAGGTGAATTTTTTTCTAGGCCCTATTTCTCACAGTAAAAAAGAATTAGTGCCTTTCTAGAGATACTAGAGAAGACTCTGCCAGTGAATAAAATGTGCAGAGCTGCAGATGCATTAACTAAATGACTCACTCCCAACCCAAACTCACATTGTCACTATCCAAATATCTGCTTTGGTGAAATTATCCATAATTATAGGACCTAGACCTTCATCATTGCTGTCCAGTTGCTGAAAGCAGAAATACTAAATCTCTGAATGACAGGAGCTACTGTGCACTCTGAAATAGTAGTTGAAAGGTATTCCAGGGAAAAAGAGAAAAATATATAAAGAGAGCAGTGAGAAATAC
The DNA here is from genome assembly GCA_028533085.1 of Varecia variegata. NCBI lineage: Eukaryota > Metazoa > Chordata > Mammalia > Primates > Lemuridae > Varecia > Varecia variegata. The sequence continues at coordinate 63,620,913 of CM052438.1, forward strand.
TAAAGAGCATGGATGTTTTCCATCACTGCTGAAACTACTTACATAGCTGAATTTAATTGTTCCAGACAGTTTTATATTAAGGACCAATAAAATAAAAATGAGCAATAATTACCTATAGTCTAGGTTGAGAACTGACTAAATAAAGTCTGCTATAAACTGTAAAATGGACTATGTCAGTTCACAATCAAACTAATGATTTGGAGAAATCATTCGAGAAATAAAAGAAGCAAAAAGATTTCAGTAGGCAATACAATCACAATCAATAAACTTTCTAGAGGAAATATTGGTAATATATATTAACAGCCTTAAAAATATTCATGTACTTTGGCCCCCAAATTTATTTTCACAGAATTTTTCCTAAGAAATCATGGATGTTATCAAGTATTTGATTAAAAAGATGAACCCATTTGGATATTTGAATATCAAAGTAAATTAGAGACAACGTAAGTGCCAAATGATAGTCATTTAAATGGCATTGTAGGAAAATATGTACCAATATGAGGAGAATAACATAATTATAACTGAAAAGGTATGTTATAATACACTTGATCTTAGCTAAAAGGCCAAGAAGCAATAAAAGTATGTTATAATATATGCTACATGATTTTATTTCTGTTGAGTTCAGATGAGTGGGACGAAACATTGTCTTAAGTATTAATAGACCATTATTATTAAATATGAGTCCATAGAAGGATCATTTTGAAAAATACATATTTTTCATTTCTCAGATGGTGCACAGGGATGCACTTGAGAGATGCTGACAGAATGGGGAGATCAGTTTCCTTTAGAAAGTGCATGTATTTACCCTGAGTTTGTGTGCATGTGTGTATGTTGGGGAGAGGCTGGAGAATCCATTACTTTAAGATAAGAAGAGAGCAATAGGATTGATGGCAGTTTTGTGGCTTGAAGAGAAAGGGAGAAGGAAATGAAGCAGAATGAAGCTTCATTGATAAGAAAAGGTAAGTGAAAAAGCCTGGAGGAAAGGTCTATAGCCCTTGCCAAGATTATTTGATTTGGACTCATCTTTTCTGTAGTGGTAGCAAAGTGCTGAACTTGGTCATGAGGTGACCTAGTTTTATTTAAAACAATTTACTATCTATATAAAAATATTGTGAATGCCAGTTGATTCTTGTGTGACCCTTGATTGTGTATTTGTGTTCTTAAAATAAATATGCAACCTAAGATCTTCTTAAAACTTTCAATTATTTTATCTTTTAAATATAGCTAAAGGAAATGATGTTGATTGATCACAATGTGATAAGATTAATACTAGATGCTTAATGGACATTCTAAAAAAACACATCTAATTCCTTTTCTCTTTAAGCTTTCCATTTATGAGTTAAATATGCTCTTTGTTTTTATAGTACTTTCTGCACTTGGTGGTGGATAACAGAATAGAGACCTAAGATTTACATACTAAATCATGTTTTTTTATTTTCTTTCTGATATTTTCATTTTGCAAATCTGATCTAAAAGTTCAACTCCTTCTTTAAGAACAGGTTGAAACATCCTGTAAGCAATCTAACCCAATCCTGCCACTTAATTTGACAGGGGAGATTATTTAGACACAAAGATCTAAATTTGCAGGACATTTTGGGGTGACTTACTGGACTTAAGTCTCACCCAAACTCCTGCCCCAGGTTGGATGTTACTGGACAGCCTCTCTTAAAACTCTCAGAACAATTTAATTTATCCAAAATGCTAAATATTAATAGAAAAAGAATTAGTGCAAGAGTGTCCCTAACTTTATTTTATTTTATTTTATTTTGCTTAATACTTTATTTCCTTAATCTATGATCTATTGTGAAAAAATATATAACTGCATATATATTTTTTGAATGAAGTAGTGGTACCTGTTTATCTGGGTTTAGTGGAGAGATAGTAGTAGGTTTGAGAAGCTATTGCTGCCCTGGATGTACCTGGTGATGCACCAGATTGCTGCAGAGGCAAGTTGTCTAAAACAATCCTGGTTCCTGTTCCCCAATCTCACCTTCATGTAGAGAAGTTTTGTATTTAACTATTTTACATATTTTTCTTCTTAGCAAGATATTATTTGCACAATGGATTGAATGACTTAAAATTTAAAACAAAAACAGAACCCCCAAATACACTATTCCAGCACTAATGTTAGGACTAATAACCTTAGTCACAATAGGTAGAGGATTTTATTGCATGAATTACTTTCGAATTAGGGATGCTTTCAGAGATTAATCATTTATTTTTGGTATATGCTGTTTTGTGTTTTTCCATTGCTCTATTATAAGCATATATTATATTTATAATCAGGACACAATTTTTTTTTTTTTTTTTTTTGAGACAGAGTCTCGCTCTGTTGCCCTGGCTAGAGTGCCGTGGCGTCAGTCTAGCTCAGAGCAACCTCAAACTCCTGGGCTCAAGCAATCCTTCTGTCTCAGCCTCCCGAGTAGCTGGGACTACAGGCATGTGCCACCATGCTTGGCTCATTTTTTTTCTATATATATTTTTAGCTGTCTAAATCATTTCTTTCTATTTTTAGTAGAGACAGGGTCTCACTCTTGCTCAGGCTGGTCTCGAACTCCTGACCTCGAGCGATCCACCCGCCTCGGACTCCCAGAGTGCTAGGATTATAGGAGTGAGCCACCGCTCCCGGCCAGGACACAAAATTTTAAAAAATTCTCTCAATTAAGGTAGCATAAAATTATTTGTCTACATTAAGAAAATCTGGCAAAATTTTTCTCTTCTTGGTTGTTTAGTTTTTCTTCTAATTCCTACTATATTGCCATAATACTGACTTCCTTGTACTCTAGCTCTGGGTTTATCCCCCTGTGGCCAGACTGATGAACCTTCTTTGCAGATGGCATATTATTTCTCTACGTATGACAAACGATTCAGGACAAGAATATTTTCACCTCCTCTGTCACTACCACACTGGTCCAGGTCCCTGCCACCTCTCGCTTACACTCTTGCAATAGACTCCAAACTGGTTTGTCTCCTTCTGCCCTTTGACTCCCCTCCCAAATCTATTCTTAACAGAACACACTAGAATAATCTTAAAAATGATATCAGAATATAGCAGCCAATGCTCGGAAACCTCCAATAGTTCTCATCTCCAGTTGTAGTAAAATCCAAAGTCTATACCACCCTTCCCTCCCGCTCCCATGTACTGGGGGTCTCCTAGCTTGTCTTCATCATGCTGGGAATGTTCCCACTGTGGGACTTCTGAACATACTGCTTCCTTTCTGGAATGCTTTTGCCCTGGAAATTCCCATGAATTGCTCCCACGCTGTCTTCAAATATTTGTTCAAATACTATTTTCACAGTGAGGCTTTGTCTTACTACTCTCTTTAAAATCACAATTTCCACTCCTGCATTCCTTTCCCAAGTTGCTTATTTTCTCAACATAACAACTACCCATTCTAGCATTAATATATACCTTATTTATTTTTGTATTGATTCTACACCACTATGGTATAATTTACAAGAACACAATTTTTTTTGACTGTTTCATTCACTAAGATATTCCCATGCTAAAGTAAAATGACTCCCATATAATATTGAATAAACGTGTTAAAAATTTATTCAACTTTTTAACGAGAGGATCAGCAGGATAGTAAAACTGGTAAAACACATTTGAGAAACTTAGTATATTAGGCACTAGAGAAGGAATAATATTGACAGATTAGGTATAAAAGTGTCTAATGTCCTACAGGGCAACATAATAATAAATTTGGGGCTAAATTTCAATCAGAAAAAAATAATTTAAATTTCTGCTGGACAAAATCCTGCAAGTACCAACTGATTTCACTGCATGTGAGCACTAGTTAACAGGAAATACCAAGTCAAACAAAGGCACATTCATCTAGATAGTTCAATAATCCTGAGTGTGCCAGTAAAGCAATGTTCTGACATGACCTTGAAAAGGCAGGCATTTTTTCTTAAAACTCAAATACCTAGAAGCATTATTGTCATGTAGTAAGTACTCAATAAATCAATAAACATTTGTTGATTATGTAAGTGAATGTTATTACCTTCAATTAAACTGTAGAAAAATCTTATTCTGTACAAAAAGTTAACCCATGTCTTTAGGGTGTTCTAATATGTTACATTTTAGTTTATGTTTTAGCTAGAAATATTACCTCCACATTTTTTGGGCAGTATTGTCATTGTTCTCTATGTGCAACTAATCACACAGTTCAATAATGGGAAACCTTATCTTGGCAAGAGGAAATTCTATGCTAAATACATGCAGCATGATTTCTACAAGTGTAGGCTCAGAATATCCTTCCAATTATTTATGACAAGTTGACCTATGGTTTGTAGAATACACTGATTTTTACAAAAGAAAAGGGCACTTGCTGTATGGTAGGAGAAAATGTAAATTGGGACAATCTTTCTGAAAGGCATTTTGAATAGAAAGATGAATACACATAGATGATGACCAGGCAATTATAATTCTATGCCTTTAAATCATAGACAATTTAAGTTTCCTTCAATGTCTTTTATTTTCTATTGTTTTTCTACAAAGCACAGATATTAACGAATGATATTCAATGCAATAAAACATAAAGACTTACTTTAAATATTGGAATAAATTATTTATAAGCATATTCAGCCTTTGAGACCATTGGTATACTGCCAAATTACTGTCAGATAGTAGGTATGGTGCAATTATAAATGTACTGTTTCCTTTAAATATTAAAAATTATATTGAAATATTTACCTTAATATTGTGTCATACACACATCAACCAGTAAGAAGGTGAAAATGTCTGAATTTGAACAATATGAAAATCTGCAGAGTTGCTCTGCTTTCCTCTCAAAATATAATGCAGCCAAACTTACGCATTTTCTACCCAGTGGAAGAATCACACTGAAGATTATTATTAAGGATAATTATGCACTTTAAAATGTGTTTTGCTCTCTTCCCTTACCCCTGAGTGTTGGCTGCACTTAGTGACTGGCTTCCAAAGACTAGAGTATGAACAGAGGAAAAATTAAATACATTCACTGTGGAGAAATGTGGCAAGCACTAAATTGGCTGGGTAGGAGATCAAGGTCAACATTATCAGTGATAAGTCAAATTGATAACATGTACTCTTGTTATGCTATGAGAAGAGCACTTCACTTCTATAATATTCTTCCTGAAAACCTATCATCCTGGCTGAACCACGAGGAAACATCAGACAAACTCAAATTGAGGGATACTATATGAAGTACTGTACTGGGTACTCAAAAAAATGTCAAGGTTATGAAAAACAAAGAAATCTGTTATAGATTTGAGGGGACTAAAGAGACAAGATGACTAATTATAATGTGTCATCCTGGATGGAATCCTGAAACAGAAAAAAAAATTAGTGGAAAATATAATAAGATCTAAGTGTATAGTTAATAGTAATATGCCAATGTCAGTTTCCCAGTTGTTCCAATGATAACTTGGTAATGTAAGATGTTACAATAGGGGAAATTCAGTAAGGGGTATATGAGAACTATTTTTCCAACTTTTCTGAAAATCAAAGACTAATAATCTAAATTTAAAAAAAAATATTTAAAGATACATTCTAACATCCCTGTATATTTACAACAACTCACTGGACAACAAAGGAAAGAAGAAGAGAAGCATGGATAAAAAGGAGGAAGAAAGCAAGGAAGAAAAGAGGAAGGAAAAGGGAAAAAAGAAAGAAGGAAGGAAAAAAGAAAGGAAAGCATGAAGGAAAGAAGAAAGAAAGAAAGAAAGGAGGTGAAGAAATAAACAACAGAGAAATTAATTCCTGGAGGGAAAAACTTCAGAAAATTTTAAATATTTCTTTTCTCATTATGGAGTGGTAAATCAGTAGTAAGAATGTCCTGCGTCTTCTGATTCTACCACTGTATGTCAGCTCTTTCAGCATATGCTCATCAGTGTTTCTTCCTGCAAAAAGAAGCTTGCCTTTGGTAACCATATGTTAAACAGAAAATTTAAAGAAGAGCCTTCTTTCCCCCTAAAAGAACACTTCATTGCCAAACGGTAGAGTACGCTTTGCACTCACAGCCTGTAATTGTTATTATCTGGATATCTGGGGGATTATTTCAGCAAATTAGGCATGAATGCTCAAGATAATTGTTTCAATTATCCACTTTGCTTTTTGTTTCTATACATATATTGTGTTTGGTTTTGTTTTACTGTGGTATTCGAAGCACCAGAATCATTATGCAAACCTTTAGAAATACTTGGACTCTTTATATGTTCTGATCTATTTCCAAGTCACAAAAAGCAACCAAAAATTAAACAGTGCAGTGGGTGGGTGTGTGTGTGTGCAATTTGTTAGGGGTATTGAAGAATATCACAGTTCAACTTCAGGAAGGCAATTTTTTGACTAATTTAAATAATCTTTATTTCATTAGCTTATTTAATCAAATTAAATGTATTAATAAGAGATGGCTTATTATTTTACTAGGATCCTATATATGAATATAGCTATTCTTTAATATCATGAAGAGACTAGTCCAACTTACAGTTGTTTTCTCTATCCTCATAATCATGTTTTCATTTCTCTGACGCCACTGAGAGAGTTGTATTTCATGTGTACAAAACAAAATTGTCTTTGTTCCATTAATTAATATTACAAGATATTAAAATGGTACTATTTTTGTCTTAGTTTTGGTTGGAGCCCAAAGGACAAATACAAAACTGCAGGTGGTAAGTATTCCCACATTCCAAATCGACTAGCTTGAATTTAATTATTCCACATTGTATTCATAAATTATAACACCATTTTGTACCCCATACATTTATACAGTTATAAATTGTCAATTTACAATAAAACAGTGATGGGACTTGGAAAGGGGATATATGAAGCCTAATTTTGTAGATACTCACCCACTTGTGGTAGTAAAGGGTTGAATTTGAGGTGGCCTAGGGATTAAGGAGGGGATTTCTCTAAATAAGGTGTTAGAGTGGTGGGACATGATCCACCTCCCTGCTGCTCCTGCGGGGAAGAGTACAATTTGCTTACAATTAGTAATCACCCCAAGCCTTGTTGAGCAGAGCCTCAGAGAAAACACTGCTGTGAGCGTTGACTTGTGTCTTGGAGTTTGAGAGACACAGTAGACAATGCCTGGCGTACACCTATAGAACTGAACTTGAGGTGGGGAATGCAAGAGGGAGCCCAGTCAGCAGAGAACAGGTTTTGTGCGGTTTTCAACTTGCTCACACTGACAGTGGGTCCGAGGTGTGTGATTCCTGGGAGCCAGAAACGGAACGATGTCCTGGTCAGGCAAGGTGACAGATGTAGACCCTGAGGGGAGATTTTTAAGCAGAGCCAAAGACAAGGCTGCCACTTGTAATGGCAGCTGCAATCAGTACAACCCCGGGAGAAAAGCTACTAAGAGAATAAAAGGGTTTGCTTTAAACATTGCCCAGGTTCCTGGAAATGGAAGTCATATTAGATGTGCACTTTCAAGTATGATATGACATTGTCTTTGCCTTACTTCTGTTCCTCTCCCTCCCTCTTCCTCTTCTGCAGCCTGCTGAGGAGCTGGCTGCCAAGGAGGAGAGGTGAGCTAAGCATTCCTACTCCAAACACACCAAGGGAAACAGGTCCCAGGGGCTGGGAAACTTTACCTTTAAATAAACTTCAGGCATTTCCCTTCACTTGCCTTCCCTTCCTTCAACTTTCATTTCCTCAGCTTCTGGTTCCTTTTGCTGCTTTTTAAAACAAAGAACTGGAAATACAGGATATTGAACCTAAACTGGAGATTTACCTTTAAATGAAAGTTGGAGTTTATTTTTGTTATGCAGCACTGAGTACACCCATATTGAACCTGGAGGCTTTTTTATTATCTGAGAATGAGTGGGAAAGCTATTGGCTTTGTGTTAGATTCCCATCTTGGAGAAGGGGAAGAGCCTATCCCACAAAATGGATTTGAATGGGCAAAGAGAGAACAATTGAGTTTTCTAAGTCCGATCCTGCACATTCAACATACTAATTACATCTATGTGCAGCACATTCTATCTGGCTTATATCATTTGGAATTAATTTTGTTTCTCTTCAATCCAGCATTCTATATAGAAATGTCATGCTTAATTTTGATCCTATGGTACAATCGCCTGCACATATGGTTATATTGTATAATATGTACATAATGCCATTTTCAATGAATAAACTGATATGTAAGGACTTATAATCCTTATTTTGCTCTTCCTGGGCCTTATGCACACCACAGTCATATCATACAATTGTGTATTCAAAAATCTGAGGATTTTTTACTGTAAGGTAGTGATTATGAAAATGTGTTCTCTTTTGCTTTCTTGCAACACAGCCTTGTTATTCTTTTCATTAACTGCTGCCAACATAAATCTCTGCCCTTTAGTCAGAGTAAGCTTCTGGGCTTTTGATACTTTCTTTTGATTTTTTCCCTTCTTTTTTGTTATTGTTCACTGACTCATCTCAAGGATTTGGGATATTTTAGTATCCATGGAATTAAATAATGTGTGTCTATACTAGGGCCTGTTTGTTGTTAATATTCTCAGTTCTAATTTGATTTGCTCTTCTCTGTATTTCAGAAAAGTGATTTTTAGACTGTGACCCGGGGGTGTCACAGAAGGGGCGGAAGCAAGGGTCTCCCCATCTCTATTTCAGTAATGGCAGATTGCCTTTTGTCTGTTTTATATTTTAGGTTTCCAGGTACGATTCCTTTGAAGGTCCATGACTAAATAGATTTTGAAAACCATTATTTTAGAAGAGCAGCCTGCACACTTCATTGAGCCACCTTTCCTTTTTCATTTCAAAATTTTGCTAATTGTAAAATAACTTTCATAGTTCTCCTTAACATCCAGGTGCTTTATGTCAAAACTTTGCTATTCTTTGATATTTCTTCATATAGCCATTCTTCATGGCTAAATCTACTCTTTCATTGAATGAAAGAAAAAATCCTTTTTCTTCATTTTAAAGATAATGTGCCAATGACTCTTTTAACTACTTTAATTGTATTTAAGAGAAACAACGAGACTGACTTAGTTATATTGATTAAAAATGCAATTTTTGGATATAATTTCAATTTTTTTCCTTGTAAGAGTAATGCGTTCTTACTATGGGAAAACTGAAAATGCAAAAATATATATGAAAAAGAAAAAATCCTGGAACTATGAGAAAACCACTACTAACATTTCAGTGTATTGTCTATCTGGTGTTTTATTTGAGTAGTATAATATATTGTTCAAAAGTTTTATTATATTGCCTTTAAAGTGCTGAATTCTGATTTTTTTTTAACTTAGCACTGAAAAACTTCACTGAGCTTCTTGTTGGAAAAGGTTGTTTTCATGTTTTACCAACCAAGGTGAAGAACTGTAAAGGATCTGAGATTTTACCCATTAGACTACCCCAGTTTCATATATGCTGGCTGAAGACATGTCATTTCTGAGACAAAGGGCTTTATAACTCATGGCACAATAAGAAGTAAGAGTATCATGTTTGCATAAGTTACTCTTGCCTCCCAAGTCCCATGGGGTGACACAGAGGGGGTTGGGTGAATGCAGCACACACAATAGGTTTGTGTCACAGATGAGGAACTAAGGAACCTTCAGTTTAGGAATTCATAAATCTTATAGAAGAGCAGCTAGCAAACCTGCTCAAACTTTGTCCAGAGGGAGACATTATCTTTATTATCCTGGTCAGGAAACCAATCTGCTCTCTGGCCTAGAAGGAGACCTTATTTCCATCTTCAAAGTATATCTGTTTTAAAAATATCTTTAAAAAGATATTTAGCAATAAAAGCTAATCAAAACATGCAGAAGTGCCAAGGATAATTATATTCCAACACTGTATACTATTATATATTAAGCTGGTGGTATCACCATGTAAAGAAAAATAATACTATAACATGGTATTTGATTTTGTATTTCTAGTGGAATATATTCCAAGGATACAAAGAAGTTTCAAACTGCATTTAATAGTTATTATCAATAAAATTATCTTATATATTCCTTAATTGAATTTGAAAATATCAGAATCAATTCATAGCTTTTCTCTTATGTTATAAATATAATTACCCAACATGACATTGAAAATGCTGAGAAACAAAGCCAACGAGCATCTCTAGTACCAAAAATTGTGGTGCTTACTACCATTTTTCAGTAAAATAATCTTGGGTTACTCCAAATATGTATTCTTCTAGAGGTGTTATATGAAATGTAAAACATAAAATTGTGACATAACTTTGTACCCCAAATCAGGGAATCTATCAAGGTGTAATGGAATCATGTAAAAAAGAAATGGGAGCCATCTTGTTTGAATTCACACTGAAATAAATGGCAAGATTTGAAAGAGAAAAAAAGAGAAAATAACTGCAAGTGATTGGATCACATTGCATGTATAACATTTCATGAGGTTTCTTAATGATATTTGAACTCATATACTTAGAACACATACAAAGCTCATTAGTCACTATTGGAGATTGGGTTCCAACTCATTATTCTAAAACACGTCTACTAATAAAAGTAAAGAATCAGACATTTATCTTGCCTTTCCTACATAAATTGAATTTCAAAGTAGAAAAATAGTTGATGTGGGAGAGTTCTTTATAGAATTCCAATTCCAGAGAATAAATGCAGAAGAAAAAATAAAATTAGAACATCACCATTCGGTAATTGTTCAGGAACTGAACAATTCCTGAAAGAATGGAGCTTGGCAACAACCATAACTGGAAGCCAAAATCAATGGGTGAAAGAGTGATAGTGAACTTCATATCATCAGACTGATACCACCTGAATCTAGAGATCAATCCTAGCATCACTTAAAAATGGGCAAGAGGAGTGGCTCATGATGATGCAATAGGAAATGCATAGCAATATTTTGATGTGTTTTTGTCTAAAAAAGCGGACCTGAATCTGTCAATCCTCTGAATCTCATTCTTTGTTTATAGGAGCTACCAGCTGTGATAGAGGAACAAGTTAATGATACTACAAAGAACAATCAACCAAAGTATGTACAATATCAGCAAATCAACCAGTATGTAGAATATCCTATGGCTTAAATAACCTGGCTTCTCCCCAAATTGAATGAATTAAAAATTTAAAAAGTTCTAATGCATAACTATTGTTTTAAAATGAAAAAGAGTTATATAAATAAAAAAATAAATGAAATGCATGGACTTTGGGTCTTCATTCAAACAAACTAACTGCCAAAATGAATCTTTAAGGCAATAGGGAAAGTTTCAATGTAATTTAGTATGATGATACTTAAGCTATTGTTGACTAATCTGAAGATTACTGAGTGGAAGAAGTTTGATAACATGTTTATAGATGATTTATAATTGTAAGTGCATTTATCATAGGTTGAGATAAAAGTCTTAAACTAAAAATATCCCAATAAAAACAAATTTAAAGGCATGCAATAATGTTCTAAAGAATAGATAGATACATTATCCTGAAACCAGTTATGTTATTGAGTTGGAGTTGGTTAGAGGACCAATATCAGCAGACATATTTGGGTATGTTGCCCAGAAAGCTAATGCAATGTTATCCTCCATTAATAAATATGTCTTCTCCAAATGACACATTTAATATTTGTTTCATTATACTGTTGTCAGATCATATTAGTAATACCTCCCTGAATAAAAATTGTTGGCTCTGGCCAGCCTGATTTTTCTCGCTATCTACTAAAAGGTTTTTGTTCACTTTTTGAAAGTAAAATTTCTTAGTGTAGAACTTATTACAACAACTGTTTTTCTTGTTCTGTATGTAAAGTTGAATGAATTTTGGTAAATGCACCTAATTATGTAATCACCACCACAATTAATATACGAAGCTGTTTTATTAGTACAAAAATTTTTCCTCAAAATTCTTTTAGCCATACCTCTTTTCCAACTCCAACCTCTGGAATTCAATGATATGTTTTGGGTCCCTATAGTTTGTATTTACAAGAATGCTATATAAATGGGACCATAATGCAGCCTTTTGAATATGGCTTTTTTCACTTATTATAATGAATTGTTATTCAATTTTTTTTTCTTGTTTGTATGTATTAGTAGTTAATTCCCTTTCATTACTAAGAAGTATTCCACTGTATGGATGCACCAGTTTGTTTAATCATTTGAAATTGAAGGCCATTTGGATGATTTCCAGTTTGGGGCTATTATGAATAAACTTACTATAAACATTCACATATGGGTTTTTGTGGAAACATGAATTTTATTTTCTCTAAGGTTAATACCCAAGAGTGGGGTTATTAGGTCATATGGTAAGTATAGATTTAACTTTACAAATAATTGGCAAACTTGTCCAAAGTAGGTGTACCATTTTGGATTCTCACTAGCAATGTATGAAGGTTCCATTTGTTCCACATCCTTGTTAGCACTTGCTTTTGTCAGTTTCTTTGATTTTAGTCATTCTACTAGGGGTGCATAAAATCTGATTGCGATTAATTAGTATTTCCCTAATGACTAGTGATGTTGATTGAGCCTGTTTTCATTGCTTATTTGCCATGTGTATATGTTCTTCTGTGATGTCTGTTCAAATATTTTGCCCAATTATGAATATTTTATGGTTTAATTTTGAGAATTCTTTATACATTCTGAATGCAGCTTTCTTATCAGATTAATCTTGCAAATATATTTTCCCAGTCTAATGGATTTGTTTTCTTCATTTTCTTAACAATGTCTTTTGCAGAGCCAAAGTTATTAATTTTTATAAAGTCCACTTTATATATTTTTTCCCTACAAATTATGCTTTTAGTGTTGTATTTAAGTAATCTTTCCTCAACTCAAGGTTACAATTTTTTTCCTTCTAGACATGTTTCATAGCTTCAGGATTTATATTTAAGTTTATAATTAATTTTGTATTAATTATTTTGTATAATGCAAGGCATGGATTGAGGTGTTTTTTTTTTTATTCTACATATTGAGGTCTAATTGGTCTAATACCATTTATTGAAAGTACTATATTTTCTCTACAAAATTGCCTTTGGAAAATCAGTTACTATATATATGCGGGTCTATTTCTGGACTTTCTGTTTTATTGATTTTTGTGTCTATACTTTCACCAATACTACATAGTCTTGATTAATGTTTTTATAGTAAATTATAGTAAGTTTTTATACTAAGTCTCAAAATTGGGTGATATGAATCTTCCAACTTTATTCTTATTCAGAATTGTTTTGGCTATTAGTTTTCATAGTTTTTTTTTTTTCCCCCTGTTCTTTCTTTCTTTTCTTTTTTTTTTTAGTTGATTCCTTTGAAACCAATTTCCTAATTATCCTAGACAGTAAACCTTAAAAATACAGGTGTAGGCCGGGCGCGGTGGCTCACGCCTGTAATCCTAGCACTTGGGAGGCCGAGGCAGGCAGATTGTTTGAGCTCAGGAGTTAGAGACCAGCCTGAGCAAGAGCAAGACCCCGTCTCTACTAAAAATAGAAAGAAATTATCTGGCCAACTAAAAATATATATAGAAAAAATTAGCCGGGCATGGTTGCGCATGCCTGTAGTCCCAGCTACTTGGGAGGCTGAGGCGGTAGGATGGCTTAAGCCCAGGAGTTTGAGGTTGCTGTGAGCTAGGCTGATGCCACGGCACTCACTCTAGCCCAGGCAACAGAGTGAGACTCTGTCTCGGAAAAAAACAAAACAAAACAAAACAAAAAAGCATGGTTCTTGATTTCACTTTTGAATTTGTTGATATCAGTGTGAAAAATAGGAAATAAAATAAGAGAAATACTTGATTTTGAATAAATTGAAGTTTTAGCATATGTATTTCATGGGAATTGTGTAAAAAGCTTGTTGTTTCCTATTTAATTAGACATTTTAAAAATATTTAATTCAGGATTGTTCAGTTTATATGCACAAAAATGTATGATTGGTGATATTAACTGGCAGTATTAAGTCTTTTAAATTTTATATTATTTCTCACATGACAGATAAAAATTATATTGCTATTGATTTCTGGTATGCTGCCCTAATAAATTTTTATTGCTTCCTATGTCCATCCATGCAAGACATCATTTTATTTATTACTTGGATGATTCTCTGTTGAGAATTTTCTTTAGTCTCATCCAATAATTCATTTAAAATTTCGTCTGGTATACATGTTCTGAAATTTCAGCCAGAAGGAAACGCTCTTATTTCAGTTTGACCGCAGCTCTAATTATTTTCACTAGGAACACTTGAGCAATCATCTTAAATCTTGCACCCTATTGCTATGGTTTAGCTATACAATTTTATAAGGCTGTAATACTGCCTAAAAAATGCAAAGCATTGCCTTATAATAAATGCAGTATTTTACATATTTGTTAATTCCAAGTAACTTTTTACCTTCTTTAAAAAATGGAATTAGCTAAAGCACTATATGAAATAATGAATAAAAGAAAAGAAAGATGAGAAAAAAACCTCAGATCTGGGAAAATAATCAAATAATCTGGAAAATAAATTCAAAATAATTTCAAAATCATGTAAATACATTAATAGGTGAAATGTAGTTTCAGATAATTTTTAAATTAATTTTTAATTGAATGTATTTGTAACTGACATGGATTAGATCTGCCATTTACAATAAATCCTAGATAATATAAATGGAAAAAGCACCACATATTCCTTTTGTTAGATGTTCACATTACATTTTATTGTTGAATTAAATGCAAGAAGAAGTTAAGTGATTAAGTACTTTGTTAACTTTTTTTAATCTGATGTTTTACTTCAAAAAATTCGTTTTCTGTAGAACACCTTATGGGAAACATTAGCTTATATACTTTTGTTATAATTGCTTTGTCTCAATCTCCTGTACCTATTTGGTACCTCTAATAATTTTCTATTGCTGCCTATAAAAAACTAACACAAATTTAGTGGCTGCAAACAACACAGCGCTCATTTAGCATCTCCTAGTTGCGTAGGTGGTAAGTCCTGACGCCGCAGTGTTGCTTAGCCACACTGGGTTACACCAGGCCAATTTCCAGGTATGGGCAGGCCCGAAGTCCTTTCTGTAGGCTCTGGGGATGAATCCTTTTCACACTCATTCAGGTTGTTGGCAGAATTCAGGTCCATGAATTCAGGTCCCTGTTTTCTTGTTGGCTGCCAGCCAGTGTGGATCATTCTTAGTTTATTGAGGCCATCTGCGTTCCTTGGCTCACGGCCACGTTTTTCATCCTCAAAGGGAGCAATGGTGTGTTGAGACTTTCTCACACTTCAGATATTTCTGACCACCTTTCCTGCTTCATTCTCCTCTTCCAGCAGGAGAAAGTTCTCTGATTTCAAGGGCTCATGCGATCAGATCGGTCTCACCCTTATAATCCAGGATCATTCTACCATTTCAGGATCTGTAACTTTAATCACATCTGCATAATTCCTTTTACAGGTAAGGTAACGTATTCACAGGTTTCAAGGATTATGGTGTTCAGGAGGGCATTGTTTTCTCTACCATATTACCTACCAGTCCTCCAAGCCTTCTTTATGGATCTAGGCACCACCACCACTCCTCAAAAAGGGGGGGGGGACAAAAACAAACAAACAAATACAAGGACAAGCTCGTTTCTATCTTTGTTTGAGTTTGTGTTCACACCCTTCTCTTGGTCTGAATATTTTTCTCAGTATAACCTGATTGTTTTTACCTCCCCTTCTGGTATGATTTGAATGTTTGTGTCTCCTCCAAAATTCATGTTGAAACTTAATGTCCAATGCAACAGGATTAAGAAGTGAAGATTTTAGTAGGAAATTAGGCTCTGAGGGATCCACCCTTACTAATGAGGTTAGTCCCTTATAAAAGGGCTGGAGAGAACTAGGTAGACCTCTTTTTGCCTTCTATTTTTTCTGCCATGTAAGGTTGTAGTGATCAAGGTGCTTTCTTAGAAGTAGAGACCAGGCCTTCACCAGACACCAAACCTGCTAGTACCTTGATCTTGGACATCCCAGCCTCCTGACTATAAGAAACAAATTTCTGTGGTTTATAAATAACCCAGTCAGTATCAGGTATTTTGTTATAGCAGCACAAACAGACTAACTCACCTTCTTTTTGTGGCTCCAACTCAAATTTTCTCTATTCAATGAATTGTTTCCTGTTTCCAGACTTGCAAATTCTGTATCTGAAATAATATATAGAATTTACTGAGCCTTTGAGTCTCTTATTAGATTACATAAATTTCTAGAACACCAACATAATTTAAGCTTTGATGTCAAACTGCCTAAATTCAAATCCTGATTCTGTGACTTAGAGTATGTTAGTTTCTCTGTTTGTAAAATGTGGCTAAAATAATACATATCTCTTAGCTTTTGTGTGTTGTTGGGAGGATTATTGAGATAACACACTTAAAAGTGATTAGAACTATGCCTGGCAAATGGTAAGCCCTCAACGGCAATTATTATTATCTTATGAATATTTCTAAATAAATTCTCAAGAGCTACTAAGGTTCTTGGACATCAGTTAGGATGTGTTTCATCTGCAGATACCTGAAAAACCTTACTCAGACTGGCTTAATTAATAAGAAAATGTATTTTTGTACAAAGTAGGAAATCTAGAGATGTATATACGGTGGATGAAAGGGGGTTTAAAAATTGGTTGATGCAATGACTCAATGAGAATTCCATCATTTGCGGAATGGCTTTATTTGTGAAACAATAGTAAGAAGAGTGCTGTGGTTGCAAGGGTCACATTCACACATCACAACTCAGCAAAATTCAAAGGAAGAAGAGATATCATTGTTTTCTATGTCTTCCTCTTTAGAAGGTGGAAATTTTTTCCAAAGGCACACAACATTTCACATCATATTGTCCTGAATTAATTCATATGTTCATTATTGAACCCCTGGGTTCCAAGGTGATATTAGCTTTCCCTGAGGCTGAGTGGGATTGGTGGTGGAAAAGAGGAGTTGGATTGGAAGAAGGAGTGGGGAATATCTTTACAAGACAGGTTTTTACTGAGAAGGAAGAAGGGGGAATGACTGCACTGTAGGCAACTGATATGCTATCTTCTATAGCAAATACAGTTTTATATCACTTTGAAGTCATGATGCCTATAATTAAGTACTGCATAAGGAGAGAATTTCATGAACTATCGCTAATATTAATGTTACTGATGTCGAGGTGTTTTAAATAATATACAAATTTTGATTAGCTCCAGAATATCCAATTATTCATTTTGTGGAATGCTTAATATTCTTCAAAATATACAAGATTTTATAACTTAATTGTGTTAAATTTCTTACAAATAAGCACAAATCTTTTTTTTTTTTTTTTTTTTTTCCTTTTTTGAGACAGAGTCTTACTCTTTTGCCCTGGGTAGAGTGCAGCCGCATCATCATAGCTCACTGCAACCTCAAACTCCTGGGCAAGTGATCCCCCTGCCTCAGCCTCCTGAGTAGCTGGGACTATAGGCATACACCACCATGCCCAGCTAATTTTTATATTTTTAGTAGAGACGGGATTTTGCTTTTGCTCAGGCTGGTCACGAACTCCTGGGCTCAGGCAGTCGTCTAGTCTTGGCCTCCCAGAGCGCTAAGATTACAGGTGTGATCCATGGTGTTTGGCCATAAATAAACACAAATCTTTAAAGAGCTTATTTATTATAAGTTGACTATTAATGTCTTAAATATGTTGTTTAAAATGAGTTCATATGAAATATATAATACTGAAGACAAGTTTCGTGGCTTACAACAGTGGTCCTATTTCATCTCAAGTCACTTTGTGTCACCCTTCTCTCCCCATTAACACACAAAACACACAATCTCCAACCTACCATAACACATTAATTGACTGACTTGATTTTACACCTTTTTCAAAGTTGAGTGGAGAAAATTTTCCAAGGAGACAAATATTTTTCTCTTTTACATCCTTACCCAAACAATGATCATTGCTATCTCCTCCCTTCATTTCTCTTAGTGAGAAATAATTACTCAATGGGAATGGTAGAATCACCTCCATTTATATGCCAGTGATTTCATTATTTCAAAATGGAAATGTCAAGGTGGAGCTTTACCATCTACAGTATTTCTAGTAGAAATTCTTTGGGAAAATCTTATATGCCAGGTATTGTGTCACTTGCTGTGAAAAATATAAGGGTGGTAGGATTTATACTCCTGGTCCTTACATAGATTACAGTATTACTATAGAAGCATCATGGATAGGCATATAAATAATTTAGAAAACATTTATAATAGCACATACTTTTATATCAAATTTAATCATACTAAATGTATACCTCATAAGAGTTCAGAAAATATAGAAGTTATTCTGATTTCCATAAGCTGGAAGACTTAGGAATCAACATAATATAGCTTTAATATTTTTATTTTTTTAATTGTTTGGCATGTACAGCCATAAAATCTGGAATAAAATTATAATAAAAATTTAGAATTTTCACAATATGGTTAGTTATATGACACAAATAAAGAATCATACATTATATGCTAATTTCAAAAAAAGATACTGGGTTGGACAGTTTGACCTGACAGTAATTGAATAAAACATTAAAATAATTTTAAGAATGAGTTGCTAGGTGTTCAATTTAAATGCTTAACAGTTGGGAATACCTGGAGATAATGCAAAATTCAAACTCAAAGTTAAATATAGACATTCCTTTGAAATCTCAAAATCCAGTAAAATCATCAATTATCTTTATTTGGCAAAGAAAAGGCAATAACAGTAAAATGCATATCAGCACCAACTGTGATGTGAAATTTAAAGCTCTAAAACCCCATTAAAATCTGCCTGGTAATGATGTACCATATGCACTGATCTACAGTTGCCGGAGGATCCCTAACCTGTGGCTTTTTTTTTTTCTTTTTCCTGTCACATCACCTTGTTAAATAAGGATGAGTTGATAATGTTTAAGTATTCATAAGATTGTAGATAATATAAAGGTTGACAATTTTAACAATGCGTATTTTTCTTCTTGCCTTATGATACATACCATATATCTGTTTTAATTTGCCATATATGCTGTTCCAAAGTAAATTTTGAACATAACATAACAAAAGCTATTCATATAAAGTAAAACAAATTAGTCATTCTGACTACAAATTTATATATGCATGCTAGTTAGGGAACTGGTTTAATCTGATGATTACAGAGGCCTATTAATCAAACCACTGATCAGAATTCATAAAGAAAAAGATTCATATTTCACCACCATCTTCCAAGGCACCCATTTCTTTACATTTCTTTATTGTTCAGCTTTATAAATAATTCAGTGCCTATTCTCTTTTCTATACACTTACATCTCTTTCATTAACACCTGTGAAAGTTGAGATTTTATAGTGAAGGTATAGCTCTAGCTGAACATTTTCCTTTCTGAGCTCAGAAAATTTATTAATAAATAAGCTCTGGGTTTATGAGATAAGTAAAATAACACTTTTATTTATTTACATGTTCTTGACAAATTGATTATTCACATTATTTTCCTTTTCCAGGCCTGGTAGCTTGTCCTTACTAAATAGGTATACTGCCACTAGGAGTTTCACAGAAGGAGAAAACTATCTTTGAAGTAACTACATAGCTATGCATAAAATTTTTAAGGCTGCTTCTATGAAATTTCATCTCCTACCAAGTTAACTGACTCATCATGCATATTGTGAAATACATATTTTTGGGAGTCTGGCAATATTTATATTCAGAATTAATTCTTTTAAATGCTATACTATCAAGTGACATGATCGCAGGAATCTTAAATTATACTGCTTGAAGATATTGAAAGTCAAATATATTATTCTCACGTGACATTCCCTTTTCTCCCTCTCTCTCTTTCTTTCTTTTAGGTAAATTATTCCAAAAAACACTCATGCTTTTTGAAAGAGGCAAAGGGATTTCAATCAAACCTGATTTCCTCCCACTTTTCCCCACCCTACTTACTCCCCTTCCCCTGCCATTTTTTGAAACTTGGAAAGGCTCAAGGTGGATGAATGTTTATAATCACTTGAGGTAAATACAGGCTTCTTTTTGCTTATCACATTATTTGCATATGGTACAGTATATAACAAGATTTGGCAAACTTTTTCTGTAAAGGTTTAGCTAGTAAATATTTTCTGCTTGGTGAAACATATAATTTTTATCCCTACAAGTCCTTTCTGTAATTTTAATGCAAAAGCACTCTTACACTATATGAAAATGAATAAGTGTGGATGCATTCCAATAAAACTTTATTTATGGACATCGATATTTGAATTTTATATAATTTTCACATATCAAGATATTCTTATTTGAATTTTATAAATATCTAAAAATATAAAAAACATTTTTAGGTCTCTGGCTGTACCACAGTAGGTGTCGGGCTATATTTGGCTGTTGTATAATCCCTGGTATATAATAACAAATATAACAGCTTTTATTATATCATGAATATAGTAAGTTTGTAAGAACAATGGGCACACAAAAAAGGACATTGCCCAAATCTCATTTTTGTTCATTAATCCACAAAATATATAGATATTTTCAAAATCAAATCTTTTTTCCGTGTTTTATTCTGTTTTATTCCGTATTTTTTAAAGAAATTATTTTTTTCTTATACATGTGTGAAGACATGTGGGTGTGTATTTTTTCCCAATAAGATGTTATAATTAAAATATAATTGATGTTAATATTTTTTTCAAACCATCATCATAGTGGATGTGTCAATTCTGCCCAGTAGATATCTACAATCAATTCATATGCTCTGTAAAAGACATGGAAATATTCTTGGAACTAAGTTGAAACAATTCCTGATAACTTCCTGATTTCTAGCTCTTGGCTCTTCCATTTGAATGTGGAAAATCCCTTTAGTGTGTACATTTAGAGATGCTGGGGTTGTTACATGTTCAATCAATCTGTTTTTCTGTTCCACCTATAGACCCTAGAAAGACTAGCTTAAGCATTTTATAATTCTACCTGGTTGGACTCAACTGAAAGATCACTGTTAGATACTTGACCAGTTGAAAATGCTTCCTCAATTATATTTTTAAAAGCAAACTTATGGCTCAGAGGAATATTCCTTAAAAAAATGTTTGTTTTACCCTTGCAAATAAACTAACTTACTGAATGAGTATCTCTTGGGTTTAAGGTTATATAGTTTGAATCCTCATTGTTTGTGGTTTTGAATTTTTTCACTTACTTAAAACGTAATACATGTATTATTAGGTCTGAAAAAAGCAGCAACTTCGGGGTTTTAAAAAAATGTTATCACTTCTTTGTTATCAGAAATATGATTTGGTGGATAAATCTACGTAAGAATTGTAGTAATTTTTCACCTCCTCAACACCAAATATGCAACATATCTGAAAAATATTCTTCAAGTTAATCCATCATTGGGGTACAGAAACATTTTCTATTATCTGATATAACTCTTATATTTTAGAATAGGAATAAATGTGTTTTCTTTAATACATGCCCTGATTTATCATATATTTTTAAATTAGCAATAGTTTTGACAATGGCAAACATCTATGACTAAAGTTAGGATAATAGCTATGTAAAATCAAGCAATGAGGAATAAGGGCTTTTTCAGACTTTAAGAAATTCTATTCTTTTTATAGGCCAATTTGATCATAATGTCAAACCAGAGTACAGCCGATTTAGAACTGTTTGCGATAAATACACAGAATTTTTCTTAACACATATTTAGTCTAGGACATATGCTATATTGTCATCTCTTGCCAGACATATAGTAAAGTAACTTTTAATTGAGTCTCATAGCTGATGGCTTTTCTATTCTTAAGAGAATATAACTGATTTAAATAGGAATAAATTAAGTATTCATTTTACTATATAGGTCAATATCAACTAAACTTATCTTCTATCTAACTTTGTAGGTTGGTCAATAGTATTTCCACTATTATATTGGTTTATTTCTAGCTACATCAGAATTTTCTTTTCTTACTTTATATTTTATGAGATTATTTGTTGTGACAAAAATAGTCAAAAACAGTACTGTTGGCCATAACTTCAATGTTATTGAATCAACAATACAAATTAAATAAAGCATCTTTAAACAGAAATGCACATACAATAAGGTTATGTATTGAGTGGCTGACAAAAGTGTTGAATCAGAGGCTTATAGGAACCTGTCCCTGTATTTCCTCTCAGAGCAATGGTTCCATATTCTTTAATTCAGTGTTAACAGTGATCTTAGTCAGGGCCAACGTTAATTCTTTGATATATGAAAATCATGTGCTGATTTTATTCATATATTTTAGAAATGTTGAATGATCATAGAAAGTTTTTCTATGGAAATAAGAACGCAGTTAATTAGCAGAGACAAGAAAGAACAAAGAAACCAAATATATCCAAATTGAAGGAGAAAGAAGAATGTGGCTCATTATAATTTTCCAATCCTATTCTCAACATTATTTCCAGGTGATTTATGACCAAGCTGGCCTTAACATTTCCCTCAACTTGACTAAACTTTAAACAGGTTGGTTTCTTTCTGATTATAGGCCCCTGGCCTTGTTTTTTAAAAAACATTTACTTTAGAAACTTATAACTGTATACTTTTTCTCTGCTTCTTTGAGATGTGAACCTTCTCTCAGGCTCTTGCCACTTTTACAACTCAGGAATGTCTTTTTGAAGGACCTGGGAAATAATCAAGAAAGATAGCACCCCTATCTCCCAGGCTCCGTGGGAGGGTGGGAGTTTAATGCCAATTAACAAACACAGATGCCTAATCACATTGACCAATTTTCCAACTAATATCCTTCAGTACTTTCCTGCCAGCTTACCCTAGCACCTAAATTCTTCTGCCTTTTGTTTCATCAGATTTGAGTTTAATCTCTCTTTGTTGCTTCAATAGACTTGAATAAAGTCTTTCTTGCTTGTTTAACTTGCCTGGTGCAATTTCTCCTTGACATTCTCCTGCAGCCATTTTACTTGAAGTAAGTGTGACTGTTTCTGGTGGCAGACTACAAACACGCACACACACACAAGCACACACACTCACACTAAAAGGGGTAATGGCAGCAATAAACCATTTCAAGGTAGGGATACAGGTACTGCATTGGTCAGGGTTCTCCAGAGAAACAGAACCAATAGGATAGATGAATAATTAGATAGATATTGATATATAAGAGGGGATTTACTATGGAAATTGGGTCACATAATTATGGAAGCTGAGAAGTTCCATGGAGAATCAGAGAATCTTGTGACATAGCTCAGTCAGAGTTGAAAGGCCTGAGAACCAGGGGAGCCAATGGTATAATTTTCAGCTTAGGAACCTGGGGGTCACTGGTGCAAGTCCTGGAGTCTGAAGGCCAGAGAACCTGGGGTTCTGATGTCCAAGAGCAGCAAAAGATGGGAATCCCAACTCCAGAAGAGAGAGTACATTTACCTTTTCTCTTTTGTTCTGTCCAGGTCCTCAGCCAACTGGATGGTGCCCACCCACATTGGATGAGAGCAGATCTTTACTTAGTCCATTAATTCAAATGCCAATCTATTCTGGAAATACCTTCAAAGACATACCCAGAACTAAGGCTTTACCAGCCATCTGGGTATCCCTTAACTTGATCACGTTGACAACTAAAAATTAACCATCACAGGTGATGATGAAATTATTCCCTGTTTCTTTATTTTTTCCCCACAGGGTTAGGGGACATTCATGATTTCAAAGAAAAGTGAATTTGGTAGGAGGAGAGAAAGAGGACAGTCCATTCAATCAGAAGATAGCTCACTGTTATTGCTACAGGTACTGTCTTCGTCTCCACTGACAATGGAATGCAATTCCATTTGGAGATACCTGCATCTGGGTTACATTTTGCTTCTTAATTCATTAGGTTGGTGTATCATTTATCTACTGCCACAATAATGTTCTTTAAGAGAGAACCATAACGCATCAGTGGCATAAAACAATAAACGTTTATTTGGCTGACAAATTTACAAAATTCAGGTGATTTGGGATGGGCTCCACTGATCTTAAGTGCTCTCATTCTTGCTTCTATGATCAGTAGTGCGTCAGCTAGGCAGATCTGCTGACCTTGTCTGATCTTATTCACAGAACTAGGGGTTTATAAAGGTGTCCTCAGCTGGCTGTGTTCCACATGTTTTTCATCCTCCTAAGATTAGCCCAAGAAGGTTCTCTGGAAGAGGAGCAAAAGGCAAGGAGAAATGCACAAGCACATTTCCAAGCTCCTTTTTACATCACATCTGCTAGCATCATATCCATAACATCCCATTAAGCAAAGCAGGTCACAAGTCTAATCCAGATTTATAGTGGTGGTGGCAATGGTATCAAACACACTGGAAATCACCCGAAAAAGAGCATGAATACAGAGAGGGCCAGAGAATTGGGATCATTTATATAATCCATCTCTAGTAGTCCCCTGTTATGTGAGGGGTGTAGATTCTAAGACCCCCAGTGAATGCCTGAAACCATGGATAGTACCAAACCCTATTTTCAGACTGTGGTTGACTGCAAGTAACTGAAATCTCAGAAAGCAAGACCTCAGATAAGGGACACTACTATACTATAGTGGAGGCATTCTCTCTGTTATGCCTACTTCTGCATCCTTTTTTAAAAACAATTTTTTTAAGAGACAGGGTCTCCCTCTGCCACCCAGGCTAGAGTACAGTGGTATGATCATAACTCACAGACCGCAGTCTCAAACTCCTGGCCTCAAGTGTCCTTCCACTGCCTCAGCCTCTCCAGTATCTGGGATTACAGGTGTGAGCCATCACACCCGACTGTATCTCTTTTTAAAGTTTACAGTGGCCTCCTTTATCTCCAATGTTTGGAGCAAAACTAGCTAATTATCTAGCAACTATATTTCCTTACATGATTGTAATCTAAATGCTATAATCCAAGCTATCATCTTCTATAAGGTAAGGCAAAATATTGTATTTCACAATTTATAATAATCATGCATTTGGAATAATGAGTTAATTCTCGGTTGAAATTTTTTTCAGTGTGCTAGGAGTCTTTACTAGAAGAGGGATGTGAAATATTAATAAAGTTCTCCTCTTGAAGCATTTTAATTAAACTTTGGGTAGTTTTACATTCACTTTATCCTTTTGCATTATCTCACATTTTTGGAAAATTTAATGAAAAAGGCACATAGCATTCATGTTTTATTAAAAAGTGGAGGCAAACTCAGTGGAAATAGAAGTTAAACTTTTTGCAGTGCCATTAGTAAGCACAATGTAACAGATCCTCAGAGCAGGGCTCCCACGTTTGATAAATCTACCATCTCATCTCATTTTAGGCAGGATTCGGTGTCTTTTCTGTATTCACAAATAAAAACACTGCAGCCCTATTGTTGGCCTAGCAGCTAAAATTATGCAGATGTTTGATTCATTGTAGTCTTTGATTTTCTTTATCATCTTGTATTCTTGTAGGGCCAGCTATAATGTAGTGCTTCCTAATTGTAATCTTCCTAGTCAGCCACAAGCAGCTGGTGGAAAAAAAAATATTTTGTAGTCTGTCTTAATCTTCCACTCTTTACTTGAATTTGCGCAAAGCACTGTAGCAGCCATGCTAATAGGAAAACTTGCTTAAAACAAGCAGTTTCCCCAAAACTCCTGATGTATGACTAGAAAGGTAAAAATTTAGAGATTCCACCATTCAGAATATACCCAATCCAGATTTTACTTTTTTCCTAAGAGAGGGACTTGAAAAGCAATAATTTACATGTCATTGAGGGAAGGTTTATGTGATCCTTATTCAGAATTTTCAAATATTTTTAAATTTTTGGCTAAATTAGCTGCTTGGCCCACTAATTCAATAACCACAACTACTAAGAAGCACATATGCAAAAAAAAAAAAAAAAATCACCATCTCTTTACTATATTGATCCTGGAATTGGGTTTTAGAAAAGAAAATCCTGGTTTCCTATCTGTTCCCCATCATTTATTAATTATACGGTTTGGTATTAAGTCACTTAGCATCTCTAAGTCTCAGTTCTTTATCTTTGATATAAACTTGATATGATCTACCTCTCAGCATATTGTAAGAGTTATAGGCAAAGTGTGCCTGGGTCTCAGCTCAGTTTCAGGTTGACTATTAGCACGATTATCATTATTATTAGACTCTTTAGAAGTCAAGAATGTCCATACAATACTAAAACAAATTCAGCTTTCTAGTTTATGAAGCCCCAGATAAACTGTTTAATGGCTAGTCACTGAGAGGCTACTTGTGTATGTGTGCAATGTGCTGGGTATTTTTGATTCATTTGATGAATTAATAATCTGTATATTTTAGGCAAATAAACAGCCAGTTCTAATTAAATACTAGTTGAATATTGGTAGCTTTGATCAAAATGATGAAAATGAATAGAGAATGGCTTTGGGATCTGCCCCACAGGAAAGAATTATGTTTAAAACTAAAATGCCCTAAGAAGTCCTATGGAACATGGAGTTTTGGCTAAGCTAATTTTGGGTATTTTCAAAATAATGTTTCAAGATATAGTAAGCTTTTACATACTCAGGTTGACTGAAAATGACATATCCTGTTGAAAGTGGAAAACATTAAATCATAGTCTCTAGTCATAAATTTACTGTTCACAAGGAAAACTCTATTAAATTATATGGAATAGTGACAGAACAATCCTAGCACTAGTTGTCATTACTGAGCTGGAAGCACTGTGAATAAAAATAGATTTTTTTTGCATGTCTGTGGACTGTGGAGTATTTAAAAATCTTATGGAATTTGGAATTTTGTGAAATTACAGTAATATGCCAGATATAGATATAATTTAATCTCTTTTCAGGAGGTCTATGATAGGCACTTCTACATACATTATCTCCTTTGATGAGCTAGAGAAGTTACTCTTTTTGTTTACAAAATAATCTGCTTCTATAGATAATATCTTTTTGAATTAGCATGGTGGGGCAGATTGCTTACTGGGTGCATTTGTTGTTATCACAAAAAGATGCAGTGAGCAGGTATCTTTTATGTTAAATTATAAGATTTCAAATTTTGTTCTTTATTTTTAATGTAAGCACAATAAAAATACTTGACATTACAGAAATTTAGTGCTAATGTTTCCTTTTAAAATAAGAAGTATAATACATATATGCATGAAAGTATAGTTTCTGTTGGAAGTCTTAAAAAATCACTGCTACTAAGTATAAAAAGACAATTATAAAGCAACAGGTTTAGACAAATGGGGTTTAGATTCTAAACACTATTGACTAACATAGAGTGAAGTAATAGATAAAAGGTTTTTAATCGCAAAGTGAGGCAAAGTATGAAATAAATAATGTTGCATATTACATATAATATGGGTAATTTGAGCTGAATATTCGATCTCAGTCTCCATTATTAGGTTATGGCTTTTCTACAGCCAACACCTCATACGTTATATTTTATTCTATTTTTATTTTACACATTCTCACTCTGACCCCATTAACTCTCCTGGTGGCTGAAGTTGATGGTTCTGAAATCTGGAATTCCATTTCCAACTCCCAGGTCCAACCCAACTCTGCATGCTCAGCATAAAAACAGTTTACTGGTCATTTCTAGCTGACTGTCAAGCCAGCACCTTCAGCTGATTCTGTTTCAGAAATTTACTCATTTTTTAAGTTCCCTATTATAATTAGGGACCCTGTCACACACCCAAGAGGGAGACTTGGAATTCAACCTGAAATTCTTTCAATATGCTCAATTACTACTACTTAAATGCCTGTAGTTTCTTTTCTATACCATGCCAAATAGTTCCCTAGTTCAGATCACCATTATTCTTGTTTGGCTTAAAGCAATATACAGTACTGAAATTAATGGTGGAATGTCATTGCTCAGCTGTGCCACTTGAGGGCTTAGAGCAGTGGTCTTTTTGGCACCAGGGACTGGTTTCATGGAAGACAATTTTTCCACGGACATGGATAGGGGATGGTTTCGGGATGATTCAAAGCATTACATTTACTGTGCACTTTACTTCAATTATTATTACATTATAATTCATTCCTTTATAATATATAATGAAATAATTATACAACTCACCATAATGCAGAATCAGTGGAATCCCTGGGCTTGTTTTCCTGCAACTAGACAGTAAGGGGGTGATGGGAAAGAGTGACACCCGAAGTGTGTTGCTGGCATCCATTCTGCTTTGTAATCTCATTTTGGTTGGTGTCACTGCAGAAAACCCTACTTCAGAAAGATAGGATGTTGGAAATGGAAACAGGCTTTTCAGTACTTTTGTAGAAATTTCAGGATATTCTGTCTTGACTTTAATACAGAATGTATGCAGATTTGAAGTTGTCTCAAACATACTTGTAAGGTCACCGTCATTTGCGATCTCAAGCAGTTGACCCTCCTCTAACACAGACAAAATTGATCCAACTGGATTATTCACAAATGGGTCAACGGATCCATTCCTTCTTAGTTCGGGGGTCTTTTATGGTTGGGAAGTAATGCTCAAACTCTTTTGAAAGCTGAGATAGGTGATCATGCCTCAGCTGGGAGAAAGAAGGCCCTGGCTCAGTCTCTTTCAAAATCTCTGGCTAATGTTTGAAACATGCCAAAAATCCCAAAGTTCACTCATTGCCCCCATAATTCCAGTTTGGCTTTGGATGTAGCCCCTTTATCTGCCAACTTGAACACAGTTGCCATTCTCCCCTGAAGTGACAGATTGAGTTTGTTGAGCAGGTTGAATATGTCACACAATTAAGCAAGGTTTGTGACCCATTCCATGTCACTGAAATGTGCTGCCAGTAGTGACTGTTTTTCTAAAAGAAATCTCTGGAGTAGCTCTGACTCAAAAACTCTGGCCAGTGATCTACCTTTAGAAAGCCATCTCACTTCTGTGTATACGAGAATACGTGCGTACTCTGCATCCATCTCCTCACAGAGCTGCATGAACAGATGTGAGTTAAAGGTATGCGCTTCAATGTGGCTGATAATTTTAATCACGTCCTGCAAAATGTTGTTTGGTTCAGGTGATGTTTTTCAGCTAGCCAGCATTTCTCTATGGTTGACATGTGTGTAGACTCACATTCAGAAGGGACTTTTTTGACCCAAGGAGTGAAACCAGAAAGCTGTCCAGTCATAGCAGCTGCTCTGCCCATGCATAGACCCACGCAAAATGACCTATGCAGGTTTCCTGATATGTAATCATTCAAAGACAAATAGTTCTGCAACTGTGATGTTGGTTGGCAACAAAAGTTTATATAACATATCCTCCTGAAAAATATATAGCACACAAACAAGCATTGTTGCCTTGTTGTCAACATCTGTAGATTCTTCAACCTGGACTGCATACCATGGTGAATCATTAATTCTGTCTAACAATTGTGTCTCAATATCCTCTACTATTTCATCAGTTTGTCTAGTATGGTGCTAGCCAAAAGAGGAACATATACCACTTTTGAACTGCAGCCTCTCTTAAAAGTTCAGGGCAAATGTCCTTAGCAGAAGGCAGGATCAACTCTTCACCAATAGTAAAGGCTTCTTAGTTTTAGCAATGTGTTTGGCCACTAAGAATGATGCTGTCAGTGTAGACGCATTTGATGAAGTGGTGGTCTTCAATAATTGCTTCTGTTCTTTGTGTTCATGTTTTTTTTCTTTGAAAAACTCCAAAGGCTTGTCTTTTAATTCAGGGTGCTTGGTCGGCATGTGGCGAAGCAGTTTTGAAGTTTTCATGGGTTCATTGGACAGCCAATTGCCACATATAATACAAACGTGGGCTTGGAGAATGTGAATCACCTGTTGCAATAAACCCTATATTTAAGTAGGACTTTTGGTATTTTCTTTCAAATGCAGCTTTCATTTTGTTGGCAGTCTTAGAGGCTTCTGCTGTCTCGTCATTGAGTCTTTCCCCCTTTTCAAAGAAGCTCTCAAGAGATGTTTGTTTTTTACTCATTTTTGCTAGCGTTAGAGTATGGGTTTACCAAAACTGTGACTGAGACAAGTGCACAGTGCAGGAAAGAGGCAGGGACGGAAGTGCTAAATAAAATAATGGGTGGGCCATGTGTGGACTAAAATCTGTCAGATTCTGATTTAAAGCCTGCCACCAGATGCAGCTTAATTGTCACTTGCCACTCCCTGATAGGATTTTGATATGAGTCTGCAAGCAATTGATTTATTATGGTCTTTGTGCAGTCAGACCTCTCTGCTAATGATAATCTGTATTTGCATCCACTCCCCAGTGCTAGCATCACTGCCTCAGCTCCACCTCAGAACATCAGGCATTAGATTCTCATAAGGAGTGCACAACCTAGATCCCTGGCAAGCATAGCTTACAGTAGGGTTTGTGCTCCTATGAGAATCTAATGCTGCTGTTGATCTGACAGGAGGTGGAGCTCAGGCAGTGATGCAAGCGGTGGGAAGCAGCTGTAAATACAGATGAAGCTTCACTGGCTCACCTCCTGCTGTGTGGCCCAGTTCCTAACAGGCCACAGACAGTTACTGGTCTGCAGCCAGAGATTGGGGACCTCGGGGTTAGAGTATGTATTTAAAGTCTGATAGTAATCTGAAGAAGTTGCCACACCATGGTGTTTTCTTAATTTTAGTTTATTAATTATAGACATTTTAAACCTTCACTAAGCTACATAAGATAAGCATTATATATGAATTATATTTTCATTATTGAAAGAATTATTATGAAGTAGCCTATGCATATAAAGATTATGCGATAATATGCCAACTGAAGTAAAATAAAGAGGACAAAGAAATCCAGGTCTAAACCAGTGCTTTCAAAGTTTTGGTATCCATCGTGGCTGTTTGGCAACCTTCAGCGTGGTGGGTCACATGCACTACTTAGCGTCAAAGAGATATGTATTCTAATAGAGGAAAATACTATCAGCAAGATTGTAATTTTACCTGCAGGGAGAGAGCAGCGGTATGAGATGGGAAATCAGATTAGTTTTTAGCAAACTTTTGACTATCTAGAGTCCATGACCCATAAATTGATAAGTCTTTTGTACTCAATGCTTTTTTTTCTTTATTGCCAACTTATCAATTCCCGGGCCTGTAATTTCTATGAAGATGGCTCTCCAATCCAAAGTTCTGGTGTCCACTCTTCTTTAGAGCCACACACACATTAATATAAACCTGTCGGTTTTTCAAATGTACTTTCAAATAGCTAGAAGGAGGATGATGAATGTTCCCAACATGAAGAAATGATAAATGTTTGAGATAATTGATATACTGTTTACCTGATCTGTTAACATACCATACATTATATGTACCAAAATATCACTATGTACATCACGAAGATGTACAATTAGTATTTGCCAATTTAAAAAATACAATTAAAAATTTAAAAAATAACTCAGGAGCTTCTCTTTACAACCTCAGGTATCTTTATTTCTGTAAAAATCTGAACATGAAACTTCAGTCTTCTTTGATTATATCCTCTTTGTCATTCTGTCCCTGTCCACACATCCATCCAAAAAGATGTCACGTTTTTAAGATTCTGTTTTCATTGTCTCCTGAAGCTGCTCCTTTCTCGTTATCCTCATGACTTCACTACAATTTAGGGCTTCAGTTTTTCATCTTTTAGCCCCAGAAGACATTTTACTTCATATATGTAAACATGCACCTCTCACACAAACACACATATGTAATTTTTATTTTTAAATAATACTGAAAAATACATATGTGTAATATATAATACATTATTATATAATATACTATATAATTTAAAATAACATAATAATGCAATATATCTTGATATGTATCAATATTTATTTTTATGCAAAAAAGTTCATAATCACATTTTAAATTCAATATCTACATAGATATATATCAGTTTTTATTACCTTCATGTCATGATCTTATATGGATGTGCCATGAATAATTCTGTGATTTTTCTATTATTGACATTTAGACTATATCCAATTTTTCATAATTACAAATGTCACAGACAATATCTTTATGTCTATGTCTATACAAAATGTTTTTCCTGTGACATGGAGTTTTGCATTATCAACCATTTGAATTACACTTTAAAATTTTTTGTAGATACTTTGAGTCATCCTCTATAAATGATGTATTAATGTATTAAGTTGCCCTATCACCAAGGGAAGGGCTTGCCTATATCCCTGTATATTTAACAACAAAGATATTATTTTTTAATATATTTTCTGAACTGAAAATAAACTTTTTTAAATTTGCATTTATTTGTTTAGTGAGGATCAATATCTTTAAATATGATTATTGACCATTTTTATTTCTACCTTGAATTTCCTGTTCCTTTCCTTTGTCCACTTTTCAATTGATTGTTTAAAACTTCTATTCCATTTTTTTGTAGTAGATTTTAGCATAGTGTGTGTGTGTATTATTGTTATCATTGTCATTAGGATATTAAGTCTTAAATTTTTTTAAATGGTCACTAATTCTATGAAGTAGTGTTTTTATATATCATTTTTCTCCTCCGTATTTTGAATTTTCTATTAATACTATAAATATTAATATTTTGCAATCAAAAAAGCAAACACATTTTTTAAAAAGTTATTCAGTGAGGAGTTTTTTGAAGGTGATAAAATTGGAGTGCTGTTATTCATGAAGGTAAGTTGCAAATTGCCTTTTTCGCTTCTTCCCTCATTTTGCATTCAATCTCTGGCACTTGCACATTACATAGAAAGCAAAGTGTGTCACAAAACCGGCCGGTGTGAAAAAGAAGAAAATAATCTGATTCATTACTGTATCTATTCCAAAGTCACGCTAATTGCCAAATATTCTGAATATCACTTCTGCCTACGCCAAATTTTACTTGAGGTCTCTTGTTTTACATTTAGAGTTCAAATTCTATTCTACAACATGTCCCTATTACTCCTGCCCCTATACATGGCCCGGATAGTCACTAACGTTTATGCCACTTCTGTAAATCTCCAAGTATGGTCATGCATCTCATCCATTGACGTTCACAGCTGTGTGAGATCAGGAGGGTAGTGACTATTATCGTCACCAATGGAGAAAAAACTGAGATGTTCCTCAACTTGTCTAACATCATACAACTGGACAAGTGTTGTAATCTGAACTTGAATCTAGATCTTCTAATACTATTGATTTATAAGCATTGCTTCTATGTGTCAGTCAAATTGAATTAGACACAGTGTTCCCAGAACAACCCCTGTTCTTCACCAACCTCCTGCGTTTTATAATACAGTTACCTTCATCCAGAACCCACTCATTCTAGGTCATCTCATTTAGCAAATAAACATACAGAAAACCAGTAAAATTTGAATTTCAAATAAACAACTTAAAACATATGTATGCCCCATTTATTGCATAGGGCATATTTATGCTAATACAGTATTTGTTGTTTCTTTGAAATGCACGTTTACCTGGGAGGTCTATATTTTCTATGGTAACCCTATGTCTACTAGTACTTGTCCTCAGAATCTTATGCATTCTTCAAGGTGATCATGAATTTCACTCCTTCCTTTAAATTTATTCTAATCTTCCAAATTAAATTAATCTTTTTTCTGATTCATCAACATATTTGTTTTAACTTCTATTAATTTCTATGTTGTATCAAAGTTTGCAACTTTTCCTAACTGTCTACTAGACTGCAATGACTTTGACAGAGCTTATTCATCCTTGTTTTATCTGCAAACTCCTAACATCCTACATATGATAGACATTCAAAACATTTTGCTAAATTGAGTTGCTTAAGATAAATTTTATGCACCATTTCAATTTAGCCTGTGTGTATATTAATAACAATGTATGCTCTTAAGAAAAAAAGAAATGTGGTATATTTTTAAAAAACAATAGCCTGAAATGTCAAATTATAAAGATTTTTCTATATTTGGGATATCTGCCTGTTTAATACAACTTATTATTTTCAGCTGCTAACTAGCTACAGTCATATCTTACCCAGGCTTGCTTTTTAGATATTGAGTATGACTTAACTTTTCTTTAGTTTTTAAATTCTCCGTATCATTCCAATTTTAGTATATGTGCTGCCAAAACGAGCACAGTTTTCAAATTCTTCTCTGTATCATTCCTATTTTGTATGTGTGCTGCCGAAACAAGCACAGTTTTCAAATTCTTTAAATAACTGATTATAATCTAGATGGAAGAGCTAAGAGCTAAGGTCCGTTTTCTTTTCTTTTCTTTTCTTTTTTTTTTTTTTTTGCTTTAACAATAATTGATTACTTATATCTTATGATGAAAGTAATTTCCTAGATATTGTCAGTGATACTGAAATACTGAAATGAATAATTGACACCATTTAATGTTTGGATACTTTCTGCCACATACTAAGTTAAATATAAATGAAGAAATTACATGGTCCACACTTGTAAAACATTCACATTTGAAGAAAAAATATAATATGTATAAATTTCTTTGATACAAATAATTAAAATGGTAAACTATAAAAGAAATAATTATCTGTGTAGAATAGAATAATTTAGAACATTTTAGTAACCTTTAAATTTTGAATGTAGACCCAAAGTTTCAAGTTATATTTTAGAATCTGTTATTTTAGCTTAAAGATATGATAAAATGATATTTGCAAAAATTTAGCTAAAGACAGATTCTCATATATATATATATATTCTCATATATATATATATCTCATATATATATACACACATACACACACACAGAGTCAAGCATCACTTAACAGTGGGGAAACATTCTGAGAAATGCGTCATCAGGCAATTTTGTCATTGTGCTAACATCATGGGGTGTACTCGCACAAACACAAACCTACATGATATAGTCTACTGTACTTATTGCTCCTAGGCTAAAATCTGTACAGCAAGTTACTGTACTGAATACTGTAGGCAACAGTAACACAATGTACAATGTTTGCATATCTAAACATAGAAGGTATCATAAAATTATGGTATAAAAAGTGAAAAATGGTACACTTGTATAGGGCACTTATCATGAATGGAGCTTGCAGGACTACAAGTTGCTCTGAGTGAGTCTGTGAGTGAGTGGTGAGAGACTATAGGCCTAGGACACTACTGTACACTACTGTAGACTTTATAAACACTGTACCCTTGGGCTACACTAAATTTATAAATTTTTGTCTTTCTTCAATAACAAATTAACTTTAGCTTACTGTAAATTTTTTTAATTTATGTATATTTTTAATTTTTTAACTTTTGACT
This sequence comes from Varecia variegata, assembly GCA_028533085.1. Classification (NCBI taxonomy): domain Eukaryota; kingdom Metazoa; phylum Chordata; class Mammalia; order Primates; family Lemuridae; genus Varecia; species Varecia variegata. The sequence continues at coordinate 63,655,805 of CM052438.1, forward strand.
CTTTTGGTAATATTTAGCTTAAAACACAAACATATTGTACAGCTGTACAAAAATATTTTTAATCCTTATATCCTTATTCTATAAGCTTTTCTCTATCTTTAAATTTTTTATTTTTTACTTTTAAAAATTTTTGTTATAAACTAAGACACAAACACACACATTAGCCTAGACCTACAAAGAGTCATGATCATCAATATCACTGTCTTCCACCTCCACATCTTGTCCCACTGGAAGGTCTTCAGGGTCAATAACACATATGGAACTATCATCTCCTGTGATAACAGTGCCTTCTTCTGAAGTAACTCCTAAAGGATCTACTTGAGATTGTTTTACAATTATCTTTTTTTAAGTAGAATGAGTACACTCTAAAATAATAATAAAAAGTACAGCATAGTAAATGCATAAACCAGTAACATAGTCATTTATTATCAAATATTATTTACTGTACATAATTATATGTGCTATACTTTTTATGACTGGCAGTGTGGTAGGTTTTCACTACATGTGAAAAATGTGTTTGCTACAACATTATGACAGCTACAAAGTTAGTAGGTGATAGGAATTTCTCAGCTCCCTCATAATCTTATGGGACCATTACAGTATATATTGTCTGTCATTGATGGAAAATTTGTTATATGAAGCATGATTGTATATATGTGTGTGTGTATTTGAAGACTTATTTTATAAAATATGATACACTCATAAAATGTAATATAGTGGAAACAACAAAATGATACTGTGAGGATATAATATTTTCATGAAAGATGTTTTTAATAAATAGTTGAGTGAAAAAAATTTATAAAACAGCATGGCAAGAACAATTCATTTTTTGTTGTATAGAATAGTTTATTGTAAAGAATAGATGTTGTATAGCATAGATGATTGCATATGCATAAAAAATTTAGGAAAAGTAAACTACCACTTTAAGACAACAAAAGTCATTCTATAATAAAGATACTTGCACCCGAATGTTTATAGCAGCACAATTCACAATCGCTAAGAGGTGGAAACAACCCAAATGTCCATCAATTCATGAATGGATTAGTAAAATGTGGTATCTTTAT
>CM052438.1:63657368-63797764 GCA_028533085.1 Varecia variegata
CAAATGTGGTATCTGTATACCATGGAGTATTACTCAGCTATAAGAAATAATGATGATATGACATCTCTTTGGTTCTCCTGGAGAGAGTTGGAACCCATTCTATTAAGTGAAGTATCCCAAAAATGGAAAAATAAGCACCACATGTACTCACCAGAAAATTGGTTTTCCTGATCAACACCTGGGTGCACATTTGGGAATGACACCAATTGGGTATCGGACAGGGGTGGGGGGAGGGGGGAGGGGATGGGTGTATATCTACATGATGAGTGTGATGCCCACTGCCTGGGGAATGGACACGCTTAAAGATTTGACTTGGGGGGATGGGGGTGGGGGAGAGGATGGGTGTATACCTACATGATGAGTGCGATGTGCACTGTCTGGGGAATGGACATTCTTGAAGCTCAGTCTCGGGGGGTTGGAAGGGGCATGGGCAATATATTTAACCAGAACTGTTGTACCCCCATAATAAGCTATAATAAAAAAAAAGAAGATATTAGATGTTTAAATTTTCTATAGATTTTTTAGAAGTGAAAAGAGAATAGATTGTTAGTTTGGAAAAAATACTCGGAGAAGGTATATTTCCTAAACTTTGTCTTTTATTAAGTATTTGATAATCAATGTGTAAAGGCATCACATAATTTCCTACTACTCTTGCACCTCAAATGTTTTCTCCATGTTTATGTGGTAGAAAAATATTACTCCAAAACACATGACTTGGTGCAAACTAAATGAAATCTCTATAATTTAGATGTAAACTAATACATATACTTATCTTAAATATTTTTTTGTCTTCCTACACAGACTAAGTGTGACTAGAAGAGATTAATTTAGATTAGAATAGAAAATCTCAATGATGTTGCTATTTGAGTGGTAATTATAATTAGATGAATTTAGAAGAAAGACATCAACCTTTCAAAAGAAAGTAAGCCGTGAAAAACTCTTCGGGTAAGAAAAATCAGAACTTTTTGAAACAGACCATAATATAAATAAAAATGGGGAAGTGTACCTAAATGAGAGTGTTAAATATAACTATAATATAAAATATAATTAAATATAACTGAACTATAGCTAAATATCATTAAACTGAATGCTAGGAGAAAATGCAATTTCATTTCATATGAAATGATTTGAGAAAGACAAAGGAGGATATTAGAAATGAGAAGAGTAATATTGTCCCTTAAAACAAAGCAAAATAGATGTGGAGTTTGAAAATTGCCATAATAAAGTTAATTCTCAATTCTGATGCAAGGGCGGAAAGGGCCACAGAAAGGAGATGTTTCAAATTTGGATGATAGTCCTAGTAGTCCTTGGAGACCACCATCAAAATAGATGAATTTTATCCTTGCATGTAAAAATGGAGTGATTTCACTATAAAAAGTATGCTATGTCAAATCTATTCAGATAGAATCACGACCCAGAGAATATATTCAAGAAAAAAAATTAGCTTTCTTCTAAGCACGGTGAATGGTTCCAATTTTTCTGTGCATATTTGCTTGCTTCTTACTCATTCCCTTTTGCCATCTGCTAGAACCTGCTACCAGGAAAGTGGCAGAAGTTGCCAATGCTTAAGACAAATAGAAGAAACTCAAGTTGAGACATTTTCTCCATTAAATGTAAATTTTGTGACTTGCCAAAAAAAAGGGAGTGTCATGATCAGATTTATTAACAAAACAAATTTAAATATTCTACATAAGTTTTGGCTTATAACTGCTACTAGATAATACAAGAATTTCTTAATTAATATTCAAAATTCAACAACTATTCAAATCAATGTTTTACAGCTACTCTTATTAGATTTTTATGTCATATTAAAAACAACTTTGGCTTTTAATGGGAATTATAAGTAAATGGAGCTGACTTTGCACCCTACATCTTTCTAAGTGATCTTGGATAATTATTTATATTTCTGAGATTTTATTTCCTTATTTTTGCAATTATAATAATAGTGAGATTTATATATTTTGTCTTGGTCAAATAAGTTCAGGTAGTACTGGCCCGTGGGTTTATATAAACCCAATAAATATCAAATCTTAAAAATCATTTGTGTATTTTTGTATTAAAACATACCAAAACCTCTACCATAATTATATTCTTGAGAAATCATACTTTTAGAGTTTTAACTGTTATCAGATCAAAATAGTTTTGTGGTGGTTTTATTATTAGGAAACATTCAGGCACTTTCATTTTTAAATATCCAGTATAATTTCACAATCTAGAATCAATACTCCATTGGTGTTGGCCACATTCAATTGATTAGCAAATACTTATTAGTTTCAACTTTGTACAAGATGGTAGGTTTATCCTTGTGATTAGAAATATATCATTTAATCAGGTGCAAATTCTGCAAAAGTTTAATAATTTAGATTACTGTCTCATTAACATTGCTTTATTACCCTCTCTCAGCACTCATGGCACAATTTTATTTTGCTAGTCCCTTGTACTCTCATAGATTATACAGAGGAATCTATCTATCATCTACCTACTATAAAATATGCTACATATAATACAGTAGATTATTGAATAAGGTGTAATGAGAGCCCAGAGGAGGCCCGAGAGATGACTAAATGGATTTATAGAAGAGGTAGGTACTATAACTCCACTAGAGCAGTAGTTCTATACGTGAGAAGCTCGTAGAGTCTGATAAGAAACACTTGAAAGCCCAAGACACCACTCAGATTCATCAAGTGGTGAATTTGATACACCATTTTGTATGGAGGAAGGGGGCCTGAACAATGGTATTTTTAAAATCTCCCCAAGTGACTCTTATAATACAGTTAGAATGAAGATCATTACCCCAGACAAACTCCAATGAGTACATAATGAAACACATAGGAGATGTTTATTACACCATTATTTACAATTGCAACAAATTGCAAGTGAGCTAAATATCCATCAATAAGTGGATGGACATTTCTAGACAGAAACTGTGCCCTCGCCCCTCAAAATCAGGAAACTCAAGTATTTTAATGTGGCTGGTATGTATTGGGGGAGTGGAGGAATCTGAGGCTGGAAAAATTGGTATGGGCCTACATACCGTGAAGAGTACTGACCTATCTGGATCTCCTCTATTTTCCTGGTACTTTTCTCTTTCTGTAATAAATATTTTAAATAATTTACTCTTGAAATATTTCTAATGTACTGAAACATACATGTTCTCATCAATTGGATTTAAAAAATGTTTACATTTTGCTATAATGTTTTCAGTATTTCTGTTAGTTATTAAAGACTAAAGCATTAAAGCTTTAGATATTTCCTGTCCTATTCTCCGTTCTTCCTTTCTATAAGTATTGTAAGATATGTATTCTGTATATGTATTTTAATGCATTTATTATATAGGTATCTACTTGTAACAAACATTGTTTTGTTTGAAAATTCATACAATAGTTTACTTTTAAATTTTGCTTTTTTTTCCTTAACATTTTCCGAAGTTGTTCCATGTACACAGACGACATGTAGATCAAGTTCATTCTTTTTAAGTGCTGTGTATTTTTCCATTGTTTGAATGTACATTAGTTGTTTTGTTTATATGCTTATTTTTCTCAGGGCTTTCCAAGTGTGTCTCTTATGTAGAGCCACTGTTCTAGGATATAAATGTTTAATATTAAAATGGAATAGATATGTTTGGGGCATTTAGTCTTCAATTTTATTAAATATCACACATTTTCTTCTAAGTAGATTGATAGCACAGGAAATGACATACCGAGCTTGATGTTTCCTTCCAGGTGAGGAAACAGCTATCAACAGTTGACTTCTTTCCACCTTATCTCTTGCTCCTCCTCTGAGGAAATGGAAAGGGTTATTTGGTGACTTTGGAAAGAGGGACTGGGTGTGCATAGCTCTGCCACCTTTCTCTTTTGATTCTCTCAGGGCTTTCCCTGAAGGTGTTCTTTCCTTCCGACTGATCTTGGCAACGTGGGAAGGCTAAGAAAAGGCCACTGAAGAGAAAGTCTGAGTTTGCCTGCACTGTCTGTGGCTGGCTTGGCCACTCTGCCTTATCCTGGGATTCAGTATTAAGTGGCCCAATGCCATCACACATCTGGACCATGGTCTCCGACCTACACTTTATTAATAGTAAGGGTGTGATTTTGGTCTTCTTTGTCTGATAACTCCATGTATCTTATTTAGTTCAATTTGTATGGGAAATGGGATATTATTTATTGCTCCTGAAAATACAATATGGTTGTACATATTTATATTCCCACCCACCTTTATAATACTGTTGAGTTCTCATCATTCTTGCTTGGCCACAGATGAAGATTTACCGTGAAGCTAATGAAAGGTAAGAGCTCTACAGGGATCTTCACCTGAAATGGCTCCCACTCAAACTCCTGTTTTCACACATTATAGGATTTTGCGAAATCTTCTGAAAGTAAATATTGGTATATTTTCTTTTTCACAATAAGAATCCTCAAATTTATAAATTTCAACTTTGGAACTAATATGACTTTTATTAATATCTTATCATATTAATATATTTTCTATCTTGCCAATCTGGATTTGAAATGATATCTAGGGGTGGTACTGGTAGTGTGGTTGTGGTTTTACATTTCCCTGTTTTCTAGGGAGATTAAACTTTTTGTCATATGTTTATTGGCCATTTAGGTTTTCCCTTCTGTGAATTTCTTATTCAAAGTCTCTGACCACAATGAGATATCACCTAACTCCAGTGAGAATGGCCTTTATCAAAAAGTCCCAAAACAACAAATGCTGGCGAGGATGTGGAGAGATCGGAATGCTCTTACATTGCTAGTGGGACTACAACCCCTGCGGAAATAATTTGGAGATACCTCAAAGAGCTAAAAATAGAAATACCATTTGATCCAGATACTAGGTATCTACTCAAAGGAACAAAAGACATTCTATAATAAAGACATCTGCACTTCAATGTTTATGGCAGCACAATTCACTATTGCAAGGATGTGGAAGCAACCCAAGTGCCCTTCAATTTATGAGTGGATTAATAAAATATGGTATATGTATACTATGGAATACTACTCAATTACAAAAAACAATGGTGATCTAGCACCTCTTATATTATCTTGATAGAGCTTAAGCCCATCCTCTGAAGTGAGGTATCACAAAAATGGAAAAATAAGCACCACATGTACTCGCCATCAAATTGGTACTAACTGATCAACACTAAGGTGCTCACATGGTAGTAATATTCATTGAGTGTTTGGGGGTGGGGATCAGTAAACTCACAACTAAAGGATGCGGTGAGCATTGTATGGGGGAAAGGCACACCTCTAACCCTGGCTTGGGTGAGGCAAAGTCATAACTTGTAACCAAAATATTTGTACCCCCATAATAACCTGAAATAAAAAAAATAAAAAATAAGTGAATAAATAATTTTAAATTTTATTCAGAGGAAAAAGAAGTCTCTGAATAATTTCTTTTCTCTTTCTAATTTGGTTGTCAGAGTTGGACTTTATAAAATCTTGATGCTAGTCCTTTATCATCTATAAGTGTTGTAGTTATCTTTTGCAAACTAAGAGTTACCTTTTATCTTTGTTTATGGAACAAAATTTATTAATGTTTTTCTATATCATATTTTTGTCTGGCTTAAGACATTCTTAAAATAATATCATGATGATATTATACTATATTAACTTAATTTCAAAGTAGACTTTTATGTTGAAAAATAATTAAAACAGTGTGGAGTTTGATGGATTTTCACAAAATGAACATACCTCTTTGACTACCATCCAGATCAAGAAATAGAACATTATTAGCACCCCAAAATTACATTGGAACCATTCCCTCTCACTATTCTTTTCAATGTTAACTACCATTCTTCTTTTTAGTTAAATAGATTAATTTTGTCTCTTTTTGAACTTTATATAAAGGGAATTATTTAATAAATATTTTTATGCCACTGATCCTGGATCATTTTCCTCATCATTATTTTCGTAAAATTTTCTGTTTGTTTGTAGCAGCAATTCATTCATTTAATCACTCTATAGCTGCAGTCCCCAACCCCCCAGGGTTGCAGACCAAACCGGTCTCCGGTTAGGAACCAGGCTGCATAGCAGGAGGAGAGTGGCAAGCCAGCAAAGCTTCATCTGTAATTACAGCTGCTCCCTATCGCTTACGTCACTGCCTGAGTTTTGCCTTCCTTTTTTTGTTTGTTTTCTGAATACTCAATATATTTTTTAAATGGACAAAAAAAATTGTGTATATTTATGGGACACTTATGGTGATATTTTGATATATGTATATGTGGTGTGGGTGACAATTCTCCCATGGTGCTTCTGCACATCTGGGATCAGCTTTTCAGGAATGTCTAGAAAACAACTTGGAAAATACAGTGCCTTCCTTGAGGCAGAGAGAAGATTTATTTTCTGAACAGGTAATAATAATATAATGTCTTGGGAAAAGGTTGACCACATTTGCTGGCAGCCTTCTTATAAGATTGAGGATTTCCTTACCTTGGATTCCACTCTGTAATGCATCCTACTGCTTGTATAGGCTTCACCTGATGAGCCATTTTGTTCTGTAGGAACTGAGGATCAGGGAACAGCTACAAGTGACATTATTCTGTCTATTGCTTTTGTGGTGAGTTATGAACTGTCCTTTTGTCTTTGACCCAGAAGCTTCTTGCCTTTTGCCAGTATTATCATAGTTTTATTTATTTTCTTATATATTTTAAGATTATGTTATTTAGTATATTAACGTTTTGAATTGAATAACTTCTGAATTGTTTGACACCTTTATTGTTTTAAAGTGCCCTTCTTTATCTCTGATAGTGTTTGCCATCTTATTGTTTATTTTGTCTAACATTATATAGTTGGTTCTTCTTTTAATCAAGCATAATTTGTGTATATTTTTAAACTAGGATTTGTTTACATGGAACATAGTTATTAATAAATTTCTGTTTAAATTTACCATCTTACTCTTTGTTTTTTGGCTTGAAATACTTTTTATCCTGTCATTTCAGTTGATCAAGTTTTTAGTTGTTCTTATTTCACATATCCAGTCTGACAATTTTTATCTTTTACTTGGCACATTTACTCTAATTGCTCATCAATTTGTGTTTAAAGCAGCCATCTTATTATCTGCTTTGTGTTCTTGCACCTGTTTTGTATTCCCCTTTTCCTCCTATTTTGCATTGTTTGGATTAAGACTATTAATATTCATCCTCTTATCTGTCATTTAAAAAATAATGTTTGAGTGTTTACATGAGAAATTACTATATATATCTTACTCATTTATTAAAGTCTCATTTAACTTAACGCTTTCAATACTTACCTTGACTATGCAGGGACTTTAAGACACTTTAATTTCATTTTTCTACTTCTGCTTTTTTGCTATGGTTATCATTTACTTTAATTATTCACAATTTTAAAATGCACACAAGCTATTACAATTATTGTGAAATGCAGTTAATATTCATTTAGGTATATCCACATATTTAATCTTTCTTTATTTTGGTTTCCTTCTCAATTTCCAGGCTTCCACAGGAGATCATTTTCCCTCTGCCTTAAGCATTTTTTAAGTATTTTTATTAGTGTGGACCCATTATTGATAAATTTTCCTCATTTTTAAGTATCCAAAAAGCCTTTATGTTACCTCCACTTGTAAAGCACATTTCATGTGGGAATAGCATTGTTAGTGCTTAGTGCCTGTTTTTTTTTTTTTTTTTTTGTTTTGTTTTGTTTTGTTTTTCCGGTTTTAAAAAATTCAATTATCTTGTCAGTTGCTTTCATCATTTCTATAGAGAAGCCAGTTGTCAGTTCTGTTACTATTACTTGCAGGTAAGGGGTACATGTTTTTCTACCTGCTTGCTTTTAAGATTTTCTTTTTATCTTTGATTTTCCTATGATGTGCCTGGGAGTTGTTTTCTTTCTATTTTGCATGAGCTTCATTATATATTTTGAATCTGTGTTTAATGCATTTAATCAGTTTAGAAAGATTGTGATTTTCCTTCAAATATTGCCTATGCCATTTCCTTCTGATACTTTATTTACAGGTTACATTAAGCATTTTTAACACATTCTATATGTTTCTTAAGCACCTTAGTGTGTTTTCCAGCCTTTTCCCCTCCTCTCTCTCTATGCTTGAATCTGGACCTAATGAACTACTTTCCACTTCATTAATCTTTTTTTTTTTTTTCTTTTTTGGAGGGAAAGTATTCTGTCTAATCTGCCATTACACTGTTCTATTGAGTTCTTGGCTTTAGTTATTATGTTGTTATATATGAAATTTCTATTTGCATTCCTTTTATATATTCCCATTCTTTGTTGAATTTCTATATTTTCTCCATTTTATTCAATGTATTAATAGTAATTTCTGTTGTTATAAAAATTTTATCTGATATTCCAATACCTGGATCTCCTGTGGTCTTATTTATATTATATTATCAGTTTTCTCTCTTTTTTCACTTCTTCCTCAGTTCTCTGTTGAGTCTTTTATAAGACTTAACTGAAAAACAAGAGTATTTAACGAGCCCTCCTCCTTGAGATCCCACACTCCGCTCTTTGTCTTACAGAAGTGTGGGATTGCCAACTCTGTTCAGCTTTTCCACTATAGCTAAGGCAAAAGTAAATATCCATACTAAAGTCAAGGACTGAGGTGATTCAGTGACCGGTTTTATAATATTTTCTGTAAGGGATGTTTTATTTACAGTTTGTTTTTATTCCTTTAGGGGACCCATTTTAAATCTAGAGTTCATCACCAGAATGCCTCTACCTTAATGGGTCCTGAACTCCAACTTTTGCTTCTCCACTTCTGTGAGTCACCTGTAAGCACTGCTCAGATGCTCAGATGTCTGTGCTACCATTTGAAGTGGTAAATGCCTCTACAAAAAGGTAGAGAAAAGGTAACACCAAAGAGTAGACTCACAAATCTGGACTTTCTCTTCAGGATCTTGACATTTTTGAACTTGGCTAAATCGGTTCTTTCTGATGGCTTCAGTTACATATAATTAACTCTGGTTTTCTTTATATATGGTGGCAGGATCTGTCAGATAAAGGCTAATCCACTTTAGCTAAAAGCCTTTATATTTATCACTAATAACATTATATCATAAAGATAATAACTAAATTTCTTCTAAGAGTTTTGCTTTTATCATTGAGGTTTTTAAATTAAATCTGGAGTTTATATTTTACAAGGTCTATATAGGTAAGGATATATTTTAATCACTTTCTGCATAGACCTCTAATTAAACATGCACAATTTATTGAATAGTTCATCTTTTTTCCTACTTCTGTATAATTCTTCTGCTGATATAAACCAAATTTTCATCAAAGTTTGGGTTTGCATCTGTTTTTTTAATTCAGTTTCATTGGTCTAATGATCTTTTCTACACTGTTTCAAATACTCTGTCTTTTGTCTTGAAATATAATAGAGAGAATTTTTGTTATTAAAAACATCTTGGCTATTATTTGTTCTATTTCATACACATTTTAGGTAGATATTTTTAATTTTTGTGAAAAACACTGATTTTTTTGCATTGCATTGAATTAATACAATAATTTTGAGAGAAATGAAGATGTTGAGTATTTTCTTCTTCGATCATTATAGAAACTTCATCATTTATTTAATCCAGTGAATTTAAACAACTATATTCATGAGCTTTATGCTTACTTATGACTAGATTTATTATTAGGTAACATATTTTATTGTAAATGATATTTTAGTAGACTTTATTTTTTTTTAGAATTTTATATATTTACAGAAAAAAATGGAAAGATATAATCGAGTATAGCATATCCAATTTCTTAGATTATTAATACCTCATGTTAGTATGGTCCATTTTTTAATAGTAATAAATCAAATATTGATACATTATTATTTATTATTATTATTTGTGTTCCATTCAAATTTTCTTAGTTTTTACCTAACATCTTTTCCTGTTCCAGAATTTCATCCAGGGTACCCCATTACATTTAGTAGTCAGGTCTCCTTAAGTTTCTTTTGGGTGTGACAGTTTCTCGGACTTTTCTTGTTTTTCATCACCTTGACAGTTTTGAGTATTAGAGAGACCTTTTGTACAATGACTCTCAATTTGGGTTTGTTTGATATTTTCTCATGTTTAGCCTAGGTTTTTAGGTTTTTAGGAAGAATATCATAGAAATGAAGCAACTATGGTGTCGCATAACAGGACTATTTATCATCTGTCACTGATTAATATTCACTTTGATCAATTGGCCAAGGTAGTATTTAACAGGTTTCTCCACAGTATATTTATTTATTTTGCACACTCTACTCTTTGAAAGCAGCCACTAAGCACACAGTCAACTCTCCACTGCATTTGTGTGTGTGAGTGTGTGTATGTGTGTGTGTCCCATTTTATTAATCCATTCATCAGTTGACGGACATTTGGCTGTTTCAACTTCTTGACTATTATAAATAATGCTTCTCTGTACATTGGTGTGCAAACATGTTTTTATTTCTCTTTCTCTTGAGTATATACCTAGGAATATAAATGCTGGTTCATACATTAGCTGTAAGCTTAGCATTTTAAGGAACTGTCAGAGACTTTTTCCCAAACTGGTATCATTTTACATTCCTATGGGAATTGTATGAGTTTTCCAATTCTTCCATATCCTTTCCAATATTTGTTATTATCTATTTGATTATAGCAATCCTAGTGGCTGTTATGGGCTATCTATTGTGGTTTTCCTTTGTAATCGCTTGACGATTAATGTTGTTGAACATTTCTTTATGTGTTTATTGGCCATTTGTATATCTTCGTTGGATAAATGTTTGCTCAGACCGTTTGCCCATTTGTTATTGGGTTATTATTGAGTTGGGAGAATTGTTTATATTATAGACACAAGTTCCTTTTGGAAATAAGATTTGCAAATATATGTTTTCATTTTCTAGGTTGTCTTTTTATTTTCTTAATGATATCACTTGAAGGAAAATGTTTTTAATTTTGATGAATTTCAGTTTGTCTATTTTTCAAATTTTGTTTCTTGTGCTTTTGGTGCCTTACCTAAGAAGGTTTTGCCTTACCCAAGGACAAGAAATTTTATTACTATAGTTTTTTCTAAAACATTATAGTTTTAGGTCTTACATTTAGATCTATGATTCATTTTGAGTTAATGTTTTGTGTATGGCATGAGGAAGGGGTCCAATTTTACTATATTGCATATAGATATACTGTTGTCATACACTGTAGAGAAGATTATTCTTTCTGCTTGATTTGTCTTGTCACTCTTGTCAAAATTCAACTGACCATTAAGAGTTTACTTTTGAATTCCTGGTTCTATTCCATTTATATATATATATATATATATATATATATATATACACACACACACACACACACACACACATACATATATATTCACACACACATATCTTTATGCCACTATTACACATTCTTGATTACTGTAGCTTTATTTTTTTTCAAGTTGAGTAGTGTTAGTCTTAAACTTTGTTTTCTTTTCAATCATATTTTTGGCACTTTAAAGATTGTTTTGCATTTCCATACAAGTTTTAGGATCAACTTGTCAATTTCTGCAAGAAAGCCTGCTGGGATTTTGATGAAGATTGCATTTAGTTTATAGATCAATTTGGGGAATATTGCTATCTTAACAACACCATTCAGTTTCCCTATCCATGAACATGAGTTTTTTTCCATTTATTTGTCTTCTTTAATTTTTTTCAGCAATGTCTTGTAATTTTCCAGTTATAAGCTTTGCATTTGTGTTATATTTATTCCTACATATTTTTATATCAATGTAAATGGAATTGGTTTTTGATTTTATTTTTGATTATTCATTGATAGTATATAAAAACACAGTTGATTTTGTACATTAATATTGTATCCTGCATCCTTGACAACTTTGTTTATGGGTTCTAAAAAATTTTTGATTGGTTCTTAAACTATTTTATATAAAATATCATGTCATCTATAAATAGTTTTATTTAACTTCATTTTGCAAAGGTATTATTACTCCCAATATGAAGTAGAGAAACTGAGAGTTACAGAACTCATGTGAGCGCCAGTAAATAGCACAACTGAATTTGGATGCTTCTATTTGCTATCAAAGTCTTTATTCTTAATGGATCTCTAGCATAATAGCAAGATGAAGAATCACTGTAGTATTTTAAGATCCACAAAAAGAATCCTATCCTTGGAAAAGGATACATTGATTACCCGCTGTATGCTACTGTTTCAGTTGTTCATGCTTTCATTAAATTTGCAACATTTTTATAATGCTAAGAGTGGGAAGTACACATCACTCATAACTATTTCTCTTACCACTTAGATTTTGATTCACGCACTTACCACTGCATTATTTAGTTCACAAACTCTTCCATCCCACTGGTAAGAGCATTTGTCTCCCTCTTCCTTTTTCTTCTCCTCTGCTTTCCCATCCTTCTTCTCCTCCTCTTCATCCTCACTTTGTTTTCAATGTGGACATTTCAGTGGATCTGAGATATGCTTTTTTAAAACAAAGTATAGTAAAGCACACAACAAACAATTCTTGAGGCTTTAATGGGAGATTTATCCAAATTGTTTGTAGAGTGGCCTTATTAGTCCTTTACAGTTTTGCAAGGAAAGCCAGATCAACAACTTTGATATCTTCATGAATACAGAAATTTATATGCCATAGTTCCCAAGATTTCAAACAATCTATTAATACTTCTGAAAATTAGAGTACAGATGAAGAAAATGCATTTTCCTTGCTTGGAGCTCACTTCTTCAAAAGGTCCTGCCTGCGTGTTGAGGAGTGAAGTGTTGGGAGGAATTACACAGGACATCTGTCTCAAGGCCCAAGTTCTGACTCCAGCCCATCCATAAAGTTTTGTGAATTTATAAAACACAGAAAGGAAGTATATGACCTTTCTTGTAACTTCAAAATTTAAAATTCTCTTTTCATTACATACTCTGAATCTGTTTTCAAATTGTCTTTACAATGTACAGAATAAGTATGTTCCATGCATGTATGTGTGTTATTTTTTAAATTGGCCTGTAATCACTACAGAACAGATACTTGTAGTACACCACGAATATGAGCAAACTTCCTAAACAATGGTGTTTTGTGCTGAGAGTCAATGCTGATAGAAAACTGTTTCCCTGCTTGTAATCTGCCCTTCAATTCTGCCATTTATCAGATCTCCACTTTTTTCTTCCCCTAAGAGAAACTTTGGGGACTGCTGACCAGGGATATAACATCTAGAAAAGACCGAAAAAACATGGACTGCTTTGCTAGATATTTAACGATGCTTCAATAATAGTTTCTGAAACTCTGGAGATACTTGAAAAAGTTTTAAAAATATTATTTATATTAAATAAAATGTGATAAATTAAAAACAAATACCAATGAATGTATTTAGATATACTAGTGGCAGTTAACAGCATGGTGTATTGTTGATATTGCACAAAATACTACAAATTATGAGGAAAAATAATGATTTACTTATAAGAAAATCACAATACTGGTTACATTCAAATATGGAGAAATCACAAGCAATATTAATACAACATTAATACTGGAAACATAGAATATAAAGGGAACAACAAAACACTTCTATCACAGTTACAAACAAACTGCTTTCTTTTTCCAAGCTCTCCTCTGAGCCTAAGGCATAGCTATAAGCAGCATTATAATTGTGGTGGAGATGGATGCTAATGCATTCTGTGTTTTATGAAGGAAGGGGGAGGAAGGGAAGTGATCATTATAAATATACTATTTTTAATAATGTTAAAATTTTAAAAATTTTTCCTAATTTTAAAAACTATCAAGCTACATGGTAAGCTGTTAATTCAATAAGTAGAAACTGATAATGGAAAAACATTAGCTTGTTATTGATAATATCACTCCACTGATATTTATCTAACTTATATGATCATTTGCCTGTAGCCCAAGCACTCACATAAACTTCTCAGCTTAGCAATTGATATTGATCATGGAAAGACCAATTTAGATACAGTGATGGGAACTGACTACTAAAATAACTGAAGCGTTTGCACTGGTCACGAATCTGTTCGATCTGGCCTCTATCTAGGCAGGAAAAAGATGAGCTCATCAGTGTTTTCGAAATAATAGGAATCCAACCACATCATTATACTTTTGAATAAAAATAAATATTTAAAAATTCTATGTCAGCATAATTTTAGTGATCAATTTCCACCTTATTCTGCATCACTTTTTTTTTTTAAATCACAACTTCTAGTATGCAGTCATTGCAATTATCAGTCCAGTCTGTCATGAAGATGCCAACATGAACTGAAATTTCAGACACTCAACATTTAATTGGGAAATGTTAATGCAAAAAGATCTTCTTGGTATATATGTGTACTCTTTGGCATGTGCATGGTTGGGGACTGGTGATTCTTTCAGGAGTTACATGGAAGATGTGTAGCTTTTCTATATGGCACTCTGCAGCAGTGGTGGAGATCCCAAAAGTCAAATCTTGCTTGGGGTTGAGACTTTTAAAAATGGGAATTATATTTCTTCTGCCCTCTTTATTCCAGGAGGCCTTTCAGCTGGGATAGACTTCTTCAGGAAGTGGGGAAGGTAACAAGCTTAACTGCAGAAGGATGAAGTAGAAAAAAAATGTTAATAAATCTGAAGGAATCAAAGTCTGAAGACACCATGTGGTTTCAAGACTCCATCTTATCAACATGATTAGAAGTACAAAATTCAACATTTCTGTAAAATCTTTATGCCATCTAAAACCTTGGTAACTTCACATTTATTACTTTACATTTATTTCCCTCTTCTGTTTCCCAATAGTGTTTAACTGAAAAACCTTTGCAAACACTAAAGTAGTGCTGGAGGTTAGCTGGGAATTACATACAACTTTATAGCCTTAATTAGGAGAAGAGCAACTTTTACATACAGGTAAATACCAAAACTCTACAGTTTTAGGGCATGAAGCTGAAAATAATAAAACGATCTTCCCTCTGTTAAATTAATTTTAGACTAAAGCTGCCTCCTTACATATTTTAAGTTTGGGCTAAAGATTTCTCTGTACGTAGTGAACTATAACCTACTGATGTGTAAACAGACTGTAACCTATTCTTGTACCAATCACTGAGTTTCGGCCAATCACAGGTGGCCACCTGTTCAAACCATATGAAAATAAGGTAAATGCCAAGCTGCGACCAATCCAGCTGTTTCTGTGCCTCACGTCCATTTTCTGTCGCTTTCCTTTTTCTGTCCATAAATCCTCTTGAACCACACGGTAGTGTGGGGTCTCTCTGAACTTATTCTGGTTTGGGTGACTGCCTGATTTGTGAATTGTTCTTTGCTCAGTTAAACTCTGTTAAATTTAATTTGTCTAAAGTTTTTTTTTTTTTAACATCTCCTTGACCAAAAACATCCACAAATCTAGAAAGAAAAAAGGGGGCAGATAACAAATTAAAAATACACACAAAACAAAGAATTGATCAGCAGTGAAACTGCAAAAAGAAAAGGTAGCAGATCATAACCTCAAGAAAACTTTTCCAGGTACAAAATGCTTTAGATAATTTGATGAAGACACTTGGAACTGATGCAAACTTTCCCTTCCTGAGAAAGTAGTTTGGTTTTCCAGGAAGAAAATTAAAGAACTTTAGGCATATTTCATCAACACTCCCTATTTTGAAAGGATTAATAAAGGATGCATGGATAGACTGCAAATAAATGAGATATTCCTTCTCCCACCATGGATAAACAGCCCCTTAAAGGGGCTCTAAGGTAAAATGCAGGATTACTTCTTGCTATTGTTTTCCTCTAAGCCACATTCTTAAAAATGGCAAAGATTTACTCCCACATGGGACAATACTACCTAATCTAGAGGAGTTTAAATCTGAAGACAAGAGCATAGCACTGAGAAGATAGTCTATTTGAATTATTTCTGTAATAAAGGAGGCAAAGCTTCTACCTTCTCAACCTCACCAAAGATGACTTTAGTTTATGGGACTTTTTAAATTCTCTAACTAGTATCATTATTTGCACATATCATGACCATGTGCATTACAAATCCAGGAACATCAATGTAAAATCAGTAAAACTAATAACATAGTTCTTTTTGTTTGCTTGTTTGTTTGTTGAGATAAGGTCTTGCTCTGTTGCCAAGGCTGGAGTGCATTGGCACTGTCATAGCTCACTGCAACCTCAAACTCCTGGGCTCAAGCAATCCTCCTGCCTCAGCCTCCCAAGTAGCTGGGACTACAGGTGTGGGCCACTATGTCTGGCTAATTTTTCTATTTTTTTGTAGAGATGGTGTCTAACTATGTTGCCCAGGCTGGTCTTGAATTTCTGGCCTCAAACTATCCTCCTGCCTTGGCCTCCCCAAGTGCTGGGATTATAGGCATGAGCCACCATGTTTGGCCTTAAGATAGTTCTTGATTGTGGACAGTTGCAAAATGAATAAACATCGATTTAAAAGAAATCACCAATAATTGCTTAGAAAATAAGATTGAAATATTCATTTTAAACAGTTATGATGATCGCATAACTGGGAATAATTTTTTCAAAGTATAGGATTTGCATGAAAATAAAATATATACAATTCTACCAAGGAAGAATAAGGTGATAAATATAGACATGCAATATCCAGTTGGTTGATAAAATGTATTCTAAGTGTATTTAGAATGTATTCTAAAAGGATATACATTCCTAAATTAAAATTAAAAAGTTAGTATAATTTTAAAAATGATTCAAATTGCTTTCATTTTGGGGCTTAAAAATTATTCCAGACTCACCTACAAAAAGAAGCATGCAAAAATACCTAGGAAATTTAAGACAAAGAATAATAGAGGGGGGACTAGTTTTATTAAATTTTGAAGCATATTTTAAAACATATTATTTAACACAAGTCAGCAAAGTACAAAAGTAGACTTACCAATGAAACTAAATTCACGTGTCTAGAAAAAGATAAGGATACATTTGAAATTTTAGAAAGTTATATTAGGAGTTTTTTCAAAATAGTGAGATAAGGAGAAATTAGTTCAATAAATACTATATAGACAGGTGATTGCCCATATATAAGTAAAAAGTTAGATTCCTACCTTTTGTGTCACATGAAATATTCCCAGATCTATCAAAGACATAATTTTTTAGTAAATAAATCATTTTTATAATTTTGGTTTTTGAGAGTTTGATAAGTAATATAAGTAAGATAATAAAACTCAGAACAAAAGAAACTTTTATTATCTTTTCATCCTTAAACACCTCCGTCTACAATCACCTTCTTTACCAAGCAACAATAATAATATGTCTATGGAAAATAAATTAAGAATTTAACATTTAACACATGTAAGTTATCTCTGATGTGTAAACATTTCTTAAAATGTAAAAAAAATAAAAATAAAAAGCATGTATGTGTTCAAACTCATTAAAATGTAAAGCAAAATATTACTTGATTACATTAAATAGAAAAGGGCTGAAATCTATTACAGAGCGGTACTGTCCAAGGGAAATTTCTATGATGATGGAAATACCCCCATGTCTTTCAGATCATGTATGCATCCATATGTGATTATTGAGTACTTGACATGCGACTAATGTAACTAAGGGACTGAATTTTAACTTCGTTTATTTTTTTTCAAATTAAAATTAAAATTAAAATAGCCCACTATGGCTAGTTGCTACCTTACTTGACAATGCAGTAATGGAGTTTTAACTACAATATTGTCTTTTCCACATAACATCAGTAAGAGTTAAATATACCATTCTTCAAGAAATCTGGCCATATGCATCAAAATTTTCCAAATATATTCTTTCTGACCTAAAAATTCTCCATCTAACTTTCACTGTAAGAAATAGCATAAGTGCAAAAAATGTACATACAGTAAGGTCTATTGAATTGAAAAAATTGGAGACCATATAAATGCCTAAAAATAAAGAAAAAGTTAAATAGATTTGGTTCACTAAGTCACAATTTCATCTACATAACATACCTTTTATGTTGCTCCTTTAATTGTCACACTAGCCTTCCAAGTTTTAGAAACATTGGAATATAATGATTAAGGAGCAGTCTGATCAATGCTTTGGAAATGTCATATTATCTCTTGTCTTGTTATGGAAACTGCTGTTATTAATAACTCCTCGGTGAATTTTAGTTCTGAATGAATAGCTCATCACACTTATTACTCACATTGATTTTACTAATTACTAAAACCCTTATCTTTTATTTGCAGAATGAAGAGGTGCCATTTGAATTATGTGTATACCATAACATTGAACTGAAATTTCTTATTTCTTATCCTCTCCCCATTAAACTATAAGCTCAACCAGAGGTGAGAATGTTTCTTAATAATATTCCCCACTATTAGAATGCATGTAGTAGTCTAATAGTGTTGAATTAATTAAATGAATGAACATATTCATTAGAGACCTGCCCATATTTCTATAGTAACGCCATTTCAAGAGTAAAAATTCCTACACATCTGACTAACTTAGTTACTCAAAGCTTATCTGTTATGGGTGAGTGATAAATTCAAATATTTGGACCAAGTGAATGGTCAGTTCTGAATCTTGATCTACGTATCTAACTATCATCTCTGTTTGCTATTTTGTTCTATGATGGCAACAATAATTACAAGAATACAAGTTATTCAACAATAAATAAATAACAAAAGACTTATGTAGGGTTCATTAAAATTGCAAAGTTTGCTAAGTTATCCTAATAATTTTCCAGTAATGATTTGTACATTTTTATTGGTTAGTTTATAAATCACTCTATCAAATTATATTCTTTGATGTTTAACTAGCAGGTTACATATTATTAAAAGAGAGAATGTATGTTGCAAAATTTTTCTTTCTTCTTTGGAAATATTTGTGAAAACTAGTTTACTTTTAAATTGAAGTATGCTTTACTTTGCCTTTTTAATGTACTGATATTTTAATAACACTGATATCCTATTTGTAACAACAAAGAAGTTATCAGAAAAATACAGCACATTTCAGAGGGGAAAAAATGGACAAAAAACAAAATTAGAATGTAAGAAACATGAAAAGGAGAGCAGTTGAATCATTATAGAACAGCTGGCACAGAAGGTTCAACAGAAAAGGCTCCGTCAGAGGCAGAATTAGACTGTTTATTTCATCTCTTCTTTTACTTATTTATATATTTTTCAACAACAGATGGATTAGGACTAGCTGTGTCCCCATGCATGAATGTTTTATATAGGTATGTGATGTTCATTTTGGGTAGGTACAACGGAGCACTTTCCATTTCACCTGCCAGGTGTTCTCTAAAGTGTCTTTTAAGATTGACTTTTAAGTTGTCATGTTCTTGCCTATAATCGAATCTGGAGTTATGAAAGGAAAAAAAATTTTACCTCTTTGAAATTCTGTTTTGCTCTTGAGCTCACTGTCTGAAGACTTGTACTTACCAGAAAGTTGGGCTTTGGAGACCTTGCTTTTTATTTTTTTAAGTTTAAAGTGTTAACTCTGAAAAGAACCTGTATCACCTCTTTGCAAAAATCACAAAAATGAAGCTGCTGGGAAAATATCTAGTGATTTTTTTTTTTTCTGGATGTACATTTTTATGGTCACCACTGTAGTAGCAATTTGATATTTCCAACAAAGACATGCTTTAAGCTAATTTCCTTTCAAATACCATTTATAATTTTTATTCATTTACTTATTTATTTATTTTGGAGGTTGGTGGTGGTATTTTATGTTTTGTGACCAAGGTGCATCATACTGTATTTTTTTAAAAAACTAAAACACAATTTCTCCCAAATAAATATATTAACTTCTACAATTAGAAACTTTTAGTTATCCGCAAGGACTCCTTTATTTTTGACTTTCAGAACTTAGAATGTTTACAGAACTTAGAAGGAGTACACTAGAACTACAACAGAAATGTATCATTTTTAAAAAATTATTAGATGAGAAATTTCCATTGTTTTTAGTAAAAATGCAATAATTGAATAAAAATACTGTGACAATAATTTTTCAAACCCAGAAAAGAAAATAATATTTTCTTCCTCTTTCCACCCCCTGTGATAGTTAAAACTTATTTCTCTATTCACTTTATATTCTTTTAAGTTATAAAGCTTACTTTTTATAGTATTATATGTTCATTAATTTCTTTTTGGCAGGTCATTTTCATCATCTTAAAATCTTTTTATTACCTTCTGTTCCCATTTTTTAGAATGAGATCTTCTAGAGAGAGTTATCAGTGGTTGTAAAAATGTTATTTTTTTATAATTTTGCTAATTGTATCTTGATTTTGAGAAATCAAGAGATAACTGAGTAAATTATGTCTATGTGACTCATTGATAGAAAAAAATGTCCATACATAAGATATGCAAATGAACTGCTAAGGAAAAAGTCAATTTTAGAATTTTAATAAAATTACTAAAATAATTCAGTCATTATTTTATCCAGGTAAAAACAGAAATAAAAAAGTGTTCGTACAATAAAATTTGTTTATTCTTTCTATGGTTTTAATTTTACTATTTTTATTTACCTCTTCATTTCACAACTTCTTAACTTCTTTTGGTAGCAAGTAAGTTGTCTGTTAGAAGAGGTTTTTTTTTTAAACGAACAGGGAAAAATATGTTTAATTTTATAATCTATACTGAATTAACTACTGTTCCGGTATTGACAATGTTGACAGTAATTTTGTCTCTTCAAGTTTTTTGATTTCTATATATGCCATCATGTCATCACTGTAATGGGATAAAATATAAAATTCTGTTAATCAGAAATCTGTATTAGCTTGGTGCACTAATGCAATCATTAGCAATTTCCACTAAAATATCTATGTACACGTATTCACACGCCTACATACAGATTCATTCACCAGTACGATGCTGGAAACTATGATGGAAAAGATACTCTGTTGCCAAATTCTGAGAAAATTCTCCATTTATGAGGCAGATAAAACTAATCTGAGAAACTCTTTCCCAGGTATACTTAGACTGTTCATAATAAAATAGAAACAATCAAAAAGTCATTCCATATTCCCCCCACTATCTGTTCTGTAACTCAACGATCCATGATTTGTATAACCATAAATATTTTCAGCAGCAATCCATATTAAATGCTGTTTTAGCATACAGGAAATTGTTTTATATGCATATATACACACAGTCTATTGCTAAACTTTATATTTTGTTTCACTGCTGTTATGCTGTTGCCCATATTGTTTTAAATATTGTGACTTAGTAATACCTATTAGTGTATGTATTGTGGCAGACACAACCTAAGGTGACTGTCAATAAGTCATGTCCTTGTATAATTCCTTCCACTTGAATGTGGGTAAAACTTGTGGCTTGATTTTAATCAATAGAATAAGAATATGGCAGAGGTAGTGGGATGCCAGTCTCCTAGTAATATTACTCTATATGACAAGGAATGTCACTCCCTTGATTACATTATATTATATATGACTTTGTCTTAGCCTTAGACTGGATAGACACATTCTCCTGCTAAACTTGAGTGGCCACATGTCAGGGAGCTGTGGATGTTTCTACAAGTGGCCTCCATCTAACAGTCAATAAAAAGCTGGGTACTTCAATCATACAATCAAAAAGAAATTAATTATACCAACAACCTAAATGAGCTTGGAAGTAGATTCTTCCCCCTTCAAGGCTCCTTGGGTAGCCTGGCTGATAGTTTGATTATAGGGCTACAAGACCCTAAAGAGAATTCAGTTAGGTTCTTCCCAGAATCCTGAACAAAGAAGTTGTGAGACAATAAGTTTGTGTTGTATTAAGCTACCAAGTTTCCAGCAATTTTGTGCAGCAATGGAAAACTAACAAAGATATCCATACATACCACTTTTGGGGGGAGGTGTAATTCCAGATGCATTTTTCCAGATATCTTTGAGAATTATTTTGCTAGACTCTGACACTTTTGATTGGGATCATATTAAAACCATAAATTATTTTTCAGTGAATGTGCATTTTTCTTCTTCTTCTTTTTTTTTGTTTTCAGAAAGGATCTTGCTCTGTCTCCTTAGCTAGAGTGTGGTGGCATCACCATAGCTCACTGCAACCTTAAACTCCTGGACTCCAGTGATCCTCCTGCTTCAGCTTTACAAGTAGCTGGGACTGTAGGCACACCTTACCACATCTGGCTCATTTTTCTGTTTTTTGTAGAGACTCTTGCTGAGGCTGATATCAAACTCCTGATCTTAAGTGATCCTCCTGCCTCGGCCTCTCAAAGTGAACCATTTCTATATAAAATATGCCTATAAAAATTATGCTTTTTCAGAATTTTTTATTTCTATTTGAATTTTAACTATATATTATTTTCCAATTGTCTAATACTATGGGATATTCATAACTTGTACTTTGACTCTCCATTTTTTTCTTTCAAATATGTCTTCTTTAGTCATGTTTTTTTACTTTTATAAATTGCCTCCTTATTCTTTGAGAATGATTTCAAGTTGTACTTTTTACAACAAACCACATTTTTACATGATTTGTTTTTTTTCCTCTCATATTACTTCTGCTATTCTGTATCACTGCTGCCGTTAAATATTGATTTTTTGAAGCATCCTATTTCTCATAATGGTAGACCAACTGGTTAAGACAAAACCTCCTGCTGAGATCTAAAAATATTATATTAAAAAGTAAATCTGCTTAAATACAAAAAAGAGCTTCCTAGTCACTAAGGAAGTGAGTGACTATCAGCAAGAGAGAAAAGATCAAGGAATGGGGTCAACTTCCTTGTTTTATTTATTTATTTTTATTGAGGTAAAATACACATATATAATTTATCATCTTTACCATTCCTAAGTGTACAGTTCAGTCGTAATAAATACATTTATATTTTTTCTTTTCCCTCTGCCCCTCTCCCCACCCCATTCTTGGACTCTGGCAACAACCAATCCACTCTCTATTTTCATGAGACCCACTTTTTAAGCTTTTAGCTCCAACATATTAGTGAGAACATGTAATATTTATCTTTCTGTGCTTAGCCTATTTCACTTGACATATGAATAAAGAAAATGTGGCATTTTCCATTTCCATTGCCATATACACAATGGAATATTATTCAGCCATAAAAAGAATGATATTTTGTCATTTGCAGCAACATGGATGAAACTGGGTCAACTTCTTTCTTCCAGCAATGTACTAATTCCAAAAGAAATGTCTGACAGGCTCAAAAGCTGAGCAGAGGTTTTGATTGACCCATGGATCTGGAGTGAGAAGAATTGAGATTTAGAGTTAGCCAAGAAGGAAGAATCCTGATTCAAGAGGGCTTTCTGTTGGCAGCGTAAAGAGAGAGTGAAAATAAACAAAAAATTGATTGTCTCTCAGGATTCAAACTGAGCTTTATATTATCTCAATCCTTGATTGAATTAAGAGGTTCTGAATTTGCTAGGGTCACAAGAACTTAAATATTTTCTGGAATTTGGTATTATCAACTAAATTTTAACAGATACAGATTGTGATGTATTTATTCAGTGGAATAGTATACAATCAGGGAAACAAATGGGAAATGATGTTAATCAAAGGAGGCCAATCCAGGAATGCATTTCAGATGTTTCCAATCTTCTTTTTCTTTTTTTTTTCTTTTTTTTAGAGACAGGATCTCTCTGTAACCTCAAACTTCTGGGCTTAAGCAACCTTCCTGGCTCAGCTTCCCAAGTAGGTGGGACTACAGACATGCACTGCCAGGATGGCTACTTTTTCAATGTTTTTTATAGAGATGGGGGGGGGTCTCTTTATGTTACCTATGCTGGTCTAGAACTCCCAGCCCCAAGCCATCCTCCTGCCTCTGCCTCCCAAAATATTGAGATTACAGGTGTGAGCCATCAATCTGGCCTCAGAGGTTTCCATTCTTATTGAGCTCAAACGCAGTCTACTAAACTCTGTTGTTACAAGTTTGAATGATGTTTCCATCTGTGAACTAAGAAGATAATGATTAGGGAGGGGACCATCTGGATGGTAGTTAGATGTTTGCTTTACAATAATTTATTGAGTTGCATGTTCACATTTTGTGCTCTTACCATGTATGTATTATGCTCCAGAATAAAAAAGTAATAATAAAAAAGTAACATTTTGATATATGAAATTTTGCCATGAGATAGTTTACCTATTTTACAAATGAAGAAATCAGAACTAAAGAATGCTAAGTTATTTGTTTAATGGTCAATATGAAATGGTTAGTATTCAATAGTTATGTCAATACCATCTAAAAGTGAAGGTTACAGTATGATTTTTATATTGAAAGGAAAAAAGCCTTATAATGCGAACTAACTTCTTTTTTTTTTTTTTAGCAGGCTAAATAATTTATTTATTTATTTATTTATTTTATTTATTATAGCTTATTATGGGGGTACAACCGTTCTGGTTAAGTATATTGCCCATGCCCCTCAACCCCCCGAGACTGAGCCTCAAGGGTGTCCGAACTAACTTCTAATCTTCAACTTGTACTGTGACTATAGGAGTACCTCATATTTTCTAGACTCCATTTTCCTCTGTTGCTAAATTTTATACACACACACACACACACACATTAATAGTGGGAAATGTCTCTCCTAACTCTGAAATACAGGAAGGCATGAACGGATTTCATAAGACTATTGTCTCATCTAACCATCACCTGAAAGATCCTTCCTAAGTTTTCTTTATTTACTGGAATTTCTCTGTATCTAGTCCAGAGGAGACTTATTCTATCTTTGGACAAGTTTGTCTTTACAACCTAATTGTAAGGGTTCTAGATCCAAATTGCTGTGTTCAAATCCCCAAACTACTTCCTAGTTGTTTGACCTTGAGCAAATAACATAATCTCCACGTGCTTCTGTTTCTTCCTCTGTAAAATGGGGTTAATAGTCATATCTAACTTATGAAATTGTTATGAGGTTTACAATAGTTATACAGTTATGTGTTGTAAAACAACATTTTTGTCAACAACTAACCACATACACAACAGTGGTCCCATAAAATTGTAACTGAAAAGTTCCCATCACCTAATGATGTCGTAGCTGTCAATTGCGTATAGTATTTCAGTACAGTAGCATGCTGTACACGTTAACAGCATAGGAGCATCATAGGGCCTTTATGTGTCGTAGGCTACATCATGTAGGTTTGAGTAAGTATGCTTCACGATGTTCCCACAGAGACAAAACTACCTAATGATGCATTTCTTGGAATCTATCCCCATTGTTAAGTGGTGCATGTAATGTGTTTAGAGAGTGCCTGGTACATTCCAAATGCCATTTGTATGTTAGCTATTACTACTACTAATAATAGGTATTATTGTATTAAATATATTTGTCTTTCAGAATAAACTCTTTGATACTAAATGACTTACAAGCTACTTTATAGTACTCTTAGGATTCCTCATGACCCACAGTCTCCTTTGTAGTCTCATCAATGAATCTGTTGCTTCTCTTTACTCTCATTACAGTATCAATAGATCAAAACCATGACTATGTCTTTCAGCCATATTTTCCTCCTCAGTTTCTCATTTGGCACTTAATGTGGAGCAAAAGAAGGGCTCAACAGAAGTGGAAAGGAAATATCCAGAAATCACTTGTCATTTAACTAAAATCAGTAGGTATATTCTAGGTTATAATGAAGTAAAATCTTTAAATGACCTACGGAATGAGATTAAACCTTCCTTAGAAATATATTATTTTTTTCAGACTGGGTCCAAGGGCCTCAACATATACTTGAGTTGGCCTCACACAGCAACACTCTAACCCCTCGAAATAGTTCCTTTTCACCAGTATTTCCAAAACTCATTCATCTGTGGTGGTCTGCTCCCCATCTACCTGGTTTGACTGAGATACTCTGTGCTTGCACTTGACCGGCTGTGATTACTAGAGACCCTTTTCACTTTCAAAACTGTCTGAATTTGGAAAATATTTTTTTGATCATTCTAGTCAAAGGCAAATCTTCAGATCATTAATTTCCAATTCAATCAAAACCTACTGGGAAAAGAGCAATGGGGTTGTATTACATTTCTCCTTGCTAGTTGATATTTTTAAAATATATGTATTTTTTTCCCTGGAACTTTTGAGCCAATGTCATTTTCCTATCTGACCACAATTCCACCTGCCTACTTTCCTGAGTTCTTTCTTAGTATCTATCAAGAAACAACATTGGCATTGCAAATCAAGTTTTACAGATATGTACATATTTTTAAATACATTCAAAAATGTTGGCAATATTTGGCTCTGACTTAAATATTGCTCAATTCTTGCAATATTCTTGAAATGATCTTGCAAATATTTTTTTTCTTAGAAATTATTGACATGAATTTGATGTTGTCACTTCACAATTTTGGTATTTATAGATGTATATCTAGGAATTTTAAGAATTAGAGTTTTTTCCTATTTGAATATAGTTAGCTGACTTGCTACATAATATGTTAAAAAAATTATTTTGTAATTATCTGAATCATATTTTAAGATGAATTAGATTCATCATATTAGGATGAATTTCTTTTGTTTTATGATATTGTCATAGAAAATATTAGAAATAAATGTTTTCTCAGAAACAGTAGCAATCAATAATCATTAAAACAGAAGGCACTATGGTGGCAGTATGAAACAGGTGAAAAGTTTCATTAATAATTAATAGAGGAGGTACATTTTATGATAATTTATTTTAAAATTTAAAAAATAAGTGGAGAATATGTTATAAAAGAAGATGGAAGAAATGCCACTGGAAGATATACAAAACCTTAACAATGCTGAAAATTAAAAAAAATACAACTAGTACTGAGAGCAAAGAATGGAAAATATATTAGATTTTATAGCCAATTATTCTGTTGAACACTTGCAGATCGGTTCTGGGGCAAAGATTACTTTTTTCCTACCTTGGAGCTCAAAATGACTTCATCATTTAGACATGTGATGATCATTCTTTCATAAGATGCATTCAAAAATAGTAAATCTTACAAATATATCAGAGCCAGCATGTAGTCCAAAACACAGCTGTCCCAGCTCTCACAGTGATATGAAATGTGTGGATTCTACTTCCTAAACAATGATTAGTGTGCATCCAAGATTTAGGCACCAACTGAAGAGATTGTAACAAATAGATAGAAAATTGAACATTTAATGTTGAAGTAAAAGAATGCATCAATAACTATTTTAGAGCAGCAATAGTTATAGATATAGTATTAAATAAATACAATATTTTCACCTAGTTACTGATTTCAACTAGACAAGACTCAAAATGACAGAAGGAGGCAGAATCTATATTTGAACCTAAAATATACAGCCCAGGAGAACATCCTGTCAAATATAAGATGACAGATAATTTCTCTTCCACCAAGTGAATGTAGTAATGAGTTTAAATCTGACTGAAATAGGACCATATCCCAAAATAGTTATAAAATCTGAAGCAAGAAATGGGGGCAGTAATAGTACTTTATACCAGCTAT
The DNA here is from genome assembly GCA_028533085.1 of Varecia variegata. Taxonomy (NCBI): domain Eukaryota; kingdom Metazoa; phylum Chordata; class Mammalia; order Primates; family Lemuridae; genus Varecia; species Varecia variegata. The sequence goes on from CM052438.1 coordinate 63,684,623, forward strand.
GTGAGGGAGAATTGTGTCTACAATGTCTTGCTAATGAACTACTAAATATCTCTCATTTCTAAAGTATTAGTTTTATAGAAATATATTCTGTAGACTTATGGTCTATACCAAAATAACCTAAATATTTGTTTGCACATATGAGTTAGATATACCCTTTTTTATTTCGTTCTATTTGAAAATGTTAGTTTTTCATGTTTATCAGGAAAGGACATCCTCGGTTTAGAAGGTCCTATGCAGTTACCTTCTATAAGAGATGCCCTTTTTGGATCTAATATTCCCATACATATAGTGAAATCTTAATGACAATTATCATTTTGGCCAATCAGCATCAGGTACTCATTGTTACAGTTTTACATAAATCTTTATAAAGACGGAATTATTATTTTTTTTCTTTTTTGACAATGAGCCTACATAATTGAATGAGCTACATTATAGTAGCCATGATGTCTTAGCTATACTAATAATTTCTAGAGGATTTTTGTTTGGTATTAACTCAATTCCTTTTCATTAAGCACCTAGTTGAGCTTTTATCCAGGAAGGACTAAGGGGATGTCTCTGTTCTTCCATTTGTATCCTGTTCTTTAATCATGCCAGTTCTGTCTCATCCTTGTCCTCTTCTATATACCCTGGTGATCTGTGTCTGTTCATCTTGAAATGACCCTTTCTTTATATTAGATTTGATAGATTAGCTATGGAGTTCTCAGTGTCTCAGGTTGTAATTGCTCAATATTTTAAAACATTAAGTATAGAGTGTTTATCAGTTATTTTTATTATATTTTTTTAGCAATAGCTCATCCTTTCTGTTTGCTTTGTAAAAACAGACTTGTGAAAAATGCTGGAGGTTAGGAAGATTCAGGCTGTCAACCAACATGTGCATTTTAATTATGTGATGCAGCTGCTTGGGAATGTATTCATCTCTAGGCTTCGTCATGTGTAAGGGCTAACTAATTTGGCATTTTTTGCAGAGAAGACAATTTTTGACCTGAGTGGTATTAAAAGGGTCTTCAGACAGTATGAAAAATAAAACAATAATAATAAAACCCAGTGCACACTGTAGTTACCCCCTGTGTGAAATTATAAATATTTCTTTAATGTTGCAATGTGTGACATTAACAGATTCATTCACATTTAGATGTCAAGTGAAGTAGGGTCTCTCTGTGTTTAATGTGTCCCATAATTAACCCCAGGAAGTGTGTCAATAAAGATCAGAAGAACAGAGTGAAATCAACTGCTACTTTAATGTTAACATACATTAACTAATTACAAAAAACGATGAATTGTGTATCTAATGTATGACAGCATTTATTCATGTATTATGCCTAATCCAAATAACATTCTTGCAAGATTTCTATGACTTTTGTTTTATGTATGAGGGAAATGAGAGCCAGAGTGATTAAATGACTTCAGATCCCTAATTCATTCAATAAATTTTGATTAACTAGTTTGCATCAGGCATGTTGCAAGGTTTGGGGTATATGGTATTAAAAAGAACAGGCCTGGCCCTTGCCCTTGTACTTAAAGGTTAATATAGTGCTTGGCAGCGTCAACATGACTGAGTTTACACCCTAGCCTTGCTCTTCTCTAATTCAGTGCCATTTGCTAGTTATATGCTACTTTCTAGTTCTAAGTAATTTTCCAGGTGACCAAGTTTCTTAAGTTTGATAATCATCAATTTAGATCATCTGTAAAATGAATATTGCATTATAAAATTTTTGTGAGGCTTGACTGATTTAATAAGTGGCATTTTTAAGCAAGTGACTGGTACATTATGGTGCTTAATGAAAAAAAACAAAATTATGTTAATGTATCTTACAAAATCTTATGTAGTTTCAAAGACCATGGATCCTATGTTATTGCTCAGTCCTGCATGGATTTTATTTCTATGTCACATTATGTTCCCAGATGGATACTGAAGCCTCAATACTTTCATCTACATTTCATCCTGCAGGAAGACTATTAGGAGATCATGGTCCCTAATTACAAAGATATGTCATAAGAGTCACAAAATCCCATTAGTCAGAAGTTAGTCATGAGGCCATTGCCTAACTGAAGGTAGGCTAATAAATACAGTCTTGTGTACACCAAAAATGGGAAAGTGTCTGAGATTTGACCCTACTTGCAAGCTAACCACTTAGCCTGTCATAGTTTCATAGATGCTGCAAAAACACAAGACTCTAGGATAAAGGGCAAAGGACTTTATTACTCACAGCAGAGCAGGCAGCATGAGCCTTATGTGTGTATCAGTTTCCCTTGCTCCTTGGAGCACACCCATATGTGGGTCCCCATGAGATGCCATGTACACGTTGTGTCTGTGTCACAGTTGAGGACATCTGAGCTTAGAATATTTCCAACCTTATAAGGGAACTCCTAACAAACCTGCCCACATTTTGCCTCAAAGTCGCTATTTTTATTATCTAGTTGAAAAACAAGTGTGTCTTTTGACCTGGAAAGAGAACCTATTTCTATCTTCCAAGGCTATTTGCTGTGCAAGTATCTTTGAAATGCTACTCTCAAACAAACCTGTGCAGAAACAAGTGCATGGAAGCCCTTAGAAAACTGTGTGCTTAATTAAAAATGAGGAAGGTGTTATTAATGCTATGGAAGAATGAGAAAACAGTTACTGGGAAAAGCTGATGGCAAGTGCCATATCCCGTCAGGATTTACAGTGAGGTTTAAATCATGTCCCTCCCACTCCATTTCAGGGAAACTGATCTTGCCATTGCATGTATTCTCAGTCTTTGTATGTACTCCTACTTCTGCATCACCTTTTACTCCATTTTCCTAATCTGGAATTTGTATCTAAGGAGCATGTATTGAACACTTGCCAAGTGCCCAACATTATATTTAGAGCCAGGAAAATCGTAATAAATGAAACATAGGCTCATCACTTTCCATGGCAGTAGAAGCTGGTCAACACAATTTTTGCAGTGCCACAATTATAAATTATCTTAATTGTGGTCTCTGATTCTGGCCTATTCACAGCTCTGTTTGACTTCTCTGTCATTTGGCTGCTGGACATTTTGACAATTTTTTTTCTTTTATTTCAGAGTATTATGGGGGTACAAACATTTGGTTACATAAATTGCTTTTGGACAGTTTGAGTCAAAGTTATAAGTATGCCCATTACCCAAATGAAAGAGCTTCTGCACAGCCAAAGAAACAATCAATAGAGAGAATAGACAACCTACAGAATGGGATGGAACTGGAGACATTTTGACAGTTAAGATGTATACTTCTTATTTCTAATTTTGTTTTTAGACTGTATTGAACGTGCCACCTCCTGCTGAAATCCATTCTTATCTCTGCACGCTCCTAACCAAACCTGACAAACCTAGCCCTTTGCATGCATAGCTGAACAGCTGCCTATTTGGCATCGTAACAACCAGTTTGCAGGCTCTATTTGGATGATACTTAAATATTGAATCCTATGTCTTCATCTGTATTTATCATAACTTTTATATTTCCTATTTGGCATTTAATTTATTGACAAAATGTCTTACTCCCCATCTAGATCAGAGGGGATCTTAAATATTCTGATTTCCAGATGTCTTCTTAGGCTACATTTTACTGCTTCAGACCTTTCTTCTAGCATATTTGACTGCTTGAGACAGTGGTTTAAAACTAGCTGGAGGCCGGGCGTGGTGGCTCACACCTGTAATCCTAGCATCTGGGAGGCCGAGGCAGGCGGATTGTTTGAGCTCAGGAGTTCGAGACCAGCCTGAGCAAGAGCGAGACCCCGTCTCTACTAGAAATAGAAAGAAATTATATGGACAGCTAAAATATATATATATAGAAAAAATTAGCCGGGCATGGTGGCGCATGCCTGTAGTCCCAGCTACTCGGGAGGCTGAGGCAGTAGGATCGCTTAAGCCCAGGAGTTTGAGGTTGCTGTGAGCTAGGCTGACTCCATGGCACTCACTCTCGCCCGGGCAACAGAGTGAGACTCTGTCTCAAAAAAGAAAAAAAAAAAAAAAAAACAGCTGGATTTTACCTGCTGATGCAGTCTTACAGTTTCTCTCCTTCTCTCCTCCCCATGACGACTGACAGCTTTTTGAAGTTTCAATATATAACCAACCATGAGGACCAATACAAAAGACACTCGCCTGCTCCCACCTCATTTCTCTTTTCAAATTTTACACTTTCAAAAAAAATAATCAGTATATGACTATTATGTTAATCTTTAGTACACAAAAATTTGAAGTCAGATTTAATAACATTTCAACAAAAAAAACTGTTCTTTTAAATGTTGTTTTGGTAGACCTGATAAAAAATCCAAGAAAAAAAAAAAAAAGGCTATGGCTATGGGCTCTATAGGAGGATGTGATATTAGGTGTGTTAAATGTCCCAGGCCTAGACTGGAGTGTGTAACATGTACACAAAGAGGGGACTGGGACTCCTCCTTCCATCCTTGTTACCATTAGTCTCAAACTTCCCTCTGCATAAACTAGAGCTGAATGGTTGGTAAGAGGAAATGGAATGGCAAAAGAAATGGAAGCCTTAAATTGCTGCAGTAGGAAAAGACGTTATAATTTGTTTAGCCTAAAGTTTCCAAAATAATTTTGATGTAGTTTATATGTGTAAATAAAATAAAATAAAATAGGCATGTTTATTATTAAGGAGTTAAATTAAGAATAATGGAGTTGTGTTGGGATTTTCATGTTACTCACTGAAGGAAGATATATGCATTTTTGAATCAATACAAGTTGTCAACAAGTTTATTATTAACAAAGAAATTATAGGAATGGGAACTACGTATGGCCAGCCAGGTGGAACAATGTTTCACTGGGTTTAAGCAATGGGAGTCAGGGATTACTCTGACAATTGTATTGATTCACTGTCATTCATAATAGACAAGAGGAAATAAATCACCAAACATGACTTATTCAGAGAACAGTAAGAACAGATTTTGTTTATTTGTTAATAAGCTGTGGTTTAAAACCAACTGGATCTGGAGAAAATATCGGGGGTGTGATGATGATGACTGTTGGTGTTTATAGGATCTATAATACATGCTTGGAGAAGAGATATGCAAATTCTCAAAATGGAACCCAACTATTTCACATTTTAAATAGGAAAAAAAAAAAACAAAACATTTTTTCTTTAAGACCAGTATTTTTCTTGTTCCAGATCACCTGATACTTTGTTTGTAACTTTTCTAAGCTTCAGGCATTACCTCTCCTGCTGAGCACATGGCCCGCATGGTGGGGCAGCCAGACACTGGGCAGTAGACTCAATTTTATGGCTTTGAGTATCTGAATCACTCCCCTTCACACTAATCTTTGTTTTTGTTGAATTTGGCTCAGAGTAAACTCCAGTTGATTTCCCTTTAAGTTTAAGTAAAAAATTGCCTATATAGGCTTTTGGCTGGTTGTTATTACTGTACATTTTAAAATTTATAATTACATTTAAAAAGAAAGCATGTATATTAATAAGTCTTATAAAAATCAAGCCAACTCAAATCTTTTCTCAATGGAAGTGTTTCAAAACAAAAACCCTCAGAGCATTGTTGAAACATAAGTATTAATTTAATGAAACTAACATAAAAAATTATATATTAGATGTAGTTTTACCTAATAGTTACAGAGTAATTGTAATAACTTTGATTATTGAAAATTTAGACTATTACCTAAATTAATAGTATTTCCTAAGATACCATTTTAACCAAGATTTTAGTATATGTTGTTATAATGTCTATGCATTTAGGACCTGGGCATATAGATCCTACTTTCGATAACTCATGACAGGTCGGTTAATTTCTGACTAGTACAGAATTTGTAATAAATTTAATACATATTACTTTAAGTACTAAACATCTACATGGTTAAAATTAGACCTAATCTTAATCTACAATTTATCCATGGTACCATGGTACTCCATAAAGGAGCTAATAATTTCATTTCCAGTGTCTGGTCAGGAGCAGATATATAAATTCTTAGCTAAAGGGTGGAAATTTGACTATTCATTTTCTTTACTCATTATTTCCACTTATTAAACAAGCCTCTTATTTGAAATCCTTTTAGGGCACAACACAAATTCACTCTAAATGACATTTAACCTACAAAATTAATTTCAAATCATTCCCCTGTAGTAGAGATACTATGGCAGAGAGAAAAAGCCAAAATTATTCTCATTCATTCTCATACAATGGTTTGTTCTTGTTGGTGAACTGACTCAGGGGGCTTGGCGCTGTGGAGGTATTTCTTTTAGATTGTATCAGCAGTCCCCTTTAATCACTCCTAGTTAACCTCTGAGTAGTGAACCTCTGTCATCCTCCGACTGATCAAAAGCACCTGCAGCTAGACCCATCTTTGCCAGACTCTTGATTGGAAGGTTTAAAGCAACTGATGACTCCAGTGACTCTCTTAGAGCAACTGTTGTACATATTTCTATTTACTGCTTACTAATTATACTGATGCAACTCCTAACATCTCCGTACAAGAAAAGCTAACCTTTTCCCCTAAGAGATTTAACTGTACAATCAAAAGCATTGTGTTATTATACCTGTCCGTTCAAGAAAGTTTTACTGGCATAAAATATGTACTAGTATTTTTGGGAATGAACATTCCTTTCTTTATCTCTTTCTTTCTTTCCCTCCCCCCATCCTTTCCTCCCTTCTCCCTTCCTTTCTTCCTTTGTTTTGCTTTGTCATATAAATAAAAGCAAACAAAATAACCATTCTTCACTAAAAATATTTGTTAACAATTTACCATGTTCAATGCTAAGCACTAGAGATACATCCATGAATACAATATGGCACTTCCTGTCCACAGTGTCATCAGGAAGAAAATGAGCTAAATAATTGTAATATATTAATTTCTACCATTTATCAGGTGACAATTTACTAAATTAGGATATTTGAGGTATTAATGTGCTAGTTATCTATTTAAAAAGAAGCCTGTTGTATGAATAGCAAACTTAAAATTTAACAAGGGAGCTGTGGCAGAAAAGTAAAGTTTTAACATTTAATAGTATTTAAAAATAGCTCAGTTCCTGCATTAATAGCAGGCCTCGGGTAAATGGCAGTATGGCAGTAAATAGCAGTTATTATGATTTTACCAGAGCTGTGTTCTATTCCACAGCACAATCTTCCACTAAACCATCTTACTATCTTTTCATCATATATAAGTAAGACCAGAAGCTTCCTTTTCTAAAGCAAATTATTCATACTGTTGCGCGCTTGAGAGCCAGCTAGCACCAAAATAATCCTCAACAGCACCTCCAAAAACCTTCTTTCTACTACTGAAAAATAACTGATAAATATGTCTTCAGGGTGTGACTAAAATAACTGGACACTATTTGTATTTTAATTTTAATGATATATGTACAAATATGTATATATGTTAATTATGATAAAGATAAAACATTGTCCTTAACAGATGTGGTGAGTTAGAGCAGGTATCTGAACAATATAGACATTTAGCCTGAATCGTTCATGTTGAAACATTTTCTTTTTCTATAACAGAAGAAGAAATTTTCTACTTAAGTTAGGGAGATACATTTTCTTAACTTTCAATTTCACTTTGCCTATTCAGATATAGCTATGCTTCCAATATCCTGACAGGTCTGAATCCTAAACCTATAAAGTTAAACGTAGCAAAAGGTAAGAAGAGTTAGTCATTCCAGATTCCTGACTAATTTGAATTCCGCCACTCGTTTCTATGGCTACTTTAGGATTTCAACACTCACAATACTAGCAAACCAAAGAATTACAGCATCTGGACATTCAACCAAAGCTCACATGCTGGCATTAAAATTGAACCACTTTGTGAAAAAGATTTACTCATATGATTTTTTTTTCCTCAGCCCAGGTGCTTAAATTTGTCAAACTGTCTTTTTACTTTGGTTGGTTATAATATTTAAGCTCTTGCAAATTTATTTGTAAAAGTATAAACAATCATTAAGAGTGTGAAGTAAGATATTTATTGTTTATTTCCAAGGTAAAAACAGATTCAACTTACTGAGTGAGGTGATCTTACTTTTCTATTGAATTGACCACTTTACTATAACTTTATGCAACAATCTCATGATTGTTCTTCCTTGACCTTTAAGTGTAACCATGTAACCAATTTTCTTACAGGGAAAATAATCAGTAAAACTGTACATCTGCCAGTTCCGCATAAGCTAAATTTCTTTTCCAGTTAGAACATAATGCCTCTTTCATTTCTTCAGATAAGAAAAAGGGTTGGGAATAAACTCCCCTGAAAAGTAAAATTAAGACAACATGACTTCATTAGTAAGGCTTTTTTTTTAACTCCAAAAATCCGTATATAGTGTCAGAAACCAATAATATGATGACCAAGTATTCATTTTCTATTGGGATTAATATTAAAATAATCTTTCGGTTATTTTCAGTGAAAAATATAAATTAACTTGAAGGAGGGGGCGGAGAGAGAAAAAAAAAAAAAAAAAAAAACAAAGAAACTCCTTAGGGAATTACAGGTATTTGCCAAGGACTAACCCCCTGAAGTTTTCAAAGGTATTCACTGTTGTCAACCTTAACTTCTAAGATCAATGCCTACCTACTTGGAAGAAATAATCAGTTGCATTGTAATACTACAAACAATTGTATTACGTTGCTCAAAAAATCTAATCTTAATGAAATCTCTCTGGCATTTTGACAATTTTGGAAGAAATGTAATTTTTAAGATGAAATTCCCTAGAAAGATCTGCATGCCATTTGTGTCACTGGAACATAGGTCCCCTCTCTAGCATTTAGGCTGACACTGCTGACTTTGAAAATCATTTTGTCTTTTTAATGTCTGATATTCTCTTATTTGTCTTTGCAGTAATGACTGATTGGCAATACTGTCTTCTAAGTGAAATTCCGAAGGCAAATCCATAGCCTGAATGGATGTTGACTGCCTTCATAACTTATCCATGTTTAATAATCTTTTTGGCAGGATTATTTATTTCCTGTTTTCGTACGCTTCTTTATCCTGCTCTCCCACTTAGTAAATCTTATTTAAGGAAATAGTTACACTTTGGGTTATAAAGAATCTTGTAACGTAATTATTCAGTTATGCTAATATGCACTGATTCTCTTTCCTCATTCTCATGAATTACTGCTTAATTCTTTAGGACCTAATCAGCTTTTTCTTAATTTGGCTACTTGACTACCTATGAAGAAGCATTGCTACTTAACTACACAATTAAATTATATTTTTTGTCATGATGCATCTTTTAATATTCTTAAATGCAACAAGTAATAGAATTCATATTGTTTTTATTCAGACAAAATTTCCATTATATTTACCATTTTATGCATAATTATCTCATTCTTGGTATTTTTTTAACCACATGACATTGTTGTCATTTATGATTTATTGAAGAAGCTGCTTATTCGAGTTGCAAAAAAATGAATTCATAAAATTTGGAAATGTCAATCCTTCACAATTTGTAAATAGGTCACGAAGTAGAAAAATTACAATCACATATTTACACAGTAAATCATCCTAGAATACTTTTAACCTCATTAACAACTAAACATTTATGCACCAAAAATAAAATGATTTTCAATGTAAAAATGCAGAGCTTGTTACTTTACTGTTCTTTGTTTATTGTAATTTGTAATTCTTAATAGGAAATGGAGACACATTCCTACTATGCTCCTCTCATGATTTTCTTATTTCAAAAGAAAAAAAGCACACAAGTAAAAAGGAGAAAAGTTCTTTTGTCATTTTCTTCTGTGGACACCATCCTGATACTCATCACAGAATGAAAGTCAGTAATATGACACAAAGAAGGCAAAGGCCGGTGAGCCATATGTATCTCTACACCACCTCGGAATGATACTCGTGATTAATTTAGTGAATAAACCTCCCTCCCCATGCTGTTATTTCAGAAAAACCAGGAATCTCTCTTTAAAGAATTTAAAATTATAGTCAATCATTTTATTTGGAATGTCTACTATTGTAAGTTGATGACAATCCTGTCTGAGAGATCAGGGTGATAAAAGGAATGGGGAATTAGCAAAAGTATAGAGGATGTGTGAACACACTTCTGATCACTTAACAATTTTAGCATAATCTTCCATTGATCACGTCACATATGTATCTCTTAAATCGCTAACTCTCCAATGCTAATAGATTCTGTCTGAGTCAGAGAGCTTTTCTACAAGTTATCTAGAGAAAGCAGGTACTCACAGCTTGGCATTTTACCACCTGGGTAATTTAAATTTTTTTTCTTAATATCTCTACAAGTTCAAGTTTTCTACCAAATGGCAACATTGAAAGCATTCCATACAGAATTTCTGTGAGGGCTGACTATGATAATAAATGCATAGTTCCTAGCATATAGAAGCCATCAAAATTATTCCTATTATTAAAATATGGACCCAAGCTGGAAATAGACAGTTTTTCATGATACTTTGTTTATAAGGAGAGACAATAGCAAATTACCATCAGAGAATGTGATATTTTCTATTTGCCTCAAATTTACACCATAGTTTCCTATTATTTTCATTTGTTTAATATGCCTATATTTGATATTTTCATAGTACGTTATTAGTAATGTCTTATAACAATACCAGACTTAAATAAAATACTAGAAACATAAAAGATTTGCTAATATTCTATTCTATTTTGAGCTGAATAAGCTAAATAGATTTTACAAAAAGTTATATACATTTATGTATGCATATGCATAGTCACATATTTATTTATATATTCATGTGTATATGTGTTTATAGACACCTTTATGTGGTGCACTCATATACAATGGAATGTTGTTCAGCTATAAGAAGAAGAAAATCCTGCCATTTGCAGAAGCATGGAGGAACACAGAGGACATCAAGTGAAATAAGCCAAACAGAAAAAGACAAATACTGTATGATCGCACTTACATGTGGAATATAAAAAAGTTGAATTCATAGAAATAGAAAACAGAATGGTGGTTATCAGGGTATGGATGGGATGAGGGAAATAGGGAGATGTTGTTCAAAGGGTACAAACTATTTAATATAGGCTATAACATGAACAAGTTTAGGGGATATATTAATAATGTACAGCATGGGTGGGAATTAATGTGTTAATTAATTTGATTGTAGTAATCATTAATCAATGTATACATATATCAAAACATCATATTTTATACTTTGAATATATATAATGTTTGCCAATTATTTTAAAATGAAAAAGAATAGATGTAATAGACCACTGAAATATAATTGAGAATTCAGAAATACATCTTTTTGTTTATTTTCCATTGATTTTCTCCCCCCTAAGATTTATTGAGATATAATGACAATACTCAATTGATTTTCAACAGAGGTGCCAATATAGTTTAATGGGAAAATAATTTAACAAATGGTACTGAAACAACTGAATATATACATGCAAAGAATTGAATTGGACTCTCCCCAGAGAGTGCAAAAAAATTATATCAAAATAAATCAATGACCTATATATAACAGCCTAAAACTATAAAGCTCTTAGAAGAAAATACAGGAGTCAATTTTTATAATTTTGAATCAGGCAAAAATTTCTTAGATGCAGAACCAGAAGCACAAACAACTAAATAAAAAATAGATAAATTAGTTTTCATCAAAATTTAAAAGTTTTGTGCTTCTAATGACACGGCAAAAAAAAAAAAAAGTAAAGAGAACCTATAGAATGGGAGAATATATTTGCAAATCTCATGTCTTATAAAGGACATATATTAAGAACCCCTCTAATGATGATAAAATACAAATAACACAATAAATAGGTATAGAATTTATATAGACATTTCCACAGAGAAGATATACAAATGGCTAATAAGCATATGAAAAGTGCTCAATATCATTAGTTATCTGGGACTGCAATTAAAAACCATAATGAGATATCAGTAATTGCTATTATAATAAAAATCAGATAATAAGGGTAAGTGAGAATGTGGAGAAATCAGAACCTTCATAAATTACATGAGAGAATATAAATGGGTGCATTTGCTATGGAATTATCTGGCAATTCCTTAAAAGTTAAGGATAGAATTACCATTTGATTCCTTAGTTCCAGCAAGTGCAAAAGAAATGAGAATATATGTCTATACAAAAACTCGTACATGGATTTTCAAGGAGCATTATTCATTATAGTCAAAAAGTGGAAACAACACAACTGTTCATCTATTGACAAACAATATGTGGAAAGTCTACACATGGATTATTATTCAGCAATAACAATGAATGAAGTACTGATGAATGCTTCAACATGGATGAAATCTGAAAAAAATTATACTGATTGAAAGAAGCCAATCACAAAAGTCCACATACTGCACAATCCCACTGATATGAAATGTTCAGAATAGGCAAATCTGCAGGGACAGAAAGTAGGTTAGTATTTGCCAAGGGCTGGAGATGAAGAGTGGGGAGTAAGGAATGACTAGCAATAGGTAGGGAGTTTCATTCCTGGGAGACAAAAATGTTCTAAAATTATTACATATTGTGAGGATGGTGGCACAAATCTGTGACTATATCAAAAACACTGAATTGTAATCTTTAGATGGGTAATATGGCATATGAATTATATCTCAAAAAAGTTGTTAAAAAAAGATATACAGTAGTTAGGTTCCCAGAAAAGACTCTGATTTTGTTCACTATATAAAACCATTGAATATAATAAAGATATATCATATTCTAATTTCACTGTCACATTTTTCCTCAAGAAAAATGCAAGAACCACAGTACATTGTGTAGAAGAAAATATGAACATTGCCTGATGCCTCACAGGAGATTCTTTGTGCTTCATTTTTATATTCTCCAGTAATAAACCATCTGGGAATCTCTAAAACTGCCTTACTCTCCCACGTGAAATTTAGAAGGTGTGAAACACCTGCAAAATTGGTGAAGATACGTTTACTTAGAAGCTTGGTATAAGGCTAATTGCCCAATTTCTGAAATTAATTATTTATCGTTGGTCCCTTTGTGTTCTGAGTCTTTAAAAGAAAAAGGTACCTGTTCTTGGGGGATTTGCAAGAAGGAAGCAAGGAGAATGGTGCTGCATGAAGTCCTAAAAGTTCTTCACAAAAAACATGTTGCCTTGGGAAACCAACCATGGGATTCTACACTAGGTTTAGTGCTCAGAGAAGAGAACATTTTCCCTGCAAGAAACTTGCAGGGATGAATCTGAGCGGGAAAGGCAGTATAGGAGCACTAACTACACCCCCTGAGCTTCCACAGCGACAAGTGGCAGAGAAAGCAGAAGCGGGGTGGAGCTGAGCAGATTGGAGAGCTCACCCTGCCGCTTAAGTGTAGTAACTGCACTGTCCTTCCTGGTTCTGAGGACTGTCTCAGAATTGCCTCAGGATTGAACTACTGGACTTACTGTTCTTAAAGTGTGTGGGGCCTCAGGTAATTCACTGAAACAATGAATGACTGATGACTATAGTTATACCTTGACTTTATGGAGATATTCATTGGTTGTATACACAAAATAGGTTTCTAAAATTCTGAATCAAATAAAATAATATTTGTAAACTAAGTTTTAAGGAGTAAGTATTTATTTTAACGAGTTTAGAAGACATTGTTCTTTCTTTATTTGACACAAAACCTATTTCACTCCTGATATTAGTCATGTTCTTCCTCATCTTCTTCATCTAATATAAAGATTATACAATGACTTATTTTCACCTTAAAGAATAATAATACCAAATTGGCTTTAGCTTGCAGTGATTGGAACCTATATTTACAGGGGCTAAACCATTGTTTCTTGTTCTCAAGAGATACGTTGAATAAGAAAGAAGGACAATATACATGACTTTTTAATTTTCTTTCTAGCAACTTTGAATTCTTCTTTCATTCTTGTACAAGTGATTCCTCATCCAATGGAATCTAATAAATATCATGGATATTTGGGCAGTTCCAAAAGGATGTTATAATGATAAACTTGAAAATCTTTCCACAGAAAGCAATGTAATAAAGTATATAAAATGTGATTTAGTAAGTTCTGGAAACCACGCAGGTATGTAGGAGCAAAGTAAGGATTTACAAAAATTATTGACAGTTAACAAACAAGTCTCTGTAATTTAGGAACTAATTATTTTGTTTAGATTTTTCCGTGGAACTTAACTTTTTCTGCTCTTATCATGCCTAAGCACTGTAAATGTAGTATTTAAAAAGCATGTTTTATAATTTATTTTTTATTTTTATTTATTTTTTGTTTCTTGAGAATTATCTTGTGCCAGGCACATTCTTTATATTTGTAATTTTGTTTAATATTCTTGACAATCTTCTAAGGCAAATACACTATTGTCCTTATTTGTAAAATGTAAGCGATTTTGCTCAAGGTCATGTGTATAGCAAGCGGCAGAACCAAATCTTTGTTTGTTTGTTTATTTGAGACAACGTCCTGCTCTGTTGCCCAGGCTAGAATCCAGTGGTATCATCACAGCTCATTGCATCCTCCAACTCCCAGTCTTGAGTGATTCTCCTGCCTCAGCCTCCCCAGCAGCTGGGACTACCAGCGTGCACGACCATGCCTGACTAAGTTTTCTATTTTTGTAGAGATGGAGTCTCACCATGTTGCTCAGTCTGGTCTTAAACTCCTGAGCTCAAGTGATCCTTCTGCCTTAGCCTCCCGAGTCTTTGGGATTATAGGCATGAGACACTCCGTCTGGCAGAACCAAAATCTTTCAGAACTCAGAAACTGTGCTCTTTTTTAACTACTATGATGGTTCCACTGATAGATGAGGCAGAGGAAAAGAAAGAGGAAGGAACTTATGAAGAGGCCACAGGAAGAACAGGAGATGGTGATATTATTATTAATTTTATAATTATTAATATGCAATCTTATTCTCTCCACCTGGAAAACCTCATCCCTGGGACACCTTTTCACCATGCCACTTCTCTGCCTAGGAACTTCTATTTGTTCTTTAAGAATTTGACTCAGATGTCACCCCCTCTGAGGAGCCTTCCAACATCCCATCTCCCCAAACCTGCAACCCTCCAGAATCCCACAAAAATTTGCTCAGATTTCTATTATAGCCCAAGTTATATTATAAAATTTTCATACCTCCTCCTTGTACTAAATTCAGAACTGCCTGAGGGCAAGGACTATGTCTAATTACTCCTTGTGGTTCCAGTGCTTAGCTCAGCTCATTGTAGGTGCTCAGGGAAAGTGAGATTGAATGAATCAATCATCACACCTCCAGTGCCCTCTGTCTTACCAGGTACCATGTGAGGAGATGTAAAGTTAAAAAGATCAGGCCTTTGGCCCCTTAAAGTTCATAAACAAATTGAGGATGTGTTCCTATCTTTCAATTCTACATTATAGAAACCCAACACAAACTAGCTTAAAAGGAAAAAAGAATGTGGGCAGGGGACAGAATTTATTTGTCCTAGGCAGGTTATTTCTATTAACCATTTCAGGAATAGCTGAATGTAAGATCCAAGGGTTTCCAACAATGTTATTTTCTAGATTAGGTCTCTTTCTATAACTTG
Organism: Varecia variegata; assembly: GCA_028533085.1. Lineage (NCBI taxonomy): Eukaryota > Metazoa > Chordata > Mammalia > Primates > Lemuridae > Varecia > Varecia variegata. Next base: position 63,700,035 of record CM052438.1, read on the forward strand.
CTCTTGGGTGGCTTCATCCTCAGAAATTTTTTTTCCATGTGAAAGGCCCTTACAGCTCCATGTTTACATCCAATTATAGCAAAAATAGAGCTTTTTATGCCAATGGTCCTAGCAAAAGTCCAAGGAGTAATTCTCAATGCTTTTAATTGAGTCACCTGCCCTTCACTGAACCCATTATACTAACTCTGAATAGGCCTACATCACATGCCTACCTCTGGATTTGGAAGTGGGGTTGACCCCATCCAAATCATATGGATTAAAAGGGAGGGAAGGTTGTTCACCAGAGGAAAATCAAGTTGCTATTACTAAAAGGGAGAGAAGATATTAGGCAAGCAGAAACCAACACATGTCCTCCATAGAGGAGATGTCCTATACATCAGAAATTATGTGGTAAGGCTATGAGTGATGCTTGCTTTAAGTGCTTACAGCCAAAGATTAGGTAGGAAAAATGGATCATTTCAGGGACAGTTGTACACAAACACCTTCTAAGAGGAAATCTATGAACTGGGCCTTTTGGATAGGTAGGATTATGGTAGATGAAGATGAGGAGGACTTTTGGATACGTGGAAAGGCATGAACAAATGCAGGGAGGTAAGTATCCTTGGGAGGTCTTCCAAGTTTGCTGGGAACTTTTGAAAATTAAGTCTAGAACTTTGGTTGGGGGCTAGACCTATACATACTCTAATAAGTGCTAATCCTTTATGCAGAATTCTTCCATATATGATCTCAAAAAAGAGTAACTTGGGCAGGCACCAGGAATAGGATTATTTTTCCCATGTTACTGACTGGGCAACTGAGGCCTAGTGCAAGAGATGCCTGCTGAGAGTTCACCCTCTTGTGTCCAGAGACAGAACAGCACAAAAAGCCCAATTTCCGCCCTCCAGCCCAGGACTGTGCCCCTCCCCCCATCCACAGTAAAAATAAAATCTGGGGTTGGAAATCACCAGGACAGCAGCTGTGGCTCAGCCCCAGGGACAGCCTGAGGACACCTTTGGAGGAAGCTGTGGGAACAACCATATAGGCAGAAAAAAGGTGTCTGACTTGCATAATGGCTAAGAGCAGAGACTCTGGAGTCAGGCCTGGTTTTTATTCTCAGCTTCATGAGTTAAGGTGTTACCTTGGGCAGATTATATAATTTCTCTAAGCCTTAGTTTCCTCATCTGCAAACAAGGTAAAGAACAATACCTATCTTATAGGATGGTTCATGAAATCTGAATGAGGTATTGCATATTAAGAACTTAGCACTCTCTTCCACCTCCAGTCTGGTCTCCTCTTCCTCGTTCAGTCTGATCTGGCCTCCTCTGCTCTTCCTCACTGGTCTGGTCTCCTCGTCCAGTCTAGTCTCCTCTTCCTCACCAAGTCTGGTCTCCTCTTCCTTGCCTGTCTGGTCTGGTCTCATCTCCTATTCCTCATCCAGTCTAGACTCCTCTTCCTCATCTGGTCTGGCCTCCTCTTCCTTGACCAGTCTTGTCTCCTCTTCCTCGACTGGTCTGGTCTCTTCCTCATCTGGTCTCGTCTCCTCTTCCTCATCTCCTCTTCCTCATCTCCTCTCATCTGCTCTTGTCTCCTCTTCCTCATCCGGTTTGTTCTCCTCTTCCTCGTTCGCTCTGATCTCCTATTCCTTGTCTGATCTCATCTCTTCTTCCTCGTCCGGTCTTGTCTCCTGTTCCTTGTCTGGTCTCTTCTCCTCTTCTGGTCTGATCTGGTCTCCTCTTCCTGTCCAGTCTAGTCTTCTCTTCCTCATCTGGTCTCATCTGGCTAGAATTTAAAATTAAGTAAAATTTAAAAAGTATTTGGCCAAAAATAAACACATTAATTATAGATTAGTAATCCAGCCTTATTTGTGAGTCAAATGAATCAATGTACATCGACAACAACACCCATTAGTAGTTTCTACGATTTGAAGGTATTGTATGTTTGGAAACTGTTCCTTAAGCCACAAATTTAAACCAAAGCCTTTAGAAAAATTTATAGCAACATTTTTTATGATACTTGCTCAGTTAATTCAGAATTTCTATTAAGAATATTTTCAAGTGTGTTTGATATCAAGTATATGTAGCATGTTTGACTAATTGCATATTTGTTTGCTGTTTCCCAGAATACTCTCTATTTCCCATACCAAAATTTAAGCTTATATTTTCAGTTTTCAGCCATGAGTTTGCAATTTCAAAGAGTCTGCAAAATGTGGATACTTTTTCCTTAAGAAATCACTTCCTAAATAAAGCCATTTCAGCTACAAATTACCTATTATGAATAAATAAAGGCACCATTTTGACTGAATGATGAATATCATAGAAATTTGTGTCTCTGAGAAATTTGTGAGAATATGTGCTTTATACAGTATATAAGCATTGCTATCAAATTACATGTGTATATACAATATTTTTTCATATCTAATTTATTTTTCTATACATAACATTTCAATCTTATTGGAGATCAATGCCAAATTTTTGCTCTATAGGTAGGCTCCATTAAAGATATGAGTGTCTGTTGCACTACCATAGATCATTGTCTCATTACATGGTCTACATTTCATTGTATCATATCATGGTCTACAATGTAATGATTTGATTTTGTATCTTAAGAAATCTTAATTTCATTCAGGTGCTAACTTTGACTTTTCTGTGGCTTGGACTCTACACATGCATATTTCAAACTCTTATTCTTTTTCTATGGTTTTATGCAATGCATGGAACATTAATGTATTATTTGAAATATTAATTATATTTTAATATAGTTTAAATTACTATTGAAATGATAATGCCTCTTTTAGGTTTAAAAAAATGAAGCAGTAAAATACAAAAAGTATTAGGAATCTCATCTGTAGTTCTTTAGGTACCTTGATGATATCAGCTAGGTGGGGCTGAAATGCTAATTTGAGTGTGATGTCATGATTCTCAAAGTCAGTGAAACTTTCATTGTATTCTCCAATTAATAAGTCTATAACAGCTGTGTATTTTTCAAATAGTTTGCATATATCATTCTGCTCAATAATGAACTTTGCTAACTGGGGAAAATGTTCATCTGAAATTTCCTTTGGAAGAAAAAGTGTTTTGAAAAAATGCTTGGATTTTTTGCCACATATCATATATAGACTTAGTTTTACCTTGCAAAGAAATATTCAAGTCATTTTGATTTGACATGATATAACACAGAAATGTTGCATTCCTACAGAAATCTTTCAATAATTCACATTGCTGATTCTGTTGTTCATAAAATTTAACTGTCTGTCCTCGCAGAGATAAATTTTGGCTAACAACTGTCCCTGCAATAGCCAATGCACTTTAGAATGATACAGCAAATCCATACTGAATACCTCATCATTCAACTTTAGCCAGTTAAGAAACTGATGATGCCGTGTTGCATTTGCACAAATGTAGTTAACAGTACTTATAACTTGTTGCAAAGTGTCACTTAAAATAGTAGCTTTAGCACAGAAATTTTGCGGATGCCACACACAATGACAAGAGATGAGAGCATCTGGATCTGTTAATACTATTTTTTTAATCTGTCCAATAAACCCTTCATGTTTTCCTGTCATGGAAGATACACTGTCTGTATATACACTCACTAAATTTACCAAATTCAGTCCAACTTCAGGACATTTATCTTGAAAGTTGTTGAAGATATCTATATTGTTCTGTTCATAAGAGTGACCAAAGTAACTCTTCATAGCAAAGAAAATCTTCTGTTATGACCCAAATGAGGTATAAAGCCTGTGCTGAGTCAGTACTATCAGTTGATTCATCCAAAGCAATTGAACATATGTATATATTTCCTTTTGAAGTATTGCATGAAGTCGTTCTGTTAAGTGAAGGCTTATTCATGTTGCCGATCAGTTATGATTCTCCTTGAATGAGGCAGTTGTTTGTATTTTGAAACATTAATGGGGTCTAAGCATCCTATAACTTCAATAATGCATTCTTCCACAATTTCTACATCACTGAATGGCTTCCTTTTTTTCCTGAGTATATAAGTTACTTTATAAGTTGCTTCAGTGGCATTATTTCCAGGTCTTATAGCTGCTTCAGAGAATTGTCTTTGCTTTCGTTTTCATCTTTTAATTTCTGCAATACAGCCTTTCATGCCTCTCCCTCTAATTTAAAATGCTTGTGGTCCTTATGAGTATTATAATGCTGATGAGCACTGAATTTCTTAAATGTTGATATTGCAGCATCACAAAGCAAGCAAATCATCTTATCTTTAGCAGAAACAATATAAAATTGCAATTCCCAATCCTTATTAAAAAATCTGTTTTCTTCTTTCAGCATTCTCTTGGTCTTCTTTGACATGACAGGCTATTAAGCAGAAAATTAAAAAATACTGTCGAGCTGTGCAACTATTCAAAAATTCCACTTCAAACAGAAACACAGTGCACCATTATCAAAAGCTGGTAACAGACTGGTGTACTCAACCCCCATAATCTCTCATCTACCAGCCTTGTGTAGTAGTGGTGCCAGTCAGGCAGGGGAAGTTAGAACTAAATCATGAGTGTAGCAGCCGTCAATTTAGCCCTTATGGCTTACTAACGTTCTAATTGTGCTGGTCAATCTGGGAGGATTATTTCATCGAAACTTATTTTATTCTTTGGTATTTTAAATATGTTCTTTTTAAAAATGAAATAAAAGATGAACAAAAATGTATTAATAAAAATAAAAGGATTTGTTCTGTAAAATTTGGATTCAGTCAAAAGGCACATGTGGCCTTAAGGCTGCAGGTCCCCTCCCCTGCTCTAGATATTTGCAATTACTATTCCTTCTGCTAAGGACGCTTTTCTTACTTATATTTCTGGACTTAATTTTGGAAGTCTTTCTGAGTAATGTGTTCCCCTTTATATGTTCCTAAAGCACTGTGTACTTACTAAAATATAGCACTTACCATAATCTTGTAAACATTAACTTACTACTCTGTAGCATCTTTACATTTTTAGCTCCTTGAAGCTCCGTCCTTGAGTTGTATATTAAGGTGTATATGTATACTTACATATATTAACAGCAATTTCATATTGATCAAGTTGATATTGTATTTCCAGGCTCTAGTACAGTACCTGACAAACAGAACATGCTGAATAATTATTTATTGAATGGATAGAAGCAGCCCAAATGTTTCACCTTAGTGTGGAGAAACTTGAAACTCAAAAAGAAAAAAAAAAAAACGAATGAAAAATAATAAGCTTTATGACTGTAATATCTATTCAGAGTGCATATCTTTTCCATTTGCATATTCTTTTCCTCGGAGAACTTAGTACACGGGAGATGTTTAATAGTTATTTTTAAAATAGAATCAGAATGATTATTCTACCAACAGAGAAAATTAAAAAACACCTTGGAAATAATGGAATATCCTGGCTGCTGTTTCCCTTGAAGCTTTGACTAGGGCCTTGATCAATATCAACTAACTATCCAAGAGGAGGTGAAGTCAAAAGAGCAGTGCAATTTAGAAACCTTTGGGCAAGAATTCAAGGCTCGCCAATTCCTGACACTAACTCACACTCATGGTTTCATGTCTAGGACCAGCAGAGCCATAGATGGGGGTCAGAGTGAGACCTTACGAAACTCTTTAACAGATTATGTCCCCAGAAAACCTGAACTTGGAAAACAGAGCTAGCAAAGCAAATTATTTAGATAAGTGTATGATCTAAAGCAAATAGTCTTTTTTTTTTTTCCTTTTAGCTTTTAATTTTCTTTCTGCTGTTTCTAAAGATTAAACATTCAGGAGTCTTGCCATCCTGTTTTCTGATCCACACATTTATATTCATGATGCATTTCATTTTTAATCTTAAACTTGCTATTCCTCCTTCCTACTTGTCCTCTCTTGAATTATTTTCCCTTTTTCTTTCCAGAAAAAGATAGTTATTTTATCTGAGCTTCTATACCTTCTGGCTTTCGTGTGTTCCTATATTCACTTTCTTGAGCATATTCTGCTTTTAACTCTATTGCTGTTAAGCCTAAAGCACATTCTTTCCTCAGAGGCTGATGAATAACTGGAGGCCTTGAAGAAGAGGGGAAATTATTTAATGACATCTTTAACAAATGTAGACGTTTACCACAAGGAAAACACACACACACACACACACACACACACACACACGCATACATATAATGAGATAGGGAAAATATCCCTAACATTATTATATGTAAGATATTTACTTTCTAACTTGTCATTTGTATGTATTTCCAATCACAGAAATTAATAGTTAAGGCTTCTATACACAGAAGCTTGAGATAAGTACAAATATAAAGCACGTGCTATAGCAAGTATAGGCCTTGGCTTCAATGAACATTTCATTGAAGTATGGTACCCCTTGTGTTTATTTTGTTAGACGAATATCATTAAAATAGAATTACTAGAGTTAGGCAATACAGAGCTTACTGGCATATATGTAGAGATTTTATAGAACAGATGAAATCAGCAAATGCATAATAATTTCTTGAATGACAGAAACTTTTGTGGAAATGACACCTCATCTTTTCTGAAATGGTTGCCTTTTAAATGATATCAACAGTAAACTTCGTGTGATGAAATGATGGCTTTGGTACTCATTTGTATGGCCCACAAAGTGTCCAAAATGTTTATGAGACTTCTGTCTCATAAATGAGAGATTTTTCTTAAGATCCAGGAAGTCTCAAACTGAGTTTCTCAGGAAGACAGGACTAGAAGCAATAATATACGAATCTATGTTTTCTTAGAAGAAAATCTAGAGGTAGTTCACATTATCTCTAAAACAAAGAGCTAAACAAATATATATATTTCCCGAAAGGCGGCATGTGCCATTTTTACTCATTTGTTTGACAATATTTCCCACTAGATTGAAAATTATTGAGGGTAGGCATTATATCTGTTCATTAAAATAACTCATTCTCAATAATTGTTGAATGAATGCAAAATTGTGTGTGTGTGTGTATGTGTGTGTGTGTATATATATATATATATATATACACACACATGTAACTGTAATGCCTATTATATAGGAGTCAATAAACTCTATACCTTACTTATTTTAGAGGCTGCTAAAAATGACTACACATCTATAGTCAAAAATGTTCAAAAGCAAGGACTAGGATATGAATCTGAACTTTATATACATCTATAGGAATTATAGTATATGTTATATATACGGATATTATATATAACAGGATATATTATATATTATATGTAAAGAGAGTATATTTATATATATATTAAAGATATATATATTCCTAACTTTAGAAATTGATTGAAACAGATATTTATGCATATGATAACTGCTTAAAAACCGGGACTACAGAATTCTCTTTTGATACATACTCAACGTGGTAGACATCACATTCTGCATTTGTGTCTACAAATGTTTCAGCATATTACTTAATAATTGTGTGTTATTGGGATTCAAATCTCCTTGTCAAGTTATTAATATTAATAGAAGTATACCAAAAACCCTTCTTCTGATTTTACTTGAAGGACTTACATTCAGAATTTTTACTAACTAGCTTATTAATAGATCCTGCTATTTTTCCTAATTACACACTTAAAATAACTGATGATAACACTACTAAGTTATCATTACTGGACACCAGGCACCTACACTAGTCCCTTTTAAACCTATACATTAATCTGGCCTGGTAGATTACTGTTATTTTCTCCATATAATCCGGGGTCAACTGCTTGAGTATGTTTTCAGTGTTGCCTTTCAGGTAATATTCAGTTTTACTGCCTGGGAACCTTTTACAATTCTTACCCTTCAGTATTTCTGAAGAGGGTAGGAGTGGGATGGTGATGGTATGAGGCTCCCTGTGCTTCCAAATTCCCGTTTCTGCTGAATTTTCTCTATTTTTCTCTCACATAATATGACTGTTTTTTAACCTCTACCTCACTGATTTCCCTGAAGAACCATCCTTATAAGGCAGTCGTGTGTAGCCGGGTTCCACCGAAGATGCCAGGGAGAGGCTGAGGAGAGGCTTGTTCCCACAACTGCAAACAATTTACAAATGACTGATGTACATACTTGTTCTTAAAGTCCTCTCATGCTCCCTGCTGCCAGCAATTTCTCACTGACCACTGTTCTCTTTAGGCTCCATGCTCCTATCAGGGATCTGGTCCCTCTTGCTATGTTCCTCTAATTTTACTTCTTTTCTTCATTTTCAATACTGTCCTCCATTTTCTATCCTGTGCAGAATATATGAAATATTACTTAATTTATTATGCAAGAGCTTTGCTTTTGTTTCACTTTTTTCAAGATCTGCCCACTCCAGAGCATGGAGTTTATCTACCCATAATCTGGATGACCTATCAGGATACTTTATTTACTAAAACAAATTTCTTACTTGGAAAGAAATGCTGACATCTGCCTGTATTTATTTATTGTTGTTTCTATTTTACAATGATTACACTGCTGTAGCCAGTAAGTGCAAATCCAGGATTCGAACCCAAGCAGTTCCCCACACTTAGTGGCTACACTATGGAAATGCTCATTCTTGGCAATAGTGACAGGGCATCTGGTACCCTGAGAGCTAATCATTTTGTTGTATGTCAAAGACTGCCTAACACTGCCCCTCAGCTTGAGGAAACTTCAGACAGGTTTCTTCCTGACTACAGGGCCCTGACCTCTGAACATTTACATTATACAACTTTCCATTGTATATTTTTGCTCTGTCCCTTTGAGGTGTAAATCTTCTCTCAGTCCCTTGCCAGTTTTATAACCCAGAAACTTCTTTCTGGAGGCACCACTTTCAAATGTAATCATTAAAAAAGAAAGCACTCCTATCCTCCAGTCTCTGTGTGAGCATGGGACTCTAACTTAGATAAGTAACAATTAGTAAACAAAGATAGCCCAATCACACTGATCAACTCCCCCCCAAAAAGTCCTCCAGTAATTTCCACTTGCTCACCTTAGTGCTTAAAAATCATCCCACCCTTTGTTTCTATGGAGTTGAGTTCAGTCTCCCTCCCCTACTGCAACCATCTTGAATTAAGTCTTCCTTGCCTATTTAACTGTCTGTTGCATTTATTTTCTTTGACATGTCTTTTGCCCAAATATCCCTGCACTGCTGAAAAGAGGTGCGTATCTGATGTTGCAAACACTTTCAAATGCTTTGTTCCTAGAAAATTGTACTGCAGTTGTAAAAATCTCCTATTCATTAACCAGTCAAAGCTACTGTCCCATTTCTAATGTGGAAAGCCTGCCCTGTGAAGACATTTTTCCATGGCAGAATGTGTCTTTTTACCATATAATAAGATGTCATTAGTAAAACTATAGGCACCTGACCCATAAGTGAGGCCAAACCTTGCTGTCTTTTTAAAAGAAGGATTCACATGGATGATATGATGATACTTAGATTATTTCACAAACTGCTAACACAGTTATTTGTATTGAGTTTTCATGTAATTCATGCTGCATTTACCAAAAATGATATTTAGATTTTTCTAAAATGAAATCTTTGATCTATTGTGATAAATTAACTTTTGAAAGGTATTCTATACTTTGGGTTCTCTTAGATAAGGGTGCTGAATGATCAGATTCTTTGGATTCTGTCAGATAAGGGTGTTGAATGCTTTCTTTATAACTTAAAACATTTTAAAGCAATCTCTATTATCCAGACAGTTTTGAGATGGCTGCTGACAGCAACAACAAAAACAAAACAAAATACTTTCTGATTCTTCTGAGTTAGAATCTATTTCTGGAGACCTGCTTTCTGTGTGGAATAAAGCTATCAATCCATCAGTTTATCCATATGTATTTTTCCATTCAGCATCAGTATCCGGCAATAGAAATCCAAAGCTTTCTGCTAATGGTTTCTTTAGCAAAACCTTTGTCTACCTGTAGTGCTAATCTCTAGCTTTAAATTCAGGAGGAGATCTACTTTATTTGGTATTTGTTTTCTTCCATTTCTCTTCTCTCCTATTTTTATTTTAAGAATGTGATGGAAAAATGCAACTAATCCTGTTATGATAGCATGCTTTAATATCTACTTAGTTTCTTTCAGCCTCTTTTGAATTACGTTTCACAGCAGTCTTATTTAATTTCTTAAAACTATTTTAGCCCCCTGATTAGTGAGAACCCAAAACATCAGAATGTAATATATAATCCAGCCCTTTCAGAGTGTGTGTTTGTGTGTGTGTGTGTGCATTTCTAGTTTTATGTAAAACTAGTTGTCCATAGAACAATGCACACATATAAAGGTAGGTATACTTATTTTCATATAATGTTTTCTCCATGGATTGACTTGTGTGGATTATTATTTAATAATCTTTAGAAGCATTTTTCAAACACAAAACTGAATTGTTTGATAAAACATAATGATTAATTTTCAGTGTTTTGAAATATTAGAAATTTAAAGTATACCTTTAAATCATTTGATTTTGATTAATACAATGGGATATGCTGATATAGTATCTTTCTAACATCTTACCCTGTGTTAGGCACTGTATCTGAAACTAACATTTTAAAGACAAATGAAACACGTTCCTACACTTGGGGACTAATATCAATGGTTCTCCACCTTGTTTACACATTAGAATCACCTGGGAAGCTTTGACACAGCAATGAGCCCCACCCCAGAAGATGGTGATTAGCTTAATTTTAAAAAGCTCTTCAATTGATTATAATTTGCTTCCACTAATAGAGCCACCATCATACAGTCTAAAAGGGGAGGCTGAACTACACATGAACAGATAGTCATCACAATGTGGTAGGAACCTTGAATAGAGTTATGCAAGGGAGTGTGGGAGATGGAGGGGGTTGGTGAAAGCCACAGTTGTTGGATCAGATAGAGGCAGGGCAAGCGGTGACATGTTTCTTGAGCTGAGTTTTGAAAGACAAATTTTTAAAGTAGTGGAGAGAAAGGTGGGTAAGAATGTGGAACAAAGAGGGAAGGAAATTCAGGTAGAGGGAACTATGAACAAAAGGAGTCACATAACAGTCTGGGAGTGTGTGTAAGGAACTACTTCCTATTTAGTGCTTTGAAACTCTCAGTTGTACGTCTGGGAGTGGCAGACGTGGAAATGAAGTGGAGAAGATGATGCAGAATCATTAAGCTTTATACTATTTTATGTGCATATTTAAATCCACATTTGACCAAGAGAGAAACTGGGTATAAGAAAGAAAACAGAAAGTCTCTGACCAAGCAGTCAATTTTGAGAGCTGCACATACACAGATAAGTTACATAATACTAAGCTATCATGGTGGTGGTCATCAAGGAAAGGAAAGATGCTATAGGCTGATTAAAGTCACATACGGAAACATTGCTTTTGGTATAAAGTGGAAGATACAATGCCTAAGACATGTATAAATATAAAGAAACTTCTTCCATGCTAATTTGATCTTCTTATTCCAGAAGAAGTCCAAAAGGAGTGTTGATTCCCCTAGCAAATAAAACACATTTATTGAGGGCAAGTAATGTTTTAAGTACTCTCCAACAATTTTGGTCTGTAAGGCTGAGTGATATAATTTAGCCAATGTATCCCTTCTAATTACCCAACAAGGTTAATTAAATCATTATTGGTTTTATTGTTAACTTTTTAAAAATTATTAATAGAAAATGGGCATTTCTGGATCAATGTGAGAGACTGAACACACATTTTTAACTTTTTTCCTTCCAGAGATGCCATTGAGATGACATTAATGGACTAAGAAAGGTTTACATTCATAATGCTGAAGAAAAAGGGTTGATGATCAAGGAAAAGAGATCAATGTTCTTTAGATACATGAAAAGAAAATTGAGGAAGGGTTACTGATGAGGTCAGAGGTTCAGCTTAGGATAAGTGAATAGGTGGTTGTAGCCAAGAGGGTGGCAGATGAGCAAGGTGGATTTTAGACAGAAAGGCCTGTGTTTGATATGCTAACTAAAGAATGAAGATTAAAACAGATAGATTAATTACAAATCAGTAGGTAGCTACCTACCTCTCTCCATTCCAGACGTTTACCACCACTCACTGATGACTAAAGAATGCACTATCTGATGAGAAGAACTAAGGTAGTTTGTATGGACATGGAAGCCTCAGAGCATTTTGGTTTTAAGGTCCCAAAGTGTGAGGTCCCCATCCTCTTGAGAGCAATAATTGATAAGACATGCATACTACTTAGAAGTTACATTTAGTTCTTTGCTGTCTCTTTCTTAGGACTGAAGGTTTTTAACAAAAAATTTTTGTATAAAAGAACTCAATATTTTCATGCATGTAAGATGGCTTTGGTGTACCAGTGATAATTTAGGGATCAAAACAAAAATTAAAGAAAATCTAAAATTTAAATTTGTAACATTAGAGAGCTTCAGAAAGATATGGTACCTCTATAAAAACAAAAAACAAAAGAATAAGATGATATAAAAACGAAATGATTGGAACACAAGAAAGTGATTTTACATGCTTAATGTGAGTGGGGACTTAAAAGTTCTATGGAATGGTTGTAAAATAAGGGAAAGAAAATATCCCATAAATATATAAAATGAAGAAGATCAGAAAATGTTATTCAAAAATTATAGAAAACTAACACAAGAGGTCAAACATCTGAGTTTGAGGAAGAAAGAAAATAAAAAACAAGGGAAAATTGTCAAAAGTAATAATGTAGAAAGTTTCCTAAACTGAAGGACACAATACATTAGATTAAAAGACCTAGGTAGAATAAAATACCTATTCACCATGTTGGGAAACTTGAGAACCCCAAGACCAAAGAGAAGATCTTAAGGTTTCCAGAGTGAAAGAGCAAAATGAGTCAAAAAAAAAAAAAAATCACCTACAAGGAAAAATAACTGACTGGCTTTAAAATTTCAGCAATAGTGGATTGAAGAAAGTATAACAATGCCTTCAAAGTTTTTAACTCTTCTGCTGATAATTCTATGCCTAGCAAAATTATCAAATGTGAAAACAAAATGCAAACCTTTTTAGACATTTAAGCATTTGTAATGGCTATTTACCATACATCCTATCTTAGTATGTTACTTTTGGAGGCATTTTAGCTAAATTAAGTCATAAACAAAATTCAAAACTGAAAAAGCGAATAGATTGTTTCGTAAACAAAATTAGTAACTGAAAGAAAAGCAAACTTTATAAGAACTGAATTACAATGACATAATTATCATTATTTTAATATTCATAATAGCATAACCAATGTATTCATTTCAAATTTTAAAATCAGCTTAAAGCCAAAGATAGGAGGAACTAATTTTATTAATTGAATAGAATCAACCTTGACAACATAATAGTAAAAGTATACATGAGAGTCAAATAGTAAAAGGAGAAACAAGAAAAGGAAATCAGAAGGGTAATAATATCCATATCTTTATATATAATGTTTAGAGTCAAGAAAACTGCATATATGATATAGAGTAAGAAATAAAAATGCAAGAATCATTATTTAAATTTACCAAAATTAAGCAATACAGCATCTAAGTTTGGTGGTGTAATTATGCTGAGAGCAAAAGATGAAGTGAGCTTGGTTGAATACATCATAACAAAAAAGCCAACTTTATTTATGAAGTTTCTAAATGAAGAAATAGCAACATTAATATGTTATTTAAAAGTATGAGGAATATGAGAGCAATCACTGAGAGAAACAGTTGCAGGGGTGAATGTGTAGAGGGATGAGGCAAGATAATATCATGTTTGGTTTTTAACAATCTTACTTGATTTAAAAAAATCAAACCTATATATTACTTTAATAAGCAGAAACAAGTTTAAATATATAAATGCAGATGTCTACCATGCAGTTATAAAATGTATGAGAGTAGCCAGGCTCTACTCTCCAGCAATTATTTGCTGATGGTAAATGATGGCAGCCACCATAGGGATTAACTGACAGTCTAACCATTTTGGAATTCTTAAAATCTAATGAGCTTCCTACTCAGTTCATTTGATCCCCTCCTCCTTCTTACACCTTACTCATATTTTTAGCTGTTACTGATTTTCTAAGTACCTTATAACTCAATGGTCTTTATTTTTCTGTCCTTACCCCTGCCTTCTATGAGATGTTAGAATGTGTTGACACTTTTGATGACTCACTCTTGGAAATTGTATATTTTCTACATTCTGTGACATTATTTTCTCCTAGTTCCTCTTATACATTTTCACTTTCTTTTCAATCTTTGTGAATATCTTTTCTTTGTCTTTGTACTAGGTCCCAGGACTCTCTTTTCGTGCTCTTTGTGGGTGTTAGTGTCTAGAAATATGGCTTTACATAATGACTCCCAAATCTATATTTAAGGTCTAACTTCTTATCCAAAGTTATTCTTTCATAAATAAAATCATACTGTGCACATCCACTTAAATAACTTAGTAGCACCTCAAGCTCAACCTGTTGTGAAATCATAACCATTCTTTCTCCACCTGTCCTATTTCAATAAGCAACTGCTCCTCCTAAAATAGTTCTATTATCATATGTTACCAATATTTAAAACGTAACACTCTGGAATGATCACTGAATATACCTTCATCACTGACCATTCTTACAGTCACCAACCATGTTGACTCTTCCTCTGTAATATTATAACCTCAAAACAAAGGCTTTCTGCCCTGTCAGTTGAATCTGCCTATTGCTTTGATATGATTCCTTTATCAAAGATTTCAATGGCTCTTGTATCTTTCATTCTTCCTCTTCACAAATGATCTGTCCCAGCTAAAGTGAGTCTTGAGTTTTTCTAAAAATTTGATGGTCATTTTATCTTCAAGTTTGTTTCTTTCAATAAAACTGTTATCCCGGCCGGGTACCGTGGCTCACACCTGTAATTCTAGCACTCTGGGAGACCGAGGCAGGAGGATCGCTTGAGCTCAGGAGTTCGAGACCAGCCTGAGCACGAGCGAGACCCCGTCTCTACTAAAAATAGAAAGAAATTAGCAAAACAACTAAAAATAGAAAAAATTAGCCAGGCATGGTAGTGCATGCCTGTAGTCCCAGCTACTCAGGAGGCTGAGGCAGGAGGATGGCTTGAGCCCAGGAGTTTGAGGTTGCTGTGAGCTAGGCTGATGCCGTGGCACTCTGGCCCGGGCAAGACAGTGAGACTCTGTCTCAAAAAACAAAAACAAACAAATAAACAAAAAAACCCCAAAAAACTGTTATCCCTTTATTCCACTTGCCTATATCCTAGTCAACCTTCAAATAAAGGTTGATCTCATCTCCTTCATAAAATCTTTTCTTGTCCTACAAATATTTGGAGATCACTCACTTTTTTTAAGCCTTTGGAACTCACTACCCATACCAATTACTTGACACTGAATCTGTTCTATGTGTAATTTGTCTTACTCACTACATATTAAATGTTACTTAAGAACAAAACTTATTGTATGCCTCTTAAAATTCCCAGTATTTAACAATGTGTACTGTACATTGCTAGGTTCTCGGGACATATTTTTTAATGAGATAAATAAAAAAACCTTGGAGAATGTATTTTCCCAATTCTTTCATTGGGAAATAATCTATACATTTAGTATACTATAGTAAAGCACTAGCTTTTTACAAAAAATATTTTATCACGTACTATGTTATCATAAACTAGGAAAAATAATGCTAACATGTACATTATTGATCATTAGAAGCTTAATATGCATTAGCTAATGAAGATGTACTAAAAATGTCTATCTAAGAACTATACCTGTTAACATTTATCAATGGATTATATTTTTAGACTATCAATATAACACATGTTATGCAAGGATATATATTTTTAAGTTTCCTCTAAAAAAAACTAGCTGCATTTTCTAGAAATTCATTTTTAGCTTTCTATAAACATTCTGCTAATTATCTGTTTTATGAGATGCATGAATCAGTTATTTAGCCAAATTTTGCTCAGTAAAAATAATGTTAGCTTGAAGAGTGTATGAGTAAAGTTCAAATGAGATTCAAAAAGATGAAATAAAAATAATTAAAAAGATTGGTAGATGATGGGGAATAACACTCATCTGAATATTTTTCATCAAAATTGTCCTTATAACCATGATCAACTGATCATCAAAAATAGGAAAGACTAGAGTAAATTTGAAAGAGAAGTAATAAAAGCCATATTAATATTCTTAACTGTGTTCTTACTAAGGCTGAGTTCCCAACTTCTAGCTGGAAAGTGTAATTTCCTCTCAGAACACTGGTTTTTGATTACTTCTTGCATTTATAATTCAGTTCAGCATAAAATATGCTGCAATTAATAAATGACCCCAGAATCTTAATGGCTATAGCAACAAATATTATTTTTCACTTATGTTACATACTGATCACATGCTACCTATAGTTGCTACACATGTTTCCATTCTAGGTCCTCAACTGATGGGGCAGTTCCTAACTGGGTCTCATGATGAGCTCTATATTAGTTTAGGGTGTGGATTCTTTTGATCTAGAGATTTCTGAACTGCAAAGACAAGCTATATCTCCTATACAATTTACAACTTTGGAAAAGGGAAAAGATAACTACAATAAATATTCCTATTAAAAAGAGAAGGATGGGCAATGCCCAATAGTCACTAATTTGTTACATAACCATTGAGGTCCAGCTTTGCTCTGGCTCAGCTCCATGTGTTTTCAGACTGATACTCAGGCCAATAGATTATTTTCTATCTGGGATTCTAAGAAGAAAGAATAAAGAGCAGGTTGGAAACACAATGACTCCTAAAACTTATTCTGGGTAACCCACTCATAACTGCTACTCACATTTTATTGTCCAAGAAAGTCACAAAGCCAAAACTGACTTCTAGAGATCAGGAATAGATAGTAGGTAGAAGAAAGTTAGAAAAATAATATAATCTACCACATTAAGTTAGATTAAGGCTAATATAAGCACAAGTGCACAGGGAGAATTATGTATATACGTCTTTGTTAAATACAAAGACTAAATCAAGAACAAGACCATCTCAGTTTCTCAATGTAGTATACGATATAAGCTAGTTTTCTTTGTGTGGGCAAAATTCTTTAAAAATATAACATATCTTCTCTAGTATATCTCTTTATAAATTTCTTTGCTTCCTTGGTACATACTATGATTATAAGAATAATATTTTTGTCCTGAATGACATGTCTTCATTATTTATAATTGCTCTGTATTATCAAATCCAAAACCAGACTATTGAAGTCCAACTTCATCTCTCATTTCCAACCTTTCCACACCAAGAGACTTTGCATATATAATAAAATGCAAATAATTACATATTCCTTGCCAAAATACGTATTCTTATTGTACTTCATGCTGTTTTACTTATAAACTTGGTGATAACATCAAGAACAAGTCCATATTAGAAATGGGAGCTTGAAATGAATTTTCTTGAAGTTTGACAAATCACATGCAGTGATAGAGGATTAATCTGAATTCTTTTGACAAGTCACCCAGATCAATAATCTGTCTGAAAAGCAGTGTGGTCAGAATAACCGATATTTACTGAGTATCCACTAGTTCAAATATCATAATGAAGTGTTATACTCACCAGCAACTGAAATGTCAAGAATTATGTTTATAATAGTTCTAGTACCTTATTTGTAGTTTCTCCTTTGGTCTTTAATAGTATCTGCTTAAAATGAAGCTAACATAATTTGCTTTTAATATACAATACATTTCAGATATATAAACCAGTTTAGGTAATAAAATATGCTTAGAGAGCATGTAGATTTATAAAAAATACTTGATATAATTTTTATAAATACTAGACTGGCTTTGGATGCTGTTTCTGTGTTTCACGTAGGATATTGTGATATTTTAAAAAATAACAGTCACCAATATTTGCTAAAGACATTTGTTTGGCAATGCTAAAATATTTTAAGAAGCATCTAATTTATTTAGAATATATCAGCTATCATTTACATCGACATAGTGTTGCTATTTTGGACCAAAGTGAATCATAAAAACATTTTTAAAAATTCAGAGAATGAAACTCAATGGAAAAATTTTAATAGAATGTGTCTTAAAAGGTTCATGTTATGTGCTGTGTAAGATTGTTGCATCATTAAATTTGGTGCCACAGAAGATAATTTTTTTCCCCATGATCATCACTTCATGTTTATCTATGCTATATCTGTTAGGGTTACTTTTCTCTGAATTTAGCAAAGACATCAAAAATAATGAATTAAACAAGAAACAAATTAATTTATCTTTGTTCATAAAGTAAACTTTTTCTATTTATGATAGCCACATAAAGGACACTGCAGCCAAAATTAGAAGAATTCTCATTTGTTTTAATTACACAAGGAACTTTTCATGAAAACTGACCACATTCAAAGCAATTAAATTAGCTGTTACAAATTTCATACTTCATGAACAAAAAGCAATTATTTAGAAATCAATAAATGGACTACAAAAAAATCTTTATATGCTTGAAAATAACAAAAAGGAACAATTCTAAATAAATTACAGTTTAAGAAATATAATAAATTTTTGAAAAATTAAAAAGTAAACAATAGTTAAAATATCACATGTCAAATATATGCAATGTTACCCAAGTGGTACTTAGAAGGAACAATATAACGTTGAATATTCATATTAGAAAAGAAGAAAGATTGAAAATTAAAGAGCGAAGCATTTAATTTAAGAAGAAAAAGAACAACAGTCGAAAGAGAATGAAAAGATTTGTTTGGAAAAAAAAAAAGAAAGACAATGAAATAATAAACATAAGAGTACACTTTAATGAGATATACATATTATAAAATGGATACACAAAACAAAAGTTTGTTCTTTGAAACAACTAATACAAAATATGCAATTTACTCAAATTAATCAAGACAAATTAAAAGAGAAGAAAGCAACAAAGACATTATAATTGATGCTTGAACAGCATGGGTTTGAACTGTGTGAGTCCATTTATATCTGGATTTTTTTCAATACATATATTGGAAAATTTTTTGGAGCTATGTGACAATTTGAAAAAACTCTTAGATGAACTGTGTAGACTAGAATGTCTAGTAGACTAGAAATGTCAAAAAATTAAGAAAGATATGTCATGAATACATACAATATATGTATATACTAGTCTATTTTTATCACTTACTACCATAAAATACACACAAATCAATTACAAAAGTTAAAATTTATGAAAATTTATGCACATATGTACAGACTGTACTTGGCACCATTTGCAATTGAGAGATATGTAAAAAAAGTAAAGATACAGTACTAAGTCATAACCGCAGAAAATTAATCGTAGTACATATAATACTAGTATAATAATTTTGTAGCCACCTCCTGTTGCTATTGTGGTGAGTTCAAGTGTTGCCAGTATCTGCCACTCTGTGATGCTAATGCTTGAGCAGTTCATCCCCTCCAGTAAATTGCATATTACAGTGAAAAGTAATCTCTCGCAGTTCTCGTGTATTTTTCGTCATGTTTAGTACGATACAGTAAACCTTGAATCACACGATGGGACCCATACAAAATGCCACTAGTGATGCTGAAAGGGTTCCCAAGAAGCAGAAAAAAGTCATGACATTAAAAAAACAATTGAACTATATCTAGATTGAGGTCTGCAACTATGGTTGTCCACCATTTCAACATAAATGAATCCAATAAGGACCACTGTAAACAAAGAAAAGGAAATTTGTAAAGCCTTCTCTGCAACTGTTCCAGCAGGTACAAAACCCTTGCACGTTTTGCAAAATACTTTTTGTCTCATATTGAAAATACAACTTTTGTGTGGTTGAAGGCCTGCTATAAGAAAGGCATACCTATGTACTCTATTATAATTTGAGAAAAGGTGAAGTGTTTATATGAGAACTTAAAACATGAAGAATGTGAGGGATTTAAAGCTGGAAAATTTAATGCCAGCAAAGGATGGTTTGATAAGTTTAGAAAGAGTTTTGGCTTTAAAAATGTCAAGATAACAGGAGAAGAAGTTTCTGCTAACCAAGGGGCAGCAGACAAGTTCTCAGATGCCATTAAGAAACCATTGAGAAAAAAGAATATCTGCCTAAACAGGTTTTTAATGCAGATGAAAGTGTCCTATTCTGGAAAAAAATGCTACAAAGAACATTTATTAGTAAGGAAGAGAAGCATATACCAGAATTTAAGGCAGAAAGGGATAAGCTAGCTCTTTTGTTTTGTGCAAATGCAGTCAAGCTTATGATCAGGACTGCCCTTATCTATAAAGCTGATAACCCCTGAACCTCGAAAGGAAAAGATAAACACCAACTGCCAGTTTTCCAGTTGTATAAGAAGGCGGGGACAAGGAGAACATTTTTTTCTGGATTGGTTCCACTGATACTTTGTTCCTAAAGTCAGGAAGTACCTTGCCAATGAGAGAAACCTTTTATTAATAAATTTCTTTTGCTATAAGACAATGCTCCTGGTCACTCAGAACTCTACGAGTTCAATGCTGAAGGTGTCAAAGTGGTCTACTTGCCCCCAAATATGATATCTTTAATTCATCCTCTAGATCAAGGGGTCATAAGGATATTTAAGGCTCATTACATATGGTACCCTATGGAAAGGATTGTCAACACTATGGAATAGAACCCCAAGAGAGAGAACATCATGAAAGTCTGAAAGGATTACACCATTGAAGATGTTATCCTTGTTATAGAAAACCTGTAAAACCTATTAAACCAAAACAATAAATTCCTCCTCGAGAAAACTTCACACAGATGTTACACATGACTTCACAGAATTTACAACAAAGCCAATCAAAGAAATCATGGAAGAGATTATGAATATGGTAAAAAAGGTGGGGGTGAAGGGTTTCAAAATATGAATCTTAGAGAAATTCAAGAGTAAATAGACACCAAACCAGAGGAATTAACAGAAGGTGACTTGATGGAGATGACTGCTTCCGAACCAATGCCAGAGGTTGAGGAAGAAGACATAGTGCCAGAAAACAAACTGACTGTCAGAAGGGTTCCAAGACTATATTTTCTGAGACCATTTCTATAGTTCGTTACTAGAGAAGTTGCTCTGAATGTGCAGAGCACTGGAAACCACAAGGAGGAGACTTAATGTTCTCTCCTGAGCCTGAAGCCGGCTGTTGGTTTCGCTTCACTGCAACTGCCACTTGCCATTGACGATTGTCCCCTTCCTCTGGGAGGTTATATGCAAGACCGCTTTTGCCTGCTGTTATGACATGGGCCTTTCTATGACACAGGCACTGAAACTAAAGCAAATAGGGGAAAAAGGGTTGGTACTGTATAGAAATATTTTTAGAGAAATGAACAAGCAAAAAATCAGACAGAAATCATGATGTATTTCTGTAAAGTTCCATAAGGGCCTGCCTCTCCTGCCTCCCCTACCTCTTTCACTGTTACCACCCCTGGGACAGCAAGAACAAGCCCTTCTCTTTCTCCTCCTCAGCCTACTTACTGGACATGAAGTCGATGAGATTGAAGAACTTTATGAAGATCCACTTCCACTTAATAAATAGTAAATATATTTTCTCTTCCTTATGATTTTCTTAATGACATTTTCTTTTCTTTACCTTAGTTTATTGTAAGAACACAGTATATAATACATATAACATAAAAATATTTGTTAATCAACTGTTTATGATATTTGTAAGAATTACGGTTGACAGTAGGCTATTAGTATTTAATAGTTAAGTTTTAGGGGAGTCAAAAATTATAGGTGGATTTTTAACTGCATTGAGAGTAAATGCCCCTAACACCACATTGTTCAAAGGTCAGCTGTACATAAAGAATAAACAAAGGAAAAGTATGAGAAACTAAACATACACTAAGAGAGTGAATAATTTTATGCCAATAAACTTGAAAGTTTAGATGTAATGGATTCGTTCCTAGGCAAAGTAATTTTAAAAGCCATCTCAAGAAGAAACAGAAATAATGAAAATTATATAGCAATTAAATTAGGAATTCAAAATGTTCCTTCAAAAGGCTAAGTTCAGATAGTTTTGTAGGTGAATTATTCTAAGAATTTATATCACAGGTATTTTCTACTTTTACAGACTCTTCCAGGAAATAGAAAATAGGGAGTAATTGTTTTTTTATATGAGGCTAAATTTAACTACATTATAAAATCAGGTATCAGGATAAAAAATAAAATTATAAATTAATCTCAATGACAAAAATAGATTTAAAATTCCTGAACAATATATTAGAGGATAAAGGAAGCCCAGCAATTTATTAGAAGCAAAACTAAACAAAACCAGAACATATAATAACCAAGGTTTACTTAACCAAGGAATTCATGGCTTGTTTAAAATTAGAAAATATTTTAATATAACATCACATTAAAAGAGTAAACCATAAAAGCTTTGTAAGCATATTAATAGATAAACAAAAAAGTAAAAATAAATAGTATCCATTTATAATAAAGAAACTTAGAAAGAGCAGGCCATTTACCAAGCGTGAGTCAAGGCATTAAACAAAAAGCATACTTCATAATGATACATGAATGCATTTTCTTTAAATTGTAAAAAAGATACTATGTCTGCCTACACCACATTATTCAACATTGTACAGAAGTTTTAGCTGCTACAATTAGACAAATAGCAAGAAACAATAGTTATAAGAAATGCAACAGAAGAAACAAATGGTCATTATTTGCAAGTGGTATGATATAGAAAGTCCATCCTATCCAAATCTAAAGACAAGTTATTATAATTAGGAATATAATTTGATAAGATCAATGAATAAAAAAATACAGGTCAATATCATTTATAAAACAGCTTGAGGTAGCTAGAAAATATAATATCTTATATAAATATATAAACAGAAAATAAAATGCATGAGCCTTTTATTAAAATAAAGCAATAAATCTTTACTAAATAAACATATATCATCTTTCTGGATAAGAAGTAGTAATATCTTTAAAATGAAGAGTTTCATCAGTTGATTTATATTTTATAAACATGCTTCATATATTTTACCCAGTCCCTGGCTGAAACTGATTGGTCCAGGGGTAAATGCTGCTCATACTGGAGCAAACAATTGTAAATACATTTCACTTTGCTAGAGATAGCAAGAAAACCAATATACTAACAGAATAATATACTATAACTAAATAAGTTACAGCAGAATGGAAAAAAGTAATAAATATCAATCCCAAAGAAAGTAAGAATAAAATTAATGAAGGTAAAAACACACCATAAATAATATATATTAATAAAAATAAAAGTACTTATATTATCAGTAAAACACCCAGGTTTCTAAAAGTTTTATAGTAAGCATATTTCTACATTTTTGTCTAAAAAATGAGTGTTTTGTCTTATACCAGGTAGTGTATCCAGTTTACAAAATCAGTAATAAAACATATTTGTATCATAAATGAGGATACTTATATGCTTATTTCAGTACTTGTTGAAGTTGATTCAATAAAAGCTAAAGTCTCATTTGAAAAGAAAAAAAGGCATTTAAAATTAGGCATTTAGCATTATGCCCTTAACAGAATAATGATCCCTATTAGCTGTTAAAACTCTCATCTAACAGCTATATGCAGAGGGTTGTAACATCCCAACCCTGGAAGGCTACTTTTGCGGAGGGGTCAGATCTGTGACTGCGGCTTCCCCCTGGCCCCTGGCAGGTGGAGAGGGAGCAGGGAATACCAGCACTTGTGTGCACCCCATGGGCAGGTGATATGCACCCCCACCACCTCCACCACTGCTGTGGGCTCTGGGCAGAGCAGGAGACCAAGAGCCTGGCACCTGCTGCTGTGGCTTGGGCAATCCTGCTCAACTGCACTTTTCCAGGACCCAGGCAGAGCACATGCCCGTAGCCCTCCGTGCCCACTGCCTACTATTGGGGCAGCGAGACCAGTGCTGCTGCTGCTGCTGCTGTCTGAAAGGCATGGAGCAAGATGAAAGCCAGCACAGCTACAGCCTTTGGATATGGGTGGTCTGCATTCCAGGGGCCTGCACTGTCCTGCACAGGTGCCATAGATGTAGCACCTTTCCCTACCTGTGCACCCAGGTCCATGGCCACCCCCAGCCCATGTGCGTGAGCACAACACCCCATAGTCCTGCTCCATCCTTAGTAGGTACCCTGCCCTGTGCGTCTGCTCTGTCTGAGGTTCCTGCTCTACCCTTCATGTAAGCTGTGAACTGATGGCCCACTTCACACCAGGAGCTACTCCACCCCATGCTCCATGGGCCTGTAGGGCCTCTATGTCCTGAGCACCTGCTGTGCCCTCTGATGCACCCTGCATGGACCTCACCCAGCCCATGCATCTGGCACCTCAGCTGCCCAGGCCTACATGTATGCATGCTGAGCCCAGTGGACCTCCTCCATCCCACAATCATGCACTATACTGCCTGCCAGCTCCACCTCATGTGTGCCCCTGGCACCAGGGGCCAGCCCTGCCACAGTGGCCCACTGACAACCACAGGGGAACAGAGGAGATGTGACAGAAGAACAGTGTTAAAGGCTCACAGTGCATTCTGCTTGGTCAAGCTTCTGGAGTAGGACCCAAGCATGCCATCAAGGGACCCATCTCTATCTTCATGGAGCAGCAGAAGTCTCAGCAGAGAACAGGCATACCACATCTGCTGTTTTGAACTGAGAGAAGTGGCCCTAGATGACAAGAAACCAGAAAAAAAAAAAAAAAAAAAAAAAAAACCTCCAGCAACATGAAAAAATAGGCTGGATTGACATCCCCAAGATATCAAAATACCTCTCCAGTAATAAACTCCAACAAAAAGGACATTGTTGAAATGGCAGATATGGAATGCAGATTATGGATGGCAAGTCAGATGAATAGAATTGAGGAGGTGGTAGAAAACCATCTCAAAGAAACCAAAGGAAAAAAAAATTCAGATCATGAAAAAAAAATTCACTAAAGAGATAGACATTAGAAAAGAGATAACAGGACTTACAGAAATGAAAGAATCATTTAGGAAATTTCAAAATACATCAGAAAGCTTTAACAACAGACAGACCAATCAGAAGAATGAATTTCAGAGGTTGAAGATAAGGATCTTGATGTAACATAGTAAAAAATTCAGAGGAAAGAACATAGATGAATGACCAATCACTGAGTGAAGTATGAAATTATGCAATGTGAAGTAATAAAAAAAAATTATAGGTATCCCTGAGGAAGAAGAAGAAAAACAGTAAGTATGGAAAACCTATTTGAAAGAATAATAGAGGAAAACTTCCCTGATATCATTAGAGGTTTAGACATAGAGATGTAAGATGATCATCAAACACCTGGAAGATTCATAGCAAATAGGACATCACTAAGACATGCAGTCACCACCCTGAACAAAGTCAAATTACAACTCTTCTGAGTGTATACAAGTTACATTGTTTGAGCTTAATGTATTTGCTATTATTATCTTCCTTTTAAGAAAAATGAATGTTTCCATACGATTTTTAAAATTACATAAAATTATAGCGTGACTAAAAAGAAATATGTCAGAATAGTAATAAAAGTTAACTTTGGTTGATTTCTATTTTTTTTTGTTTTTTTTTTGAATTTTCTACCACCATAATGTATCATAATGTTTTATGTTCTCTAATTAAAATTCCATGTTGATGATGAGTAAGTGAAAGTTTAAAAAAAAATATACATATTTTTTGAGACAGAGTCTCACTGTGTCACCCAGGTTGGAGTGCAGTGGCACTATCATAGATCACTGCAGTCTCAAACTCCCAGTCCCTGTAACTATATGTGTGTACCACCATGTGGGGCTAATTTTGTTTTTATTTTTGTTAGGGAAGGGGATCTTGCTTTGCTGCCAGGCTGGTCTCAAACTCCTGGTCTCAAATGGTCCTCCTGCCTCAGCATCCCAGTCGTTGGGATTACAGGCATGAGCCACCATGCTCAGCTGGAGATTTGTAATTTAATATTGTTATAATGAAAATTATATGTATGGCACAACTAGAAAAATAGCCAATTTTTAGAAATATTTGATATAAATATGACTTTTTGTCATCTTCTCTCCTCAGTAACTAATATATTTAAATTTGAATTTTAACTTTCTTAGTTTTGGTGTGAAATCCACTAGAAAATTATGCAAAACAAAATCAATTGTCATTATTTCAAAAATAGGATGGTTCTTTACAGCTCCAAATAAAAACAAATATAGATAATATCAAATTCCATATTCTTTCTCTGAAGTCAGAAAATTGCATAAGTAGCAAAGAATAAAGGTGAAATTCTTTTGGCAAGAAAAAATAATATCTTCAAGTAAAAATGGAGGATATTAAGCAGTATTTCATTCAAGAAATGAGCTTAGGAAAATTCATCTCAGTGACCAATAATTTTTATAAGGTAACTATTCATGTAAAGTTTTCTGGTCTTTCAATTTTACATGACTTTGGGCACAGAGTATATACAGTTTTTGATTTTTTTTTGACAGTAACATTAGTGTGAATAAAATGTGCTAATATATTTTAACGGCTGTAGCAAGAGAAACCTAGTTAGTTTGTACTATTTTGATGAGCTATTTAGAAAGAAGACAAAAATCTATAACACATTATAGATACTTAGTATTTAGTTGTAGTCAAGAACATAAATATAAAAAGATACATTATAAATCTAATTTTAACAAAACATCCTAAAATATTTATATGCTGTAAAATAATTTGAAAATATTTTCCAGGATCCTTTTATTATTAGTTACATACTAAGTAGGTGATTTTTTCCCTAAATTTTATGGAGTGCCTTGGCATGGGGAAGGTGTCAAAGATATCCTTTAATTGGAAGTAAGTATTAAATTATCCAAAGTGAATGGTTTAATACAGGCAGATGACATCATAGGAGGAAAAGGGTGTGAATGTAGAACTGAGAACTGTTAAAATATATTTGCCCTCAAAATAGACATTTATCTATTCATATAAAAGCTCTTCTTCCTCCATCCTTTCTTTTTCTCCTTATCATTAAAGTAAAACTTTACCTGTGAGATATTTTCATTTACACTAAGATGTGACAAATAAAAAAATCCTTTCTAAGAATACATTATTTGAAATAAAAATTCCATGGCATTGGTTAAAAAAGAAAACTAGATATTTTGAGCATTAAAATATCTATGCT
Source organism: Varecia variegata (assembly GCA_028533085.1). NCBI lineage: Eukaryota > Metazoa > Chordata > Mammalia > Primates > Lemuridae > Varecia > Varecia variegata. Next base: position 63,726,882 of record CM052438.1, read on the forward strand.
CTTAATTTTTCAAAGCTATTTCAATTCTATCTTGGCTATTCAAAATGAATTAAGAGAGGATAGAATCCTTGGAGTTATACCCGGGTATTAGCTGGTGTCTTTACTTCTTCATTGTTGCATAAGTACCTGTCCCCTACTTCCCCTGCCAAATTAAGCATCATTGTACCTGTGGTTTTGCATAGTGAACATCCAAGGTGTTAAAAAATAATAAAAGGTACTTTGCATAATTTAGGTGAAATTGTAGGGATTCCTCGCATAATCTACCACATAATGAGCAAATATCAACAAGGAGTTGTCATTGAATTAATTTATATTTTGATTTAATTTGACATGTTGGGAGCCAAGTCTCAACACATGTTACCTTGTAATACATTGAGCAGTGTCAACGGAATCTAAATGTAATTTTATAAAACTAGGAAAAACCTTGACTACGTATGAGAACTTAAATGCTGGCACAATTATCCCATTTTAGGTTCAGTGACAAATTAAAGCTGACAAAGTAGAAACGAAATTAACATACTTTGAAATGGAAACATGTTCACTCTAATGGATTAATTTCTACATTCACCTGCCATCTTTCTGTTTCAGCAATAATAAGGGGAAAAATTTAATGAAGTTAGATGAACCTGTAAACTTCAATACAAAGTGAGTTCACTGATGTGATTATGGCTCCATCATTTCCTCTGCTAGAAGATCCAATTTTCAAAGATATGTTCATTTTTACTAAGGATTCTTTATAGATGAGAATCTTACCTAAAGTCTCAGTTTAGCAATGACACAAAATGCATCACATTGATCTATTCTCCACTTTCATCTAAAGAAATGATTTCTCTGTGCACAGGGCTAAAATAATCTAATCTTGCATCCTATTTATGTGTCAAATTGACCCACTTTGTATCTAAGGAAAATCCTTTAAACAGTATTATTTTAATTTATCTTACATTTTTATATGTAGAAAATGGATGACATAAAACCAATAATTTATGGGAGTTTTATGAAACATTCAATTCTCTATGAACATTATTAATTATTAGAAACACCTTAATATATTTCAAAAAAGGAAAACCCACATGTTAAAATATTTTTAATTATTTTACTTTTTAAAGTCAATTTATTATTAAAATTAGAAACTAGTCCTCATTTGTTCTATGGTTTCCTAATGATTACCATAATTCTTAAGGTGATAGTTTGAGGTAATTTAATAATATTTTTCTTAGCTTGTTTTCATCCCAGAAACTTTAAGTAACAGTAAAGTCTAAACACGGGATATAGTTTTCCTATAACTTCTCATTGATTGATAGTTTAGCTATTTATACATTATCTTATACATTTATAATTTATATGTTATATATAGTATGCTTACTTTAAATCCAATTATTACAGGTATGTAAAATGAGACATTTGATTTCTATTTCCTCTTAATATCCGAGAACCAAGGCCATAATCAGTAATGGTGGCAGTGGTGGCTAGCTGTTTACAATTCATCTTTCTCCTCTTCCATTCCAATAAGTTAGTTGTGGGCACATGGATAGACTATGTTTCCCGGCATCCTTGCAGTAGTTGTGGACTTTGTTTTCTCTAGTCTAGTGTGAGAAAAACTAATGTGCATCATTTTTAGGTTGGAGCTTTTAAGAGAGAGGGTCTGTCTTCTTTATACTTTCTTTTTCTTCTGCCTGTTGAATACAGATAACAATGCAGTCCTAATGGATAGTAGAAAGCTTCTTTAATCAGTATATGGAGACTAGCTTCTTAAAATTTTGTCTTGCCTTTTATAGGAACAGGAAGTAGGCCTCTATTGTTTTTGATATCTTATGTAGATCCTAAGAATACAGATATTTGCATGGGAAGGGAGAGTGTTGTGATGATAAAATTACAAGATATGACATTAGTTTAGTTGGTAAGCAGTGTGTGGGTTGAAGTTTTAAAAGGAAGAGAGTCCTGTCAAACTGTGGTAAGCCTTTGATAAAATTGTCATGAGACAACTTAGAAGGCAGAGCATGTTTTTAGCTTTTAGATCTATGGGAAATGTTTGACAACAGAAAGTCACTGTCTTGACTGCTACTTGCAGCTTATAACAAGATATTATAGGAGACAAGGTTAGGTAGGGATTGACAGATTTGCAAACAGAGGGAAGAAAAGAAGAGTCCAGAAAATGGGGGCTCCAGAGAGCTGTGAAAGCCTAAGCTCATTACTTCATATGGCTTTAGTGTATAGCCACTATTAACACATTAACTGCCATGTGAGTTGTATTTAACTCATGCTAGTTTTGAGCCCAGGGCCTGGTGAAGCATATGTAACTCACACATCTCTTTACCTTGGGAGCTGTGTGGTACACAGACAACTCATGCTGCCCTGCTGTAGCATACATGTTACGAGATGGGTGGCCCCTGGGCAAAACCCTGCAGTTGGTTCATGAAAATCTTACTTGTTGATGTTCTTATTGTAACAATCAATTTTGACAATTTAATTGCATATAATTCACGCACAGAAAACAATAAAAAATAACAAATTTTTCATTAATTTAGAAAGGAGCATTTTGTTTTCAAAGTTTTCATTCTATTTTCATAATAAAACACCCTGGCCCCGTGGAAAATTTTTTTTTTCTAGTGTGGCTATTGATGTATTAAAGTTAGAGAGAGAACCAATAACAAAGCACAGCTCAAAACAAATTCAAAACCAAACAACAACAAAAACCAAAAATAGTGGGACTAATATTTATGTTTAAAACAATAGATGCTGGAAACAAAACATATGATAAACATACTAAGTTTTTATGGAGATTTTATTGTTAAAGAAACAGTGAGCTTTGCCTCAAATGCCTATGATTGTTCCAACCTTAAATCTGTCCTCATGCTATCAAACTTCCACCAGCAGAAGAAAATTGTGAAAGCAGTACAGCCCCCTAGGAGGACATTTTCCCACATGTTCATTTCAGATATGGTCACAGGGTATTATGCACAAGGAAGAAACTCTGAGAGGAGAAACTTGGAAGTCAAAGAGAGAGTAGAGGATTAGCATGTGAGATCAGAGAGAGAATAGGAGTCAGGTCATACATGGCTTTATAAGTCATTGTAAATAACTCAGCTTTAACTCTGAGTGAAAAGGGGAGATTTTTCAAGGATTTGAGCTGAGTAGTGACATCATCTTAATTAAAATTTAACCCGATAACTTTAGTTGCTGCTTTGAGAATAAACTATAATGGTCGACTGTAAACACAGTGAGACAGTTTAAGAAGGTATTGAATGAAATAATCTAGGAGATATATTGTGGTGAATTAGATCTGGTTGGTATGAGCAGAAGTGAGAAATGCTGGGATTCTGCATATTTTGTGGGTAGAATTAACCGGACTTTTTATTTTTATTTTTTTGGATTAGAGTATATGTAGAGTGTGAAAATGAAAGGAGTCACGGGCATTGTTTTTTGACTTTACCAACTGGAAGGATGGGATTTTTATCACCTGAGTTGGGGAAGGCATTAGAAGGAACAGGTTTAAGAGGGGAAATCACCAGTTAAGGTTTGGACATGTGCAGTTTAAGGTATCCATAGCACATTCAAGTGAAGAGGTTGAGTGTGCTATTGGCTAAAAAGTGGCTGGAGTTCTTCAGAAAAGTCTGAGTTAAATACTTTTGGGAGTTGTCAGTACATAAATCGTATTGAAAGTCACAAACCTGGAAAAGATAACTGACTGGCTGAGGATTCTAGACAGAGTAGACAGTAGATTACATGGCTGAGTCCCAGAGAATTCCAACATTAGGAGTCAAAGGGAAAGAAAAGAAACCAGTGAAGAAGGAGACTGAGGAAGAACAGCTAGTGAAATAGGAATAGATTCAAAAGAGTATGGAATCCTAGAAACCAGCTGAAGGAAGTCTGTTACGTAGAAGGATTGTGTCATTGATGCCACATGCTACTGCCGATGGATAATAGTGTAAGACTAGAAGACCATTCTAGGAAGACCATATCCATTAAGTGGGTTCACGTGGCTATATTCTTGCCAATGGAACATGAATAAAAATGATGCAAGCTATTTCCAGGTCAGGATTTTTAAGGCAAAAACAATGGTTTAATCACACTATTTTCTTTAAGATGATGTAAAGGTGACAAGGTTCTAGGAGATTATGAACCCCTCAAGATGGAAGAAACCTGGGGGGGGTGGTCACTGAATCACCATGTGGAAGAAAGGCACAAACAAGCCTGGAATACCTGTTTTGAACTGTTAAGTGAGGAAGAAATAAATTCCTATCTTCAGAGTCTTTTTTTTTTTTTAAAGTTGTACAGCTTACCTTAATTAATGCAGTAAGTTAGCATAACTCTATCTCAGTTTCTCTTCCCATCAAGAATACAATCTTAACTACTCAGTAATATGATCACTTACTGACATGTTTTTAAACAGTTTTATGTTTTTAAATGAGTAAATTGATGTCCATTTATTATATTTTAAATCACATTAATGACTTCCCAGACATAAATATGTTGCTTTTAAGGAACACTAAAAGTGTACTTAGTAATACTTAGTCCTTAATAATAAAAAAAGGGGAGTCCACTCAAGTTATGGGTAAATTTAACAACACTATATATGATCTCAGTTCTGAAGGGCTTTCCTCTACTTTCTTTCATGTTTTGCTTTCAATGTGCCCTTTTCTCCACTTAATTTTTATATTTTGTTTTCTTTACTTGTTTCTGATACCATCTCCTCTCTTTCAGTCTTTTATTTTTCCACTTTCCAGTTGTCTATTTTTCTTTTTCTTTTCCAGTCCTTCTCCATGTTTCTATAGTTCCACTTGTTTCTATACTATATGGTTCCCCTTTGTTTTGATTCACAAGAAACAAACAAAAAAATCCTCATCGATGACATGACTGAAATGCAGGGAGAGTGTAAATTGCTGTTTTGGACAGTCCACAACAAAGACGGTGCAACCAATTAACTAAAGCAGCAGCAGCCTATGTAGAATGCTGTTAAAATTTCTATAGAACTAAGGGCCCCTGATTTGGAATGGATTTCCTTCTTATTTTGCTTAAGTATTTATCCTGAAATCAGGGCAAATATATCTTACCAGAAGGTCCAATGCTTTCCTCTTACAAACACTTAGAAAACTGAGAAAAGAAAAATCTGTTTTTAAATAGATGTTATTTGATCTGCAGTGTCTCCCAGGTTATCAGTATCCTGGAAAGAGTAAAAATTATGAAAAGATACTCACATCCTGGGAAAAAATATTAGCTTGTCTTAGAAGCAGTAAGATTTCAGACCATTTTGCTATGCACCACCTTTGATTTTCACTCTACCCGGTGCCTGCTTCTACACACTCACTGATGCAATGTTTCACCAGCCAACATTGGAGTGCTTATTTGATCATTTCAACCAGTATTTGTTGAGAATTTACTCTGTCCCACTGTGCCAGATCAAGGAATACCAAAAGTCCTTGAATTCAGTTCAGAGGAGGTTGCAGATAAATGCAGACATAATTAGAAAATAGAGTGGGTACCTAATTGGTGAGTTCAGAGGAGATATTCAGAAAAGAGTTTCAGGCTTGAATATGATAGAATTGACATGTTGCTACATTATTTACACCCTAATCTACCTCAAAGTACCTCTTAGTGTCCTGGTGACTTCTGTTAATCACACCCTAAATCCCCAAAGGTGAAATGTTTTCTATGGCACCTCAATTTTCACACCTCTAAATTCCTACAGTCTTTGCGATCCATTTCTCCACCAAAGTATTATAAGAAGCATTTTTGGTTTTGAAACTCTCCTTGGTATTTATCACCACCTCTGAATTGTTTGGAAGATGACAAACTTCCTGTTTTTCTTAGAATTTTCATGTAGGAGAAGTGTTCATGTAGTTGTCTATTTTCCTGTTTCTCCTGTGAACATGTTTTGTTGCCAAAATCATTTAGGCAAATCTGGAAACCACAGTGTCCACGACCACTCCAATTTACTATGTAGTAGGATCCAGGCTAATTCAACTGCCTTACTAGCGGGAATCTGTGAAACAGAATTTGGCCTTATTTTTCAACTTTGATTAGGCAAAGATAAATATATGGAACATTCCCTCAAATTAATATTTAAAGAGATGCATCCATCCTTGACCTTGGGAATCTAACTCTGTAGAGAGTAATTCAATTTCAATGTGAAGATCTGGGTAGTAGAGGTATAAAGAAAATACTGATGGAGGATAGGGAAGGTATGATTGTGCATGGGGTAGGTAGAAGGAGCTTTGTGTGGAAGAGGTGATTTTCTTGAGTTGAATATTCCACAATGAATAAGAGCTTACCAGTTTTCAAATGGGAACAGTGGGGAAGAGGCTACCATCCGCATATATTATTTGAGTGAAAACTAAAAGACAGTATAAACTCAAGAAGTACAGTCACTCTGTTCTGCACAATCTTTTTATCCTCAAGACTTAATAAAGTGAAATATATTGTTGAAATGGAAAAAAAGCAACTATTTATTTATGTATCTATATATCTACGTATATATTTATCTATCATTTTTCTATGCATCCAAAAACTATTGATCTTATATCTGGGCAAAATTTCCAGGAGATTAAATGATTTAAAATACAGCAATTCTATCTTTAACTATGAACAGAAATTTCCTTCCTAGTGAGTGCCATTGTATGCTGTACTTTTCGCTCATGATTCTGACAGTTGCAATAGCTTTCCATCCATACTTCGTTCAAACAGAGTATGAATATAGCTCAGAACAAAGAAGCCAGAGGAATTTCTGATTGGATTTTTAAAACTCATAGCTGAGACAATAGTTTTGAAATACAAAGCAGGCATATTCACAAAAGCTGAGAGTTTTGAGTTAGAACAAGATTTAGTGCCTAAAAACTCAGTATAAAGTTGATCCATAAAGAATAAATTTGGGAAGCATTAAGAATAAAATAAAAGGTAGTTTTTCTCCTACACAAAGAGGAACTTGATGCTTTTTCTGCCCCCAAGAAGAAACTTTAAAAGAAATAGAGAAGAAGAGAACTTAGATGTCTAAGTGAGGTTTAGGATTGCATCTTAGAGAGTAAGAAACTAAAAACCTCTGATATGTTGTGCCTTCTTCAAGGGAATAGCCCAGGAATATGGCATGCTATTTAAAGAAGCCCTGATTCCATCATGGAGCTAGAACTATAGTGAAAGGGCTGAGAAAGAGAGGCCTGAGATAGAACTTGGCATTCCTGGAATTTAAGCCAAGTATGGGAGGAGATGCCTCAAATTCTCAAGTTCCTGAGAGAGAAAACAAAGTGACTGGCAGTGGGGCAGAAGGCTTACAGGATTCTGAGATTGAGGCCATAAGAACACATGTAAAGTGACCACTGTAGATCTGATGACTGAAGCCCATGGGAGGTTATAAGCAGATGCAGGCAGAAACCACTTTCTAATGATTGTGAAGATGTTGATAACTAAATGGTGACCAAAAGAAGACAATTCCTCACCAAAAATGGTAAATCACAAGCCTTCCCATCTACTCCACCCCAGGAAATTAGGGAACTGAAAGGGTGAGTGGGGCAATCCTTACTTGACCAATTATCCAGAAGAAATTTAGATTAAATTGGAATTTTTATTGTTTTTTTTTTTCATTTTTTTTTTTAAATTTAAGCATATTACGGTGGTACAAATGTTTAGGTTACATAACATTTTGCCCCACCTGAGTCAGAGCTTCAAGCATGTACATCTAAATAGGAATTTCCAAAATAAAGCTTTATTGAGCTATAATTCACATACCATAAAAAGTTCACCCTTTTAAGAATACACAATTCATTGGTTTTTAGTATACTCACAAAGTTGTGCACTAATCACTACTATTTAATTTCAGGATCTCTGTATTCTTATAGATTAAATATAGATGTGAAAGTTTTAAGGGAAATGAAGAATTTGAAAAACTCAACCCTATTGTCTCAAATTTAAATTCACTTAAAAAGAGTAATTGATGACCTTTGGTAAGGGCAGAGTTGAAAACTTTTCATCTTAATTTCATGAGGAGAATATATTTTATTATAGAATTTTCTACCACATTTAAATACATCCTTCCTTCAGATATAGTTCATAGTCAGGGCTTTCATTAGTTCAGCAAGTGTTTATTAAACCTTTAATTTATGACAAAGTCAGTGCTAGGAAATGGCCAAGTCTAATGAGACTTTGTCAGAAACATTGTGGCCAAGTAGGTGGAGAGATTGGTAAAGCCATTCTGGCCTTCCTGATTCCATCTTGACTGTATGCTTGGGAGGCAGGAAGCCGCTGGGAGGTAGCATACACTGTGTAAAAATCCCATAGTCGTGGATTTGCAGGAGGGAACTGACCACGTCTGTAAAAAAGATTCCAAGAACACAGCTGAACATTCCATAAGAGTCCTAGATGTTTTGAGAGGTTGGTTTCATGCGGATATGGGAGAAATCACAAAGCTGTTCTAAAGAGTGGATGCAGATTCTGAGAGGTGCAGTGGGTGTCCTGCAGTGTAGTGAGATAAGGATTGAAGGGAGCCCATTGCAGTATGCTTTGCTTCCTCACTTCCTTCAGATCTCTACTTCAATATCACCAATTAGAGATGCCTTCTATGAGCACATATCTAAAATAAAATCCTATCCTACTCCATCATTTTGCTTCGTTTAAATAGGAAAAATTTTTGATAACATCAGAGAGAATTGGGACTTATAGGGTAAATTAATTATAGAGAAATAGAGGTGCATTTTTCCATATCTGAATTTTGTGGCTGTTGTGGTTGTTATGTTTATACTCACTACAATAATATTAGCAAAACCAACCATATAGCGGGGTCTTAGGATGTGCCATACATTGTGTCAAATGTTTATATACACTATTCACTTTATCCTTATGGGATGATTACTATAGTTACCAATTTACAGAGGAAGATACTCCTGTCTCAAATCACTCAATCTGTTAGTGAATTATGCAGATCTAATCCTATAAAACTTGATTTCAAATTATTAATTACTATGAAAACATAGTTTTAGTGATGCATTCAGAAAAAATGAGGTGAGGGGAAGGACACTTCTTCACCCAGATTAGTGATGTCAACAACCTTGCTCATCAATGAAAGGAAGGATGTCACAATCAGCTGTACTTCCAACCCCAAATATATGTTATATGAACATGTGTTAGATCATAATACTCACTGCTAAGCAAGGACTGGATAACTCGTTTTCTTTCTTTTATGCCACTGTAGGCTGCTATGACAATGACTGCCAAAAATCACAGAGGTCTTACCAAGGTAGGTACTGCAGAACCAAGACAAGGGCAAAGAGTTGAAGAGAATAATGTAAGAAAGCAAATGCAAAACAAACTAACAACTGCCAAAACAATAATTTCAATTCCAATTTTTAAAAAATAAAAACACAAATAAAAAGTGAAAAGGGTGTAAAATGTTTACTTTCCTATGAAGTTAGAAATGCCAAAATAGTTCGTTGCTACAGAATAACACATTTAATTTGGATCTTTGAGATTGATTTAATAGAATAGAGATCCAGGATGCAGCAGACATGTTTCATAAAACAATTTGTCAAATATGTCATATTCTTGTGACTCAAAGACGTCTGTGGATGGAGCAGGACAAACCTTACGTGGGAGCTTGTGAAACATGCAGACTCCCAGGCCACAATGGAGCCCTACTGAATCAGAATCTGCATTTCAGCAATATTCCCAGGTGACTTGTAGGCACATTTATGTGTGTGTGCACAATATAGTTTGTTTTAAAAAATAATGCATGTTAATTTTTATCAGGGATCATATACTAATCTAAATTAAGTTCTTCACCCTAATATGCCACTCCTGGGCATATTGCTCACAACATTCTTCCTGCCTGTAATGCCACTTTGCCCCTGCTTTCATTAATGGATTTCACTTTCCTCCTAAAGCCTGGGTTCACCATTCTCTACTCTCGTAGGCTATTCCAGACTTGGGTCAAAGCTGATTGTTCTCTTATTTATGTTCTCATAACACTTAGTAGAGGTAGCTCTAGCAATGTGATCGCATTTGATTGTTCTTTGTTTTTCATCTTCTACCACAAGAAATTTTTCCTCCCTTGAAGATTTTGTCATTGTCATTGATTTTCTGGGACTTAGAAGTCTGACATTTACTCAGTGGTCAGCAATTGCTTTTAGATGTAAATTCATGATTTTTTTTAAAGACACATTTCTGAACATGATTTAATTGTTCATCTTCTCCCCTAAATGGATTATGATTTAATGTAATCATCTGATTATTTTTCTCGGCATAGTCTTTTTTATAAGGAATTGTAGTAGATTTGCTTTTGTTCTATCACTTAATGAATCATGTATTCAAGCTTTACTTTGAAAAAAATAGGTCGTAAATTAGATGACTTTGCCTATACTTTGGAGTAGTTTATATTGCATTGCTATGAATGTAGATAGTACATACTTTTTAAATTACAAAATAATAGAAGATTGAATAAATAATTTAGACATCACTGATAAGCACTAAAATGAAAATGACAAAGTTACTAACCTCCTCTTTCCTGATTAACTACATTCTGTGCTCAACAGGTAATCATATTCACAGTTTGCTGTGTATCTTCCACATTTTTTCTATATGCACTGATATATACAAAATATTGTTATTGGTTAACATTTTAAGTGTTCACTTTTGACATTTCTTTTTTCATATGTAGTGAAAATATTTCTCCATTTCTCCAAGTATTTCTGTCTTTTACATTTTTATGGCATCTTTTACACCATGGAATTTAAAAAATTATATAGTAAATTAATATTTACCTTTATGGCACTGTTTCTTTTTCTCCTTTTGTGTCTGTGACTCTGACTGCCAGAAGTTTACCCCGCTGGGCTGTAATAACAGGAATAGTGTCTGTTTTTCAAAAAAATAATGATTTATATTATCTAGCACTTGTGCTGGCACAGAGAAGGACCCAGTAGACATTGCTGGACTGATTGACTACATTTCTGTTAAAATGAGTTTCACTAATTGAATTCATTTTAAATTCTACACCAAATCTCACTCTCTAAAGTTCCATGGAGTTGTGAAATATTAAGAACACTTGAAATGATTAGGCAGAACCTCTATAATTAAGGTAAGTTTTATTATCCATCATTTTGAAAATTATATCTTAATCCATATCAGAATAAACTTATTCTTCAGGCTTTGAAGGCTTGATTCTGTTCAAAGTGAACTTATTAGCAGAATTCTTAAACGAGAGGCTAGATGCTGAAACAAGAGTATTTGAAACATAACTATCATGCTGTGAAATAAAATTATAATGTAAGATTGATTTCATTTTCTTGCATTTGCTAATTTGTTAAAGAAACCTGCAATTTTTTTAAAATGTAGGAGGATTAATAGCTAATGCTATTATTGAAATATAATATAAATACCAATTGCTATTATTTAAACATAATAGTTAATGAGTTATAGCATTAATTTTCAACTTTTATATTTGAAACCTGGCTGTATACCACGATACTTTTCTGTAATTGTCTACTATTGTTGCAGGTAAAAACAGCTATTCAAAGATAAATGGGGAGGGTGAAAGTGGGAGTTGTGTATGGGTATGGGAGAAAGTTTTCCCTACTGAATAAAAATTTCCTTACCTATATATATTATTCTAAAATTATTATTTTCTCCCCTTTAGGTAGTTCAATGTATCATTTGCCAGTATGGACATTCATAGCTATAATATGGAATGGCTGCCAGGCAGCTGCCACCACACTTGGCAGGATCTATATATCAGCTCATTATAGCTTTACAACAAACTTAAGAGTGTTTCCATATTATTTGATACTTGAAGAAACTTGATGTTTGAAAATATTAGACAACTCTTTCAAGTTACACAGTGATTAAATGTCAGATCTAGATGTGGAACCTAGCTCTGTTTCACTGCAAAGCCCATGTTCTTTGCTCTATCCTCCCAAGAATTTTAATTCTCCCAGGAAAGTTTGATTTTACCCAATACTTACAGTTTCCCTTACAAGAGTCCATCAGTTTCAAAACACTTTCTTTTCCATATTTTCTTTTTTGTTTGTTTGTTTGTTTCATTCTCCACCACCACCACCCCACTGCCCTTTCCTGACCTCTGGTAACCACCAATCTACTATTTACTTTCATGAGATCCACTTTTTAGCTCCTACATATGAATGAGAACATGTAGTATTTGTGTTTCTGTGCTGGGCTTATTTCACTTAACATAATGACCTCGAGTTCCATTCATGTTGCTACAAATGACAGGATTTAGTTCTTTTTTATAACAATAATATTCTATTGTGTATATATATCAAGTTTTCTTCATACATTCATCCATTTATGGATACTTAATTTGATTCCACATTTTGGTTATTGTGAATAATTCTACAATAAACATGGGATTGAAGATATCTCTTTGATATATTGATTTTTTTCTTCTGGATATATACCCAGTAAGGAAGTTGCTAGATCTTATGGTAGTTCTATCAAAAGCACTTATTTTGGATGCTAAAATAACACGAGGCACCAGGATGAAATTCAAGTAAAGAGCGTGGAAAATTTTATTCACTGTAGATCCCGAGTGAAGACAGGGCCAGTGTTTCTGAGGTTGGCTACATGTACCATAGTTCCCTAATGGGATCAAGGTTGATGGCACAACAAGAGGCCCAGTAATGATCAGCAGAATCTGGTATGGTGAATAACATGAACTCTTTCCGCCATGACTGCATAAATTTGTAATTCAACAAAGAGAAAAAATAACTCATGACATACTTGATGAGAATTAATTTCTACTAAAAGTGTTTGATTACATTTTGTTACAAGTTGTGGGCAGATTTTAACAAATCTAAAATAACCTAAGAAGCTCGAGCCCATGTAGAGGCAGCAATTGTGAAGGATGGTATTGGAAAGTGTTAGACTCTCCCAGGTGTTGAGATTGTGGATTTCAGACAAGATTACCTAAACCCTTCCAGAACCTCTCAATATGTTTATCACCTTCAACAACATATATTTGCTGCTAGAGAGAAAGAAAAGCAATGAAATCATTGTTTAAACAATGAATACTAACCAACTATGTACCTGTTAAGTTCCAGCATTGTGCTAAGAGCTCAGGGAGTGCCTGAGACAGGGTCAGCACTTAGGGTGCTTCTCAGGTGAGCAGAAATAGAAGATAATGGAAATAATTGTAGCAGGAGGGCAGCAGCAGGGTTGTCTCAGAACACACCATATTCCTTCAGTCTTAAGATGTCCCATATTGTCAGATGTACCATTGGTCTAATAACTTTTTAAACAATTTTGAAAATAGAAAAAAAATACTATACTGAATGTGCATATCAATCGAAATATGAGTATAGATTTCAGAAGTGTTTGAATGAGTCTCAGGACTGAGGACATCAGGGAAGAATTTCATGGGCATTAATATTTACCTGAAGTCTAGAAGGATGAGTAAAAACAGGGGGATGGTAGTAATTGAGCAGGACATGTAGCAGGCTGACGGAATGACTTAGGTAATATTCCTGAGATGAAAAAGAGCTGTGAGCTAAGAGGCACAAAAGGACAGACAACCCCTGGAACTGGCCATGGGCAGCAATGAGTAGCTCATGGTAAGGTTGAAAAGCTTGCAATGATTCAACATATGAAAGAATTATACACATTGCGACTCAGATTTCAGACCAAATCCACTAAAGGGTTTTCAGTAGGGGAGTGACTTGGTCTAACATCTATTAAAAATGCTCTTACTTCATGTGAAGAATGAATTGGACTGGAACAAAAAAAGTCTATGTGGGGAAATATTAATTAAGGTAGCATTACATTCTTCCCAGAGAGAGGGGATTTCAGGCCAACTGCTTTGTAAGGATACAGGGAATTAGAAATATTTAAAATACATGAACTGGCTAAGAAAAAAATTTCTGAGTGTTAAGATTTGTTAGACAATAGATTCATCTATAGTGATGTTTGAGAATCCTGTCTGTGGAAATCTACACAGCTACTAAAACAGGTAACAATTGGCCAAACTAGTGCACTGATGTCTTCAGAGTTATACATCCATCATTGAATACACATCTGACACTTGTGCAACCAGCACTGTTTTGGTTGAAGGGAGGATAACAAAATTCAGAAAACAGAATCAATTACTATATTTTGTTTATTTCTATAATATAAAAGCTGAGAAAAACAAACAAAAATATAATCATTTTAGACAAGAAAAGTTGCCTCTTAACAGAGTGAGAGATTGAACTGGGCATTGAAAAAAAAGAGGATTTCAAGAGGTTAGTGCAAATGGCTGAGGCATTCTGTGTGGGGAAAACACAATCTGTGTCTGAGACATTAACTTGATGTAAGTGAAGCAAACATTACATAACTGGACATCGATCTTGATGCTTTTCTCTCCCTTAGGAGCCACATAAAATCCTTCATATAATCCCAAAGGTCTATCAATTCCACTTCCAAATAGCTCTCAACTCCATACTCTTCTGCGGTGCTTTTCTAAAGTGTATATGTGATCATACTTTTCATGTGCTTAACATCCTTCAGTGTTTCCCTCATTCTCTGCAGGGCAAAGTCAACACTCTGTAATATGACTTATGAGACCCTCCGTGATCTGTTTCCTGCTTAACTCTCTGGCCTCATCTATTACTCAACCTGCCTCCCTCCCTTTTCCACTATGACTACTTTAGCCAGAAGCGATTTCTTTCCTTTTCACAAACATGCCAAGTTCTCTCTCACCTGTCAAATGTTGCACCTAATTTTTCTCCCTTCTTCCTGAACCCTTCACTCCTTAACTTATCCTTTCATCTTCATTTGGACATCACTTCCTCCAGAAACTTCCATCTTTCTTACAACACTGAGACTTAATTAATAGCTTCTCCTCTTCTTCCTTGTTAATATCTTGCTTTTATTCATATCTTAGCATTTTCACCCTAAATTAACTTGTTTGTATTCATATTTGGACACTCCACTAAAGCCCATCAATAACAAAATCAAACCCTATAAACTTCTGAGTGCACATACTGCTTTATATTTCTGTTTTTTTTTTAATACCTGGCATTTAGTAGGTGAACATACGTTCATTGAATGAATGATTGGCTGAATGGATAACAGAAGTTGGCTTGGCTACTTGGAGAGCTCCTTACAGGAGACTGTAACTGCAACTTGAATGAGGTTCAGATTTTTTTTTTTTTTTTTAATATACTGGGGATCGGTAGTCAAAAGCCAAATCTGACACATGGCTAATCTTTATATGGCCTGTGAGCTAAGAATAATTTTTACATTTTTAAAGCGTTAAAAAAAGGAGAATAAGAAGACTATATGACTGAGACTTTATGTGGTCCATAAAGATAGGGATAGGTAATATGCCATTTTTGCAAATATTTCTCTAAAATAATAACGATACAGTTGTGCTTTTAAAAATGTTTGGTAACTTATATGCTGAGCCTTTATTGCCCTTGTTGTCAGTGTTAAAGTATAGCTGCCGCTTTTTAAAAATCCTATAATCTAAATTATTTCTCATTTACTTCTATTAGCTTTTCAAAAATCAGAGAGATGAACTGGATTACTTATTTTACATTTTTCTGTGGATATGATTTTATACTAATATGAGAAGGTTTAAGCCATGAGGCCCTGCTGTAATAAAAATGTGACAAAAAGAGAAATAGGACGTGACACTTCTTAGATTTACTTTTTTCATAAATTAATCCATTTATTTCTCAAAACAATGCATAAACCAAGTAATATACTGTTGGCTATTAATTTTCTAGCTTATTCACTATATTTCCTAACACATTGTAGTTATCAAATAAATGGTGAGCAGATTAACAAGTGAGTAAATGACCCAGATGGGGTATATTGGTTCAGAGAAATTAAGTAACTTAGCCCTACGCTTTAACCTAGGCCTTCCTCTAAGTGCCATAACCATTTTGTGTTGCTTATATATAGATGCCTTTTATCTTAAATCTTTCTTAATAAACATAACATTTATTATATGTTCAAATATTCCTAATATTAATATTTAATGTTTATTGAGATAGCCATTGTTGTAAGAACTTTACATGAATACATTTATTTAAACCTTCACAAAATCTTATGGAGTAAATAATATATTTCCACCCCCAATTTTATAAACCAGAAATGGAGGCACAGAAGAACAAGACATTGCCAAACATCAGTGATGAGCGAAGCCCTGATAAGAACCAGCTCCATTTCCAGAGCTCCTATCTGTAGTGATATACAACTGAAGACTTGCTTTAGAGTGTATACTTACTGTACTTACTGATATGCATCCGGCACTATGCTAGGTAACGTTCGCCTAATGATTAGCCTTCCTTCATAACCATAGTACAGGTCAGCATAATTTTCCTCTTTCAGAATCCATGCAATGAGTTTATTTGTAAATCAATACAAATTCTATGGAGGATGAAATTGAAACTCAGAGGTTAAGTCATGTATTTACAAAAGGATATTAGTATGAGTAAAGTGAATTCATGGAGTTGTGATCTCTAGACATCTTCTTAAAGGAATATACTATATCTTTTTCTCATACTAACCTCGTATGCTTAGTTGCCAAATTAGAGATCCTGAGAATTGTCATTCTGTCATTCACTGTTTTCATCTTAATGTCAAAATATATATTTGATAATAAAGAAAATATGCAATATTTTGAAGAGTATACAGCTTTCAATCCATGATAGTTTTTTATATAGTTATAGGTAGCCAGCCACTTTTACTGACTGTCATTTTGATTTTTGTGTGAATAATGAAACCAGTAATTTAGCATGGAATACCTTTATTTTGGTACTTAGAAAATTATTTAATGATATCAGAGAGATATGAGCAATGAATTACAGAGGTACTTACAAACAATGTTTTATACTGTTTGTGAGTATATGTGAATACACATTTCACTATCTGTATAGATTGTAGTGTAGCAATATACTTAATTCTCTCTGGGACGATCCTAAACCCTTAGTCTTGGCATAGTGAGCGGAAGAAAAAGTATGAGACTGTGGTTCTGTAGATAGTCCTGAGTTTAAGTCTCCGCAGTTACTTCCTACTATTTAACCCTGAGCAATTCACTGAATGTCTTTAAACTCAGTTTCTTATATTGTAAAATCCACATACCGGAAAATGGATTGGTAGAAAGCACTATAAGCAATCCTCACAATTCCCTCATAACACTGGCTGACGCATTAAAGGCATGCAACAAGTGGTGATAATTATGATCAGTATAATTAGGACCTATAAGGATTAAGCCTACTTTCTGAAACTGAACATCAGATCAGTTACAGATGAGAAACCATAAGAGGGTACTGTAGAAAGACAAATGGTTCCCTGTGAGGACAGTAATGAAATCTGTGACTGTGTCATTTTATAGCAATATCCCTCTTCTTCTAAATCTCACTCAACAGCAAATTAGGGACACAGACAATTTTAATTGTATGGGCCCCATGGACGGTAATAAATGGTTGTTCATAAACATTCTCAGTGATTTTCATGAGGTACAGTTAAATCTTTGGACGTGGACCTCTGCTTTGGGGGGTGGTGCTTACAGATGGGCAGTTGATTATGATACATCAGTCAGCAAAGGCTAATAGTCTGCAAGGGAATCTCTGGGGCTCCCTTAGGGGGCAATAAAGTCCACTGGAGTAGCTCAGAGCAGCATGTTTCAGAAAGATGTATCACCCTCACTTACGATAGAACATATTTGTCTAGTATTACCAAACATATTTGTCTGGTATTAGGATAGATCATATATATTGATTTACTGTCACTATGGAATTTCTTTTATTTAATCAACTTTTATTTTCAAATTAGGAGGAAGAGTGATTAAACAAATGCTTTCTACATCTCTACTAAAAAGTTCATAATTGATGAATTCGTACAGTTACATTTTACTGCTGGAGCCGCTTTATAATAAAACATGCAATTGATATAAAAATAAGACGAGAAATGATTTAAGTAAAACATATATGAATATTTAAATATTTGCTCCAATTCAGTAAAATTTGGCATACATCAAAATTTTTTAAAAAAAATATAAAGTTTTTAGCTTTAGTTAATTAAAATACCACTGGTTTCTAGTTAATTAAAATAGCCTAACATAGAAGCAAGTGATAGCTCAGATAATGGGATATCCAACTTCCTATTTATTTTTTTTGTTATGGTCTAGGTATAATAAAACTAATATTTATCTCTAATTCCAGAGTAACATTGCTAGTTCCAATGTTGCAAAACAGCTAAATGTTTTCTTCAAACTATTAATAATTGAACTTTTAACCAAGCAATCTCTCAGGGTACTGGACAAAGAAGTATAATTTACATTAACAGCTAATGTTTTGCTACAGAGGACATGATCATTTTGCATATGTATATGTATGTGTGCATATATATAAACACACATTTTGTGCATATATATCATAAAAGAACAGCTTGTCATATAAGTAACACTTTTTAATTTTGAATCACCAAGGTCTAATTTATCATTTGCTTGCAAATTGGCTGATATTGACCTTTGCACAATGTATGAAGATAGGTCTTGCCCACATACATTAATGTTTATAATAATATTACAAAAAAGTTTCAAATTTACTTTAACATATAAAATATTCCAAAGACCTAAAATATTGCAAAATGTTTGTTTCATTAAAATGATTCATATTTAATTATAAGCCATTGATATTTAATCACCAAAAATTCTTTTAACACACTTATTGAAATCTTAAATAAAAATTAAGATATTAATAGGGTCAATGTTGTCTTGAAATACTTTATTTTGTAACTCATTTATTTATCTATACATTAAATGTTTAGGAAGCCTACTATGTGCCAGTGATTTTTCTAAGTGATGAAAAACAAGATAGTTATGGCATATAATAAAACTAGCTATGATTTGTTTAGCATCTACTATTTTAAAATTATTCATCCATTATGAATACATTAGTGGCCATAGAGTAAAACAGTTAAGCACGTGGATTCTTAAACCAGACTAACTAGTTTCAATACAGGCTTTCCCCTTGCTATTAACAGTTATGTAACCTTGTTTCTTAGCTCTCTCTGCTTTACTTTTCTCATCTATATAATGGAGAAGAAATGCTACCATCTCCTCAGGTTGTTGTGAAGAATAAATGAGATAATACATGCAAATATTTAAAACAGTATCTGGGACATTCTGAGTATTTAATATATTCTAGATATTCTTGTTCTTACTGTATTATGTATAATTTTTACATTAATTCTGAAAGGTGGGAACAATTACTGCTTTGAGATCACTTTAAGTCACAGAGTTCAAGTGACTTGCCGGAAAACACACAGCAAGTAACTATCAGATCTAGGAATTAAACTTTGATCCATTGACTTTGAAAACCTAATCTCCATTCCTGGTCCATTGAGTGTCCTCAAGTTCTCTACCTATCAGGGCCACTTTTTTCCTATGTAAATGGAAACATTTGAAGTTCATCCCAGATCTTTGGGAAATCCAGATGTGTTATCAATATATGTGAGAGTAATAAGGGAAGAGTGAGGGAGTCTTATGTTCTTTGAGCCACTCCAAATTCTACTGCTATTTATTTATTTACTTTTTTATTTTCAATTTACACTCATCATTTCACAATCTATTGGATACTGTGTCACCCTTTTATTAAAACTTATTTTCTTTCTATTAATTTTGGAAATTTTCTAAAGTTTTTGAAAAAATAAAAACACCAAAGGTTGTTCTTGGTATATAGTGTGCACACGACCAAGAAAATAATAGGAAATGACTTAACCATAAATAAACATAATTATTCTGTAGGTTCTTTGGACAATTTTCAGTGAATCATTGTTATAGGGTCCTGTTTTATCATTTTAAAAATTCATGTCCTTTCCCTAAAACCCATCTCCTATCTTTCTTATCCTTTCTATGACACACTCTATCACACTTTTTCTTAATAGTCATACAAAAGTATTTTTACAGAAACCGATACCTTTTTTTAGATATTTTATATGAAATTAGAATTAAATCTAGGAGCACAATGGACTTGTGTGTGTGTGTGTGTGTGTGTGTGTGTGTGTAATCATCTTAAGTCTTTGCTTCTTACGGCTGCAAAGATAAAGATTTGGAGAACAGGTAGCTTAATTCTTGTAGCAGCTATACAATTTTCCACTTCACTACATAGTAACACCTAGGCTTTTCTGAATGTCTTAAGAATTGTGGATACTATGACAATAATATTTAGACTTCACAGCACTTGATAACAAATTTGTTATAAATCAGCTTAGTGTCTCCAGCTAGACTGAATGATTATGGTTTCATTCTGCTTGCAGTAATAAGTGAAAATAGGAAATCTTCTTATTTTCCTATTCTTTCATACCTTTAGAATAAGATATTTCAAATTTAAAAAGCAGAACATTTCTTAACAAGTAGGCTCAATCAAACCACTACATGGAAAACACCAGTAAAGAACCCTTATTATTCTATACAAAACCAATGAAACATCTTTTAACCTATTTATCTTTAGTAAATTAAAAAAAAAAAAACGACTTTTACAAAGATTTCCAAGCTCTTAAATTTCTCTGCTACTTAAAAGAATCTAATGCATAGCGCATTTACTTATTCATGCTTTTTTGACTCATCTTCTTTTGAAAGCTAAAGGTTCAAGGAATAATGCATATTAAAAAGGGGGATTTTATTAACATACTACATGAATAGATATTTGAATTCAGGAAAATGGATGACTGAGTTAAATACTTTGCAGGGATTTTCATTCAACCGATAAGTTTATTTTCAAAATTTTGTTTAATTTTTAAAAGTAACCGTCTTAGTCTGTCCATAGCCAAATACTTTAGACGGGGAAACTAATACACGACAGAAATTTGTTTCTCACAGTCAGTTCTGAAGACTGGGAAATCCACGATCAAGATACCAGCAGATTCAGTGACTGGTGAAGGTTCACGATCTATTTCTAGGATAGGGCTTTGTTGTTGTGTGGTCGAAAGGCGGAAGGAGGAAGGGCAGAGAGGAAGAGTGCTGTGTGAAGTCTCTTTTACAAGAGAATTAGTCCCATTTATGAGGGCAGTGACCTCATGACCTAATCACCTCCTAAAGGTATCACCTCTTAATACTATCACATTGGAGACTGAGTTTCAACATAGGAATTTTGTAAGGACACATTCAGACCATAGCAGTAACTATTTGCTTGATAATACGAAAATACACTGATAATGTGCCAACGTGTATGCCCCCAGTTCAAGATGTCTATATTCTTTCGCTTTAGAACAGGTTTAAAAGTGTGTTTAGGTGTATGTGCGCACATATGTGATTTTCTGAGGACTATATGCAAAATGTGTAAGCTCACACGGGAAATAGAAAAACATATTCTCCTCCAGGTGCTCAAGGGTTAGTGAAGGTGCTAAATATGTATCTAGAGGATATTCATTTAAGATGGCCCATGGGCGACTGGGCAATGCTCACTGAGCTACAGGTTTTTTATTGTTGTTTAAACAATTAAATGGAAATTGCAAAGGAGTCTGCCTCTATCAAATCTCTGCTCTATTATTCACTAACTGGGTGAAATTCACTTAACTTCTTGATGCAATCGGTTTCCTTATCTGCGAAATAAAATATGAATTTTATACAACGATTTTAACAATAATCATGACAATATTAATAACATTATCAACTAACATTAATAGAGTGCTTATTATTGTGAGGCTCTGTTGACAATGTTCCACATAGTATGTCTTTTTTTAAAATGAAGTATAGCATGCATATGGAAAAGTGCACAAATTCTAATTGGGTGACTATGGATTTTTACAAAGTGACAATGCCAGCTTAATATGCACCCAGATCAAGAAACTCAATATAATCAGAGACCCAAAAGCTCCGGAAGATCTTACGTGATACCTACTGTCACCCTATCACTAATCCTTCATCTCCAAGAGTAACTATTATCTTGATTTCCAACATCATAGTTTTGTCCTCTGTTTTTGCATTATGTATTTCAATTCTCTCAATTGTCCTTAAGTTTAAACAATGTCAATTTCCTTCCCACACCCTTAGGTACTGATGAAGTCACAGGAGATTAATTCTCATTGGACAGCTATATGGGTATATTTCTTGGAAAACTGATTCACTGATAGTAGTATTGTGTTGGAATAGAAAAACCACAAACAAGCTTGTGTTTTTGAACTTGACTCCATTTCTTGCCAACACTGGAATTCCAAGCAGTTTATTTAATATCCTTGATTCCTAATTTCCTCCTGTCTTAATGAAATTGTTGCAGGGATTGAACAGGATGTGGAAGAGCTTAATAAACTAGTAACATAAAGTGCTATAAAAATGTAAAATGTTAGCAGCAGCGGCAATAGTTATACAAAGAAAGAAAAATGAGAGACAGCTTTGGGCAAGACTGGTGAGTACAGGATAAGTTCAGGAAATGGCAAGTACTATATGCAGATGAGACTGCAGTTACAGTGTTGGGTACATGGCAGAGGAATTAAACATAGGGTGTTAGATTAAAAATGTAGTTTGGGCACATAGTGAACCAATCTCTTTTCAATAGGCAGTATGGCCTGAACAAACAAAAAAGATACATGTTATTTAAAGTTACTCTTATTTGTTTTGTTGGTAGTAATTCAGACCACTTTTTCGACATTTAGGTACGGCGAACATTTTTATCAATTTAAAACAAAAGTTAATTTTATTTTCATTGGCATCTGAATATCAGAATTTGAAGGATGACATAACTCATATTGAGAAGAGAGACCTCTGAACTGAGTTCTTTTCTTGAAAGGTCCTGGAGTGAAGGAGGAGAGAAAAAAGAAAACTCCTCTACTAGTTCTCCTGTGGCCACTGAATAATGGAACTTGGTGACCAGAAGGTAGAGTTTAATTCTATAGGACCATGGATCTCTACCTTAAGTGTGCAGAAGTCTCACTTGAGTGGCTTGTTAAAATGCAGGTTCTGAGCCTTACTTTTGGAGATTCCAGTTCATGATGGCTCAAGACATTCTGATAAGGGTGCTCCAGGAACCACATTTTGACCATCACTGACTGAGAGAATTGAATATCCCAATTTTCATTTTAGGGGCCAAAAAACCTGAAAAATCAGCAACTTAAGCAACAAGCAGCTGGGGAAAAAGGACAAACACTGAAGCACAGTAGAACTTAGGAAAGGAGAGAAGGGTAAGAGCATGAGTTTTCAGGTGAACTGGGTGAGAACAGTGTGCAAGAAAAGATGCAGAACCACAAAAGAGCAGTAAAAGCCACATGAAAATCACACAGGACAGGGAAAGTGTGCAGGTGAGTTGCTTCAGAAGAGTAAAATCAAAGAAGTTTAAGAAAGAAAACATTCAGGAGACTACTGGAGCAGCTAACCTCCACTATTGTAACAAATGGCACTTGTGAAATGTAAAGATATCTATAAGCCCTGTGAGTTAGACACAAGAAAATAATAGACATACTGCATCGCCATTCATGTCTAGAGAATGTGCACTAACACTGAGGCTGACTCAGGGTTTGTGGGTCAGGAATGTATTCAGTAACAAAGAAAATAAACTAAATAAGAATATAAAATTAGGCATGCAAATGTGTATTTCTTTAGAATGAGAAAATAAATTAGAAAAAATTATAAATTTAAAAAAGCTGACAGTCATGACATTTAGAATAGTAACATAGACTAATAACTATAGAACTTTTTGGTACATGTTTATAATACTCTCCTTAATTTGTTTTGGCTCCATATTCTTTGCTCACTTTGCCATTTGACAACTCTCTAATATTGCTATTAAAAGAATAGAAAGATATCATGTTCTCGTCTCCAGCATTATTTATTGAATTATTATTACTAGTTGTTACTGTTATTATTGACAGTTTTGAAAAGTTTCCTTCAGCTTCAGAACTCCTTATGCAGTAAGCTGCATCTGTGCCTTCCTTCACAGTTCCCTGCTTAGGTGATTTTCTTGCTGGGTGAAGGACTTAGTGTATTCTAGGCCTTTGATCTCTCTTATGCCTTGACACTTGCTGCTTCAGCAGCTCCATCTCTGCTTAATCCTCTGTGCTTTTCAGTTTTCAAGCTTTGGGGAGAGGTTGTGTGTGTGGTGAGAAGGTCCTTGCAAATTGTGGGAGCACAGTGAGGTCTGCAGTCTGCTTTTCCTGGAGTTCCTTGATGCTCAATAAAGTTGAGAAGGAGCGGGTTGTCAGGCAGTGGTGGATGCCAGCTTGCAATCTGGAGACCACCACCAGTTCAGGGTGAGCTCCAGGCAGGGACAGTCGCTCTGTCCTCTCCACATTCTTAGAGGTCAGCTCTCCATCCTAGGGTGTTAGTGTTCGCTAAAGAAAATACTGGTTTTATGTACTGGTTTGAATGCCTGACAAAGCAACTGGCATGTTACACATTTTCAAACCTCAGTAATCCCCAGAGATCACCTACTCTTTGGACTAATTCCCAGACAGGGAGATAATATTAATGCTTGGATTATTCTATAGCACTATATGCCTTGTAGAAAACAGTGTTCAAATCCTCATGATGGGCACAAAGGCTTAAAGGGGCCATTCTGGTTCCAATAGAAATGAAATTTACACAATTGTTTCCAAACATTAATTAGCATAAACTCATGGGTAAAAACCTATTTACCATTACCATATCAAATTCTAAACTTAACTTGCAGCCATCAAAAAACTATATAACTTATTTCAAATGAAAACCAGACATAACTAAACTGTTACCATAAATGGTGTGTACCATGACCTTCCCCCATTTTTATAGTTACCTGACAAATAAAATGACATATTTGAATGTCTTACAGTTGTATTGTATCACATTCTATTTTCTGAGAACTTTTAGAAAGTTGTTCCTCAACTTTGTGCTTTAAATTGTGGGTTATCATAATCACCACTAATGATTTGTTCCATTGATTGAACCACTTAAGGGATTCTGCTGGTAAAATGATGAGCATTTTTTAGGGGATAATCTATGGAATAATTGAAGTCTTTAGAAAAACTGACGGTGAATAATAATTCTAATTGTATTTGACTGGCAGAAGGAAACGCCTCATGATGATTTCGTGCAGGATCTAAAGCAACGCTTATCATTAATCTGATTTTTCCATCCTCGCTGAAGTCAAAATAAAATCATATTGTTGGAAGAACGTAGAATAGAGAAATAAAAGCTTGAATTTTTGAAAGGTATAATGCTGTTAAAGACCAAAAAATCATATCCTAAAGTCCTGGCATCATAATATTTGTTTTCCTCACCTAGTGTGGTGACTGGACTCCTGACCAGTGGTCTCACCAAAGGGTATTTAGAGTGTGTGTGTGTCAGAGTAGGGGGTTATGAGGGGAATTGAGAGTGCAGCTGAAATACGGTCACAATCTCCATCAGTGTCTCCTTTTCCAGCCACTTAAAGCTATCTTTGGATATCCATATTTACTAAAAAACAAACAAATAAATAAACAAAAACATGCACTGTAATTAAGATTCATGAAGGTGCTATACAGAGTCAGGATCAAAAGAAATAATTGAGCCCTGACTCCAACCATATTCCCACCAGATTCACTATGTATCTCCTGTATAACAATTCTTGTTTAGAGTTCTCCTGTGGCATCCATGTTTGACAGATCTGTGAATGGGCAGGAGGGGAGAATGGCAGAGGAAGATTGGCTTGTATTATACAGATAGTGGGCTCTTGTACATTACTGATTAGGTCTTGTGTGGTGCAGTTCACTGAGAATCTTCTTTGTGTGCACACCACATCATGCCAATGTTCTGTAGGATGATAAGAAAAGTGAACCGCACAGTCAGCTACAATGGGTTAGACTGGAGTAAGCAAGAAGTAGAGTCTCATAACTCCATTTTGGAAGAGTTGTATTGAGCGGATGGGCAAGACCTTGGATTGTGGCCTCTTTTCTGTGTGTGAACACACACATACACACACATATATGTATTAATATAAGCTTGTCCCATTTGAAGCCATACATTACATGCACACTCAACACATAATTACATATAAATGTTCATGGAACACATATTATCTGACTGAGTTTTAGGAAATGCTTGGATTCCATCTAGTAAAATTAAATCCAACCCAATCATTGGATTTGTGTAATATATTCAAAATTTAAACATGGCATTTCTGGAAATATTAAGACTTTGAGGTAGCTACTAATTGGCTAAACTGGTAAAGTCTTAAATACCAAAGCATCCAAGTGTTGGGATTTTCCTCACTGTCATAGAAATAATCATAAGAATTTATTAAGGCTAGTTGATCAAGATATGGCTAATTCTCATCAATAATTATAAGGGGAAAGGAAGTAAGTTTATAGTATAGTTTATAGTTTATACATGATATATTAATAGTTTATGCTTCATATGAAATGATTTTTCATAGTTTTGTGCTATTGCTTGTATTTTTATTGTTACTGCTGTTAATAATCCTGAGCTATTTGAGTATAGAAATTATGTCTCATATTTCTTGGTATCTCAATCATAGCTTCCTGTCATTATAGATGCTTAATAAATGCTTGTAATCATGTTATTAAAGAAAGAAAAATTCTGGAACTTCCACTGCTCTTTATGTATTTCTAGGAAAAGCCTCCTGTGGAGAGGACAAAGGAGAAAAATTAACAGTTTTGCAGTGGTATCTTTACTGTCACTCCAAATTCTGGTCTCTATGTAAAGCAATGAATCAATGAAATTTATTAAATATCAATATTGTGCCTGGCTGGATCCCAGCCCTAATGTCTACTTATAAAATGTGAGCAACTTTCTTGTCTGTACTAGCTATGATATCATTAAATCAGGGAAATAGTTTTTATGATTTGTGACTTTATATAGAATTCAATATTGCTCTCCAGCACAGTAGAAAAGGTGAGTTTGTCATATTATATCTCTTTGAATAGAAAGGTAATAACTGAACTTTTCCATAATTAATAACTATAGATTTATAGAGAGAGTTGCATTGTACTTTATCAAGATTAAAATGTAACATACATTCTAAATGTTTGCCACCCAACAATAACTTATATTTATAAAACTCAATAGTGCTTAACATTTCACATTCATCTTATTTTGATCTGCATAAAGCAGTGGGCACTATATGAATGTCTCCCATTTCATAGACGAGAAGTTAGAGGGACAGAATAGTTAAGGAACACAGTGGTCAAATTTGGAGTTTTAGAACTCTTAGTGCAGGGTGCTATTCATTTCACATACTGAGCTCACGGGGTCCGTTCTGTTCTCTAATTTGGCCATCACCCACTTAGGTTGACCCTTATCATTCCTCATTTCTTGTTTTGATTTTCCTTTACATTTGTTTCCCTCTACTATCTTGATGACATAGTTTGTATTGCAATTTTAAGAGAAACTTCTCAGAATCCATGAAGGAGAAGAGAAATAGGAAGATACAATTCGATTTTCAAGCATACTGCTGCTATTATAGAAGGTACAGAAGAGTATATTTCTTTAGGATGTTTGTTGTTCTGCTTTGTAACAGACATTTCAGCATATTGAAGTCATGTCTCCGAGTTGCCCTTGTCATTTCCAATGAAGTTATCCCTCTTCCAGGAGCCATGCTCCTGTTTTGCCAGCTGATTTAATGATGTTTGTATGAATAGTGTTGAAAGTGACACTCTGCCATTGTGTTGGTTGCAGAGAGGTCATCAGAAATATAGATGGCAAGGAGCAATCAATACATCTCTTTTATACACAGATGGAAGGGAAGTGTTTAAGACAGCAGTTCTATCATCCAAAGGTGCATATATATTCTCAAAGTAGCTGTCTTTAAAAGAATCAATTTTTAATGGGGTTATGGCCTTATCACTTTAAAACTGTTTGGCCAGTCTATAACTTTTACAAATACCTTCATGTCATTTCTAATTTGTGAAGTTCTTTCTCTGCAAAAGTGCCTAGAGTAAAATCTGCAAACAAATAGACCAAAAAACAAATAAGCAAACACCTAATTTTTCTTTGAAAGAAGTTTGTTATATAAAAATTCAAATTCTGTAGGATTTGGAAGAGTTATCTATTAAAATAAAATATCAGTTTTCAAAAATAATAGGTGCATTAAGTGAAGAGCATATGTTTTAAAAAATCTTTAAACTCAGAAGTCAAAAATAATAAATCTTTCATACTAGAGGCTTAATAATTGGAGAGGAGTGAAAAATGGGTTGGTGGGAATTGAGTGTGAGCTCTTTCAAGCTGGATAATGACAGTACTGATGTGAAACTAACTCAAGCTTTTCACCGGAGCTTGACATGGTAGCATTAACAGCCTCGGGGGCTCAGCTGTTCTTGCTGAGACTTACACTATAGTTATCTGCTATATCTGAATCTCACTGCCATTCCACGACACTTTTATTTTAATACAGCAATGCTGATCTAATGACAGTAACTTTTGGCTATGTGTTGAAAGACTTGCAACATCTGTTACATATCAATTTGACCTACTTTAATTTGATCTATGTATACTTAAAATTTGACCCTACAACTTATTTTTCTTAACATTTTATTGGTTTATAATTGGCATATAATAAATAACATACATTCAAAGAGTAAAATTTGATATTTCGCCATGTGTACACCTACGAAATACACTCCACATTCAAGATAATGGAGAAATCTATTAGCTCCAAAAGATTCCTCATATCTTTTTGTAATCCTTCCTTCCTTTTGCTCTCTGTCACATTACACTCTATTCCTTAGCAACTATCAATCTATTTTCTGTTGCTATATATTAATATTAGTTTGCATTTTCTAGAATTTTACATAATAGAAATAATAAGATATTTATTCTTTCTTGGCTAGATTATTTCGTTCATATTTTTTTGATATTAATTTATGTTGACAGGCCTATCAATACTGCATTCCTTTATATTGCTGAATAGTTTCCATCAAATGAATTTATCACATTTTGTTTCTCTATTAACCTGTTGAAGCACATTTGGACTGCTTCCAGATATTTATTATATACAAAGCTGCTATGATCATTCATGTTCAAATCTTTGTGGGGACATATATTTCCATTTTTACTGAGTAACTACCTAGGAGTAGAATCTCTGGATTCCATGGTAAGTGTGTATGTTTAACATTTTAAGACCTTACCAGACTCGAAATTTTTTCCAAAGTGGTTGCATCATTTTACAGTTCAACCAGCAGTGTATGAAAGTTTTAGTTGCTCTGTGTCTTCCCCAAGAATTGGTATGATCATGATCAGTCTTTTGTAAAAAGAAAAATTTTGTTATTAATATTATTTTATTAACAAATCCTAATTATGTACATTTATGGGATACAATGTGATGTTTTGATATATGTATATAATGTAGAATGATTAAATCAATGAATTAACATGTTAGACATTCTAATAGGTATGTAATGCTATCTTATTAGGGTTTTAATTTGTATTTCCTAATAACTAATGATATTTAATATTTTTTTCATGTACTCATTTGGCATCATCACTGATGAAGTGTTTTTCAAATATTTTGTTAATTTTTGCATATGAATTGTTTGCTTTCTCAATATTTAACTCTATGAGTCCTTTATATATTCAGGATACAACTTCACTATCAGATTTGTGATTTACAAATAATTGATCTTCAAGTTGTGGATTTCCTTTTTTACTTAATAGTGATTTTCAAAAACCAGAAATTCTTAATTTTGTTAAAGTTTATTTTTTTAATTTGTTTTTTATGGAACAATTTTTATATTGTTTAATTGTATTCATTTAGTATGATAGCTAAGAAATATTTAATTTAAAAGATTTTTAATCTATTTCCTTTCAGAAGTTTTATAGTTTTAGTTTATATATTTAGGTCTAAGGTAAATTATTAGTTAATTTTTGCATATAGTATGAAATTTTTAATCAACTTTTTTTGCACACAGATGTATAATTGTTACAGCATCATTTGTTGAAAAGATAGTCATTTATCCTCAGAATTGTCTTTGCAAAAACTATTTGTCCAAGTTGGTGTGGGTCTATTGAATTCTTTATCTTTTTCCACTCATCTCTTTATCTTTATGCCAATTCCACGGTGTCCTGATTATGGTACCTTTGTAATAGATCTTGAGGTCAGATAGTGTATATCTTTCAATGTTGTCCTTTTTCAAAGTTTTTTTGGCTAGTCTGGTTCTTTTTATTTCCATATGAATTTTTGAGTCATCTTGCACCAAAACATCTGCTTGAAGTTGGATTGAGATTGTACTGAATCTCTAGATTTACAGATAAACTTGAGCAAGAATTAATATTTTTAACAATGTTCTGATCCATGAGTATATTTTATCTGTCCATTCACTTGGAATTTTTAATTTCTCAGTAATGTTTTGTGTTTTAAGAGTACAAATTATGCAATTTTATCAGTTTTATCAGCATGTATTTCATATTTTAATGCCCCTTTAAATGGTATTGGTTTTTCTATTTTATGACTAGTGCTAGTACATAAAATGCAATTATTTGTCTATATTAGTCTTATATCCTTCACTCTTGATGAATTCAGTTACTAGTTCTAGGTACTTTTTGGGAGATTTTGTTGGCTATTCTTTATAGATGATTATTTGTTCTGCAAATAAGAATAGTTTACTTCTTCCTTTCCACCTTCTTGTCCAGTTGGGTTGCCTGAAATGCCCTGTTGAATAGAAGTACTAGTAATGGATATCTTTGAATTTATATTTGTGTTAAGAGGAGAACATACAGTCTTTCACAATTTCACATGACATTAACTGTAGGCTCTTTTCCAGATATCCTTTTTTAGTAGAGGATATTCTTTTCTTTTCTTGTATATCAAGGATGTTTTATTTAAAATGGATGTTGGATTTTTTTTTTTTTTTGCATCTATTGAGGGGAGCATATGTTTAAAAATCTCTTAAAATTGTAAATTAATTTTGTGATTTGTTAAATGCTACACTATGCAATTCTGAAGTAAACTCTACTTGGTTATGATGGACTTTCCTTTATTTATATAGTTACATTTGAATTGGTAAAGTTTGGTTAAAAATTTTTGCACCTATGTTCAGAGTATATTAGTTTGTACTTTCATTTTTTTGTAAGGTCTCTGCCTGCTTTTGGTATTAGAATAATGCTGATCTCATAGAACGAGTTAGGTAGTATTATATCGTCATCAATTTTCAGGAAATGTTTGGTAGAATTACCCAGTGAAGATATTTAGGGCTGTAATTTTCTTTGTGTAAAAAATTTGAACTACAAACTTAATTCATTTGATAGATAAGTAGCTATTAAGTTTACCTTTGTTCTTGAGTGAATTTTGGTAATTTGTCTCTTTCAAGGCTATGTCCATTTTACCATGACCTAAAATGTTCATAATATTCCCATATTATATTATCTTTTTAACATATGCAGAATATATGATCATATCACCTATTATATTGCTAATTAGCCCTTTTTTTCCCTTCCTGATTTATCTGGCTGGTGATTCAACATTCTTATTAGACATCATGCAGTAGGTTTCCCTGTTTTTATTTTTTTAATTTAGTCTATCTACACTTTTTATAAATATAGTTTATAAGATTTTATTCTTTTATAATTTTTAAGGTGTGTTTTATGGCCCAGAATGTGATCTATCTTTGTGTGTGTCCATGTGAGCTTTCCTTTGCAGTATAGAAGCTTTTTTAGTTTGATGTAATCTCACTTGTTTGTTTTTGCTTTTATTGCCTGTGCTTTTGGTGTCATATCCAGAAAATTATCCCCACACTAATGTCAAGGAGCTTATTCTCTGTGTGTTTTTCCAGGAGTTTTAAAGTTTCAGGTCTTACATTGAAGTCTTTAATCCATTTTGAGGTGCTGTTTGTGTATGGTATAAGATTCAATTTCATTATTTCGCTTGTGGATATTCAGTTTTTTCAACATCAGTTACTGAAATGACTATCCTTTCCCCATTGTGTATTATTGATGCCCTCATCAATATTAGTTGATGTCTATTTCTGGATTTTCTCTTCTGTTCCATTGTTCTATGTGTCTGTTGTTATGCCAGCACCATGCTCTTTGATTATTACAGTTTTATAGTACAATTTGAAATCAGGAAGAGTGATGATATAAATATCTTTTTCAAATGGATATATTTAGACCATTTTCATTTAATGTAATTATTGTATATTAAGAAGTATTCCACCATTTTATTATTCATTTCTATATGTTCCATCTGTTTTATTGAAGCACTTTTGTGATGGTTGTTTTAAAATCCTTGTCAGATTTTAAACTTTCAAATTTCAACATCTGAGTTATCTCATTATTAACATCTGTTGATTATCTTCCCTTATTCAAGATGTGATTTTCTTGGTTCTTTGCATGATGAGTGATTTCAATCGCATCCTGTTTAGGGAATTATATTACAAGATTCCACATCTTCCTTAAATATTCTATTTGATCAGACAGTCAGTCACCTTGTTTAGGTTTAATGTACAAGTGCTGGTTTCTTTAGTGGGCTGTGTTTCCAATGACAATTTAGTTTTAGAGCTATTGCAGTGCTATTCTGGTCTGCTTTGTTCGTGTGATGACAGGAGGCTATACTATGAATGCAGAGGCTGCTCTACATTGCAGTGCAGTTCTCAAACCATTGGGTGCATTGATTCTAGTCAACAACACAGGTCAATAAGGATCTTTCCAGACTTCCTATGAGGTTTAAAGAATCATTTTCTCTAGTTCCCTCCTTTCTGAGATGCTACCTCCACTGCCTACTTGAGTGAGGCTGGGTGCAACTTTCCATCACTGGGCTGCAACTGGAAGTCTAGAGTCCCTGTAGTCTCCACTGACACCACACCAGAGGGTTTGGGGAATGCTGTCCTGGGTCATTCCATGCCAGCCCTCCCCATTGACACCACAGTGGGTGGAGGGGTTGTCATCTGTGGTGTTTGTTCCTAAAGTCCTGAAATCCATATCCAGTCCAACTTTGTATTCCATCTTTTGTAAACCTCTCACTATTGTATGTTGTATTATTAATATGTCCTTAGTTAGGAGGAACAGAGAGAAATAAATTTACACCACTTGTCATGAAAATAGATTTTAAAAAATCAAGAATACCTGTTAATATCTTATGGAATTGCATGTCTTTAGAAGCTGGTTGTGAAATTCTACTGAATTATTTATATAGAAATAAAGGACATTATTAGTTTTTAATGCCCATTACTCCCTACCTCTATCTACCTGTATCCACTTTTAAGCATAAAGCAGAATGAAGTAAAATATACTATTGCACAGATGTAGTCTTCAATTTAAGAGCCATCATTAAGTAACTGCAGAAGTTCAGGCAAATATTTAACTTGTCATTCTCAATTTTTATATTTCCAAAAGGAAAATGGAATGATATTATGTCTATTCCCCAACATCTTCTCCATCTCTTATACTCATTTCCAACCAATTAGGGTAGTTACATCCCACTTGCTTTAGTGATGTTGTAAATATAATTTAGTCCAATTAAGGCATGAAAAGAGGCATACACAAGGCTTCTGGGAATGAAAGGCCAAGCTTTTTCTAGCTGGGTGTGATCAAGGTACATATTAACCCAGTTATTTCTTTAAACCAGTGTGCAACCATGAGGTGAACCAGACTTAGGATGAAACTTATACTATGTAAAGAAGAACAAAAATAGAAAAAAACATGGACCATTAAGTACATTAAGGAAGTATTGAATCAAACAGACTTGAAACCTGTCTTTTTTCTGGACATCTTTGAATGTGATATACTATTTTTTAAAAAGCTAGTTAAGTCAATGGGAGTTGAGCTGTATAATTTGCAGTGTCTTAACTAATGTGGAGAATAATAATAAACTCTGACTTAAAGAATGGTGAAAATTAAGTGAAATAATAAATATTGAGTACATAGCACAATTTCAGGCACATAAAAGGAGTTCAGAAAATGGAATTGATTATTTTAGATTTTTGGATGTTAAGATTGGAGTTAGGAAGATTAATCTCATATAGAACATGGCAATTCAAGTTTTTGTAGACAGTGTATATTACTAGAAATAGGCATTTTCCCTTCTTTGCACTATAAGTTAATTTGCTTTGGGTATTGACCATGAAATATATATAGCTTTAAACCACTCTGAGATAGAGGCCTCTCCACTCCTATGGTTACATTTCAAACTCTTTTTTGTTGAGGTTCACTGAAGGCCTCTTAGTTTAGAATTTCTTAATTGAAGATTGTTACTTAACCATCAGTTTTATTTTTAAAAAGGCATTTAGTCATCTAGGCATTGTTACTTTCGGATTTGACGCTATTAAGAAATGATAGTGTCTTAAGAAAGACTTAAGATATTAAAAAACATATTAATAGACTGGGATGTGCCAAAAATTTTTAAAAATATAAATAACTAGATTCTCACAAATACTTTGTTTTTATACACGAAGTACACTCCTCACTGTTAATATTGATGCTTTGCCAGTTTTAGACCAACATATAGACTCATCAATATTGTGGAAATGCATGTAACATATCAATGACTTTCTTAAAAATCTTTACTATGATTAGATATTAAAACAATGGCTGGATTCAGAGATGTAGCTGGTTTTTCAGTGAGCCAAGATTGTCAAAGTTATCACAATTATTGCTTCTAGAATTTTTGAAACATTTTAATCCAGAATTTAAATTTCCTGAGTACAACATATTAATGTCTATAGTAACAAACATATTATCAGTATGTTTACACATTTATATAAGCAACTCTAAGGCTTAATTGGCACTTTTTTAGTAATTTGATTTCCCATGGGGAAAACTACTTCTAGAAGAGGAGAGTATTACATTTAAAAAAATTACTTAACACAGAGGCAAACATGAAAATTACCGGTGTTTAAAATTATGCATTCATTTTGTTGCATAGCATTCATTATATTAAAATCATTTCTACATCAGCAACACTGTAGGCTAGAACTGATTGTCCTGGATGTCATTGTAAGGTTACAGAAAGGTGTTTAAATTTGGAAATATATGGCTACTAAAAGTATAAGGGTGAATATTATCTTATTATATAATTAATGTTCTTGGTTGAATATAATATTTTCTACTTTGACTTGGGCAATTCTATTAAGATAGTTTTTAAGACACCTAGAAGTATGAATTTAGTAAAAAAAATTCTATCTTCAAGAATGCAGGTGTTATATCATATGAAGAACATCTGCTGAACCAGCTGTTGTCACCATTTAAGTTCAATCTGTTGCCAAGAAGCATTTTCCCCCAATTGTTTTATTTGTTCATTTGGGGAGAATGATCTGGGACTGAGTGCCAAGGCTAGATGTGATTATTACAGAAAGAGTGATTTGGTGGGCCTCAAGTGGGCCGTCATGTCTTTGCAAATCGAATGGTCTGAATCGCTGCCAGGACATATTGGAGTGTAGTTGATAGATATACTGAATGGCACTGTTAACAGTGATGGTGAAATATTTCGCTTTAGTGAAGGTGAATGTGAACTCTGCACTGGAACCTGCTATACGTATAGTCATTTAACCAGAACAAAATACCTGTTATGCACTGGGCTCAGGTAATGGAGCCAAGAGTCTGAC
The DNA here is from genome assembly GCA_028533085.1 of Varecia variegata. Taxonomy (NCBI): domain Eukaryota; kingdom Metazoa; phylum Chordata; class Mammalia; order Primates; family Lemuridae; genus Varecia; species Varecia variegata. The sequence goes on from CM052438.1 coordinate 63,762,294, forward strand.
CTATGCAGTCAAAATGAATTGCAGGCTGAGCATGAAACTCAGTTAATTTTGGCGATGTAAAGTAACACCCACATTATCTAGGTCAGCTGTCTACATTTTCTTTTCCTGGATGACTGCTAAACTCTCAACTTTGTAAACCGCAGAAAAGATTCAAGATATGAGTTTGATTTAGTTGTAACGATATAAATAGATGCTCAAATATCAGTGAGAATTACCTCCAATTATTCAGCATGAGAATGAGATCAGAAACATAGAATTATTTCTCTTGTACTTTGTCTCACAAATATATCTCTAATTAGAAGAATGCAGTGATTTGTATGTATTTCTTGTACATTTGCCCCAGGCAATCACAAACCTCTGAATTGACCTGTCCATCAGGAGAAAAGAGAGCTGAGACTAGATGTTAAACGTACCATGTTCGATTTCTTAAACTGTGATACAAGCAAAATTCCACCAAGGACAAAAATAACAAAAAAAAAAAATAGATTTTTACAAATACTTTTACATTGTGCTAGGGGAGAAAGAAACCACAGGATAAAATGAACTATGTGTCCATGATGTTACCGAAATGTCCATTTATTTATTTGTTTTTTTTTGGGGGGGAGTTTAACCTTTTTATTTACTTATTTATTTTTTATTTCAGAATATTACGGGGGGATAAACACTTTGGTTATATAGATTGCCTTTGCACTGCCTGAGTCAGAGCTACAAGCATGTCCATCCCCCAGACAGTAAACACTGCACCCATTAGGTGTGAATTTAAATCATTTACATTGGTGCATTATTAAGTTAAATGCCTTCCTTTTTAAGACAAAGAAAATATATTTCATACTACTGAGACTTTATCTCTTAGACATCTAAAGGATATAGGTTTTCTCTTCTCTAGCATTAGATCAGTTTCTCTGAAAAAGTTAGAAACGCCGCAGTATTGCTGAACACTGATACCCGGACATTCTACGAGGAAACCCAAATTCATACTGGGTTTCAGTTGGGAAGGAGAGCAACTTTGCTTAGTATTAGTATTGGACTATTCAAAAATTAAATGATTTGATGAAAAATCTTGATAAAATTGTTGATAATGTATAATATTTTTATGCTCAAAGAAAGTGATGCCATTAAGGAGGCAGTCCCTAATTCCTTGGGATCAGGTCTTTACTCCTCTTCATTTATAAAAGTCATCACTTTACCATATTCTTATTTTCCTGGACACTGCCCTTTAAGTCCATAACCTCCAACGACAATGTCTCCTTCCTGCCCCCCTCCTCTACACCTTTAAATCACGAAGTGGCCCTCACTGCAGTCAACACCCGAAAACCTCAGGCTTTCACCTGGGCTGACATCAGATGAAGAATGCTTTTAGATATCACACTCAGGAGTTTGGAATTTACTTTCATGTGAAGGGGAGCAATAAACATTTTTGACCAACGGTTAAGTAGAGAGATGACATGCTCAGATTTCATTATGTCATTAATAAAAAAAAATCCCTATTTTTCATATAGTAAAAACTGCCACAGAAAATTCCACATATTTGTCAAGTTAGCTGCTAGAATCTTGGTAAAGGGTGTGAAAGCTGCACCATGAGAAGGCAGGAAGATTCTGCAATAAGAGCCAGTTATTGTAAAAAAATGACGGAGAAAGGGAATAGGAAGAAGATGTAGCACACATAAGATAAAAAGGAGACAATAAAAAAAATAAAAAGGAGATGATGTAAGAGACGTACTGACTGTGGCTTAGTTCATTGAGGAGCTCTCTAAAAGACATTAAAGGGAAGGAAAAGAGAAAAAAAAAATCAATTCCATGAAAAGACGAGGAGGAACCTGCAATGCATATTAGTAAGTGAAAGAAACTAATTTGAAAAGGCGACAGACTGTATGATTCCAATCATATGACATTCCAGAAAAGGAAAAACTATGGAGACAGTAAAAAGACTGGTGGTTACCAGGGGTTAGGGGAATGGAAGAATTAATTACAGAGCGCAGAGGATTTTTAAGGCAGTGAAAATACTGTGTATGATACTTTAATGGTGGATTGATGCCATTATACATTTTTCAAAACCCATGGAATATACAACATTAAGAGTGAACCCTAATGTAAACTATGGAATCTGGGTGATAATGTTGCACCAGTGTAGGTTCATCAATTGAATTGTAACAAATGTACCAGTCTAGTGGGGGATGTTGACAATGGGGGAGGCTGTGCCCATGTTGGGGCAGTGGGTACATGAAATCTCTCTGTACTTTCCACTCAATTTTGCTATGAACCTAAAACTGCTCTAAAAAATAAAATCTATTAAAATAAAAAAGAGGATGCAGAGAAGCATTGGCAAACTATGCCTTGCCAAGTGTCTCAATTTGCCAAGAGAGTTCTCTGACCTGGTGAGAGGGAAAAACAGGAAATGGAATGAGGCTGGAGAAACTCTCTTCTGCCCAGCACGGAGTTTGACTTCTCCAAGGAAAAGGCTGGAGCATTACAGAATATTTAGTCTTGACTTGTGAGAAGCAGTGACTTGAGTGCTGCAGTGATACTTTAAGGCACTTTCACAGAGTCAATTATTGTGGCTCTTCCCTGCTGAGAGTTCAGGATGATCAGGGTGTGGGAGCAGGTAACTGGGTAGGAACAAACTTGCATCCACTTCAGCAGCAGAGTGCAGGGGTACTTTGGCATAGGCCTGCGTGGTTTTTATATTACATTAATGCAGTCATACAAAAAGTAGGTCAATCACATAATGTTCCCATATCCCAGGAATTATCTCTATATTTTGAAACAGAGAGTATATAGGAAGACCAGTCACAGAATATCTTTTTGTACTAATCACGCCTTAATTATTCCACCCTAAATTGAGGAATGAGTTTAGGGGAATTATCCATTCATCTATTTAGCTTGGGGAACTATCTATTATACATATGTTTGAAGTCTTCTAATTTGGGTCCAAATCCAGACTCTAAAAGTACAGGGCACCAGTTCCAAAAAAAAAAAAAATGTCTTTTTACTATGTTAGTTTCATGAGAAATCTTATTTTTTAAACTCTGAAATATAAGAATATAAGAAAGGATGCTCGGAGGCAGAACCAGAGACACACAAAGCAAAATAACTTTCTTTCTTTTCTTTCTTTTTTTCTTTCTTACTTTGCTTTTCTCTCTCCTTCTTTCTTTCCTTCCTTCCTTCTTTCCTCCCTTCCTTCCTCCCTTCCTTTTTTCAAGGCAAGTCTAAAAAGAAGTCTATTGAGGAAGGACAAGATAGGTTTACAGAGTAAGAGCAAGATAGGTTTGCCACAGACAACAAACAGACCCCTCTGTGATAACAAAAGGGCCAAAATGACTTCTTTCCACCCATGAAGTAATGTACGTACTGCATGCAGAACTTACAGCTATTTTTACATGAAGATTTCTGAGTGACACTGATCAAAAACAGAGCATCAGTAGACAATTTAACACGGAGATCAGTTTTTTAATGTTTTAAGGCATTGGTCCCCAACTTTTTTGTCACCAGGGACCAGTTTCATGGAGGACAATCTTTCCATGGATGGGGTGGGGATGGGGGTTGGGGCGGTAGGCGGAGCTCAGGCAGTGAGGGGAGCATGGGGAGCTGCTCTAAATACAGATGAAGCTTCCCTCACCCACCTGCTGCTCACCTCCTGCTGTGAGGCCCCTAGCAATGGAAGACAGTTTTTCCAATGACTGGGGTGGGAGTGTGTGTGTGTGGGTAGGTGGCAAAAGATTTTCTTTTGTGGCATGACAGGGGCAGATGCCATGATACTGTTGTTTGTAGAGTGAATGATATATACAGAAATTAAACAATGAAGCCAACATTTACAAGAGCATGGGTTTGAAAGAGCAGTGATGCGATACAAAAAGTAATATCTGGAGAAGAATGAGGGATGTGGAATGAAGGGACATTTTTCATTTGCTTTGTTTTGTTTTAATGTGAGAGACTTAAACACACTCAACATTTAATTAAAAAAAACAAAGTTAAGTCAGATAAAACATGCAAAAGAGAAAAGAAAACAATGAAGAATGTAAAATTCCTGAGAAATCTGGAGATGTGGCATTGAAAACATAGGTGGGGGGAGAATGAGAGAAAGAATACTTGTTCTAATTATGGTGGCCTTGTTTTTTAAGTCTTTAGCCTGAAGGAAAGTAGAGAAACATAGGGAACATTTTAGTTTTAGAAGCAATTTTGTTTTTATTTTCCCTTGCTTATTTTCCTGAGTTTAGATATCAGATTTATGGAAACATTGGTGACGTAGAAAGACCAGGGGCATTTGAATCCACATAGTTGTATCTGAATGCCAACACTGTGGTTTAGCTAGTGACATGATCTCTGGTAAATCACCCAAATCTCTCTGAGCCCAGTTTGTCATCTAAAAAATTTAAATAATTACATCACTTTAAAGGCTTTAAACTGAAGGCTAAATGATCTAATGGAATACAAAACACCTACTGGTGTGTTTTTCACATGGTATGCACTCATACAATTAAAATTAACTAATCTTAATTCCTTTCTCACTTTAGTCTGATGAAAGATTAAAATTTTAATTTCAAGGTTTACATGAGAAATGTGATCTTTTCCTCTAAATATAAACTTAAAATTTGTGGTTTGTGGTTGGTTTGTGTCTTGTCTGGACAGCCATAAACTCTACTGATGCAGAGTTCTTCCTCATTTTGCTGAAGGAGGAATTAGTTTTGACAAAAACATTTTGGTTACTTATATTGGCACCTAGGGAGCTTTTTATTATGGCCAACTAAATGAATCTCCCTCTCTCTGATAATGTGTGTCCGAGCAAGTATTGGAAAGTGATAAATTTAGCTCTGCTTCTCAATGAATGTACTGTCTCAAATCAAAGCTCACCCATCAGGGCCTTTGCTCTGGCCTCTAAGACCACCATATTTAACGTTCAGAACTCAAGTAGCCATGTATTCTGTGCCACTCATAAAATCCACGATGCTTCAAACATTCTTGCCTTGACTATAGTGATTTAGTTGGGTCTTAGAATCCCTCTGCTTGCGTTAGTTACATCAAGTACTAGCTATGTGACCTTGTAGGAAAGTAAGACATGAGCAGAGGAAGTATGATATGGGCCCTGTAAACAAATGGGGTTAAGCAATCCTCCTGCCTCAGCCTCCCCAGTAGCTGGGACTATAGGCATATGCCACCGTGCCCAGCTAATTTTTTCTAATTTTTTAAGTTGTCCAGCTAATTTCTTTCTATTTTTAGTAGAGATGGAGTCTCGTTCTTGCTGAGGCTGGTCTCGACCTCCTGACTTCAAATGATTCTCCCCCCTTGGCCTCCAAGAGTGCTAGGATTACAGACATGAGCTACCACGCCTGGCCCATATGTGACTTTCTTGACATAGTTTCCCCATTTGTAAAATTAGGGACTTGAAGAGATGATTTCTAAAGTTTCTATGTCCCTTGCATCACAGATGTTCTATGATGATATAATTTTATATTACACATCATCATGATAAATTCATCCAGCAATGTTAAGGATGAGTAGGTCATTTTTCTCTGGTAAATTCCATTTGAAAGGACTATCATGTAGGTTGAAATTTTTTAAATTCAAGTAAAAATAATGAAATTTTGGCTACCATCAGAGACAAGCATAACCTTCCTCTTTGCCAAGGAGTTTGCTCCACAGTATCAGATACTAATTAGGCTTATGCTACTGTCAGAAATGTTGCAGTCTTTACAGTGTATATCTAAATTGCTAATCTGGAACAAAGATAGAGAACCTTTTATTTCTTTATACTCTATAGTGGATATATTATTTATCTTAATATCTCCCAATAAAATGTATAAGTGAACATAAGCAGAAAGCTGTACCAGAAAAAGCATTGACTAGGTTCAGGGGTTACTAAAGATAATTAACTTAATAACTTTGAGTCTTAAATTTCATCACTGTAAAATGGGAGAATAATATCTCCCATTTTACTCCATAGGTATGCTTTCATTCCAGCAGTAGGGTGAATATACAGTTTTCATCTAAATCAGGATACTTTTTAAAGTTCAAGTGGGACAATATTAATAATAACACCAGAATAACCACATCTGTTCTGAGCAAACTAAGATGTATGCTTATTCTACCTAAAAAGCAGGATCAAATGAAATCATGCTTGACATAGGGCTGAAAGACTCAATAGTTGTACAAATGCAGGCTGCTGTGAAATCTTATAACACAAATGTGCTTTTGGTGAAGAGATAGGGAGATTGCTGGGCTATTTCCAGTTTATAAGTGGAGAAACAGGGTTATGGCAGAGTTATTAGTATTAATTACCCAGATTTGTATGAGGAGGAGATTGTGAGAATAGAAAGTTGCAGGATTACTGGTTATTAGATTAATGCTGAGTGATTTAATGATTGACTAATTACTAGACTGACATCCAGTGTGGCAATGGGAATACAAATTTTATTCTAAATATAAGGGAACCTGTATCTAGTTTCTGTACCATAGATGAACAAACAAATTATGTACTCAGGACTTTTCAGAGTCATTTTCTCACATTAAACTATATTCTAAAATTTATGAATAGGAGCCCTTTGTCTGGAACCATTTAGATTATTTGTTATCCTCTTTTTTATTGTCTTAATAGAAAATACTCTACCAAGTATTAGCTTCTGTTGGCCTAGGCAGATATGTCTACAATAGAAATATTCATATATAAGCATTCGAGAAAAGCATAATAATAGTTCTGATTTAAACTGCTTGTTTAATCTTTACTGACTTGTAAAAGCTTTGGGGGATCCAGTTTGAATCACCATGCACAAATGAAATGTTAAATATTTGGTCTTCCACATTATATTCACAGTATTCCAAAAATAAGATATTTGAAGTCAAGGTTATGTAGATATTTAAGAACTTTTGTTTGGGGGTTGTTCATTCTCAGAGTAAACCACTTTAAGCTGTTTGACAGTATTAAGTGCATTCTGAACACATACATTATTTTGGCTTTTAGGTTCACTAAACTTGTCATCCAAACGGGGGCTCTTTATTGCATGGGGTGAGAATAATAAGAGCACACAGATCAGTGCTGAGATCATGAGATCCATTTCATCATTGTTTAGCAATCTAACCAAAGGAATTCTTAAACAAATCTTATTAGTCTAGTTATGAACGTAAGCCCCTGAAGTTAGCTATCTGTGATTCATTTATGTGGCTACTCACTTCCATTTCCTATTAATAATGTGTTTATCGTATCACTGTATTCAAGGGTTTAGAATTTTATCTGATATATAAACACACTTAATACATTTTGCAATGCAAGTTTTCATGTATTTAATAAAATGCTCTATAAAGTTTATTATTAATGTGTAAATTTCATAGATAACTGAGTAGAGACTATATCTACTATTTAGATCATACTCTAAACATTATACAACAATTTTAATGTGTTATTTAGATGACTTCAGAATGTGAAATGAAGGGCTTAACATGAACCTGAAACAGTTTAGTTGACATACTTATTTCTGGAGTAATTTCTAAGTTCTAATAGAGATCCATGCGCATAAAACCTCCTTTGAAACTCTATATTTTAAGTAGATCTGGATATGCAATGGAACATTTTTTCCTCTGAAATAAAAACCATGAACCAAATAAAATTCATCATTTTCCCCTCAGCAATATCTAAGTTACGATGTGTTTCTATTACGACATTTTGTACTTTGCCTTCTTTAATATCAAGGTTACTTTTCTGGCAGGTATCCTACTTTCTATTTTCAAGAAAGAGGTTTTAAACAACAACAACAACAACAACAATAGCAAATGCCTTCCTATGCTGTTTTGAAATCAGTGTGAAGTGGTAAATCAACCAAGTGAGACAGATGCCCAGATTAGGGTCCAGAAGGGAGCAGAAAATGACACAGAGAGGGAAATGTCATGGTTAGAAAGGGAAGCTAAGGACTTTTAAACACCATGAATGGGGTAGATCATCATAGAAATGAAGATAACTAAGGTGGTATTGAAAATATACACAGAAGTTTAGTGGCCTGTACAGTCTAGAGAAACAAGAGGCAAAGGGTTTTGGTAGAGACACCACACCCTGTCTTTCTAAACTTAATAGAGTGAGTGTCCCATTGGAAAGATGCCTGCCTAGACTACCTTTGATTGTCAAAAATATCACAGAAGACCAATAGACTATATTATGATCTTATATTTCTCAGGGGAAGATTTTTAAAGTTTTGCTTATTCAAATAAAAAGAGATGAGTTAATAAAACTATCCAGATTTCTTTGTTGTTATATTTATGATTTACATTATCAAATTAAATTTCTTGCACAGAATCACCTTGTATAAGTTTAAACAGTCTCAACTCTTTTCTCAGTTCAGGTAATCCTTGGAAAGCTTCAGTTCTAAAGTACCAAACCAGCTTGAGCAAATAATCAAATTCTGAACTGTTCACAGTCTGGTGTTCACAGCCCTTTGTCCTCTCAGAAGCATGCATCAGAGAACATTCTAACATACTTGGTACTGTATATATGCATGTTTCTGAGGTTTCCTTCCTATTTCTTATTGGAACATAAAGCAATAGACAACTGTGTTATCTTGAATGGCAGGGAAGGAAAGTTAAAGAAACTAAATGCCAATGCAAAGGAAGAAGCTAATTTGTATGCTAAATGATCCGATTCCTGGACCTTGCCCCTGAAAAAAGAGGCTGAATTACTAAAGCAAAGCCTTGAAGTATCATAGAAAAATATTTTAAAATTGCTTTGACAAGGTTTCTGGTACAGAAGATGAGCAGAATTTGCTTATATATCCTAATTATAAACCTGCAGTACCACCTTTTCTCTTTGGGTTGTTGATTATAGCTGTGGCTGGTTAAAGCTAGACTGAAGATAAAATTTTGACATGAAGTAAGTTTTGAAAAGATTGTTAAGGAAATGGACCTAATATTTGGTTGAGCACTTATAATGTGTGAAGCATTTTCATATTACTTCATAGCATCTGGGTGAAGGAATTACCATCATCTTCACTCTTTAAATGAGAAAACCTCCCCAGTTCAGAGCCAAGTAGCAGAGATCCATCTGACTCCGTAAAAGTTCTGACTCTATTGCCCTACACAATATATTAGCATTCCTATAATAAATTGAAAATAAAATAAATATTTCTCAATTGCTCTTACAATGCATTATATGGTGTAAATTTTGCTAAAACAAAAGAAAAATATCTGCTATTTATATAGGTGCCATGTTTGCTAGAGGAAAGATAGTGGCCTACATTGAGCATGAGTCAAATCACAAGAAAAAGCAGAAGTGAACAAAACAGAGATGTCCACACTGAGTTCCCTTCTTTGTTCCCAAGTCTGCTACTTTCAGTGAGAGAGATTTCATATTCTCTGTCTGACTTAGGAAGTGAAGAAACTTGTAGTCTGTGGAAATAAAGTTATGTTCATGACTCTTATCACTTCTTCAATTTTTAAATTCCAAATGTAGAAGTAATTCATGTTCATTTTACGTCATGAAACAATGAAAATATTTTTTTAAATGTAAAGTATCTCCTCCCAGACCTCTCTATTAATAACAGTTTAATGGTATCTCTTATGATTCTTATCCAAACACATATATGGGGCTTTATTGCTTTTCTTAAAAATGTGATAATTATTTTGACCCTAGTCAGTTGTCCAAATTAAGATATATTTCTAATTCTTTTTTTAATAACTACATTAACATCCAGAATATGATCACATAATAACATACATATTTAAATATTCTAGCTATTATAAATAATGCTGCAATGTTCAATGTTCTGTAAGTATCAGTGATTTTTTTTTTCTTTTTTTAAGAAATGAGGTCTCAGTATGTTACCCAGGCTGGAGTGAGTGCAGTGGCTATTTACAAGGGCTATGTTTTACAAGGACTGTCATTAATTATAGTGAAACAGTTATTTTATCCCATGCATGGACATTTTTATGATTTTTGTGGGTTTTTTGGTATACATCATGTGTACATCATGTTTGGAATCTAAGGCTGATTGCATTGAGGCATGACCGATGATGTAAAACACATTTTTAAAAATATTGACTTCATCTAACACTCACTAACATAATTCAGCATCTTCAACCAAATTATTAAAACTTAATCTCAAAAACATACCACAAAAGCTGTAAGACTGGTACCAATTATAGCAAGGGGTAATTTTTTTTATCTCTGTTACAAAAATGAACTATTAAGTCAATTTAAGGCATCAATAATTTCATTAGACTTTTGGTATTTTTAATTTCTACATTTGGCATACAATAAATTATATCATATATGTATGTAAATTAAATTCTCATTTATCATTAAATTGTAATATTTATCTTGATTTTCTTTGTTTCAATTTTTTTTGAAGTCTAAAGATATCAAGTCAGAGCTGATGAGATTTGGCCAAAAGCTGCCCTTTAGTAAGTAACATAAAAATAGTTTGATGATAATAGTAAATGAAATCTGAACTTAGAACAATAACTGTATTAGGGTTCTCCAGAGAGACAGAACCAATGGGATATGTGTGTGTGTGTGTGTGTGTGTGTGTGTATACACACAGATATGTGAGAGGGGATTTATTAGGGGAATTGGCTCACACAATTAGGGAGCCTGAGAAGTCCTACTATAGGCCATCTGCGGGCTTGAGACCCTGGGATACCAGTAGATTGGTTCAGTCCAAGTATGAAAACCTCAGGACCAGGGAAGCCAGTGGTGCAACTTCCAACTTGAGGCCAAAGGCCTGAGAACCTAGGGGCTGCTGGTGTAAGTCCTGGAGTCTAGAGGCTGGAGAGCCTGAAGTTCTGATGTCCAAGGGGAGGAGAGGAGTGCTCCAGCTTCAGGAGAGAAAGAAAAAAAATTCTTTCCTCTATATTTATGTTCTATCTGGTCCCCCAGCCAATCAGATGGTGCCCACTAATATTGAGAGCTGGTCTCCCCATAGTCCATGGACACACACACCCAGAAATCATGATTTACCAGTGCTCTAGGTATTCCTTAATCCAGTCAAGTTGACACCTAAAATTAACCATCACACTAACAAAATAGAATATCAAAGAAATAATGGGAAGGACAGGAAATAAAACAGAGGGACATACATTTCTGAGGTTTGGAGATGATTAGTACTAGAAAGGAAAGTATTAATCATGTGATACTGTTTAATCTTTTAGCCATGATTTTTTGGAGGTGCTGTTTTCACCTTCAAATTAAAGAATGAATATGGAAGGGTCACATCATAACTATCAAAGTATAGTTACAATCAAAGTATTTCACAGTTTAATAGAAACTCATAAATACAGTTGATGCACTTTATGGAATAAAGCTAAAGAGGTTTTTAAGCAACTTTTCCAAAAATTTTGACTTTATTGTCATTTGAAATCATCTTCAGGTAGTGAATGAAATAGCTTGCTGAGGAAAGTTAAATATCGAGGGAAATAGAGTCCACCAAACAATTAGTATGATTTAATTATTTCTTCCAATTTAGGCCAACCATTAAGGGTCAAGATGGTTCAAGCTTAAGTGAGTTAGAATGACCTGTCTCAACCTTCCTACTCTTTATCTTCTCGTGTAAGATGCAGCAAGGCCACTGAGCATATGGAGACAGCTTGTTTGGAAAACATTTGAAATACATTTTAATTTGTACATCCAAACACAACAATCAAGTCAGTCCACTTTGTTTCTGGCTTCACTTCCGCCCTGAGCTGCACTGTGTGCTATCAAATAAATAAACATTTCTCACTTGGGGCAGAGCTCTGAAGCCAAATTAGACTGAAGCCAAGTGCTATTGAATGACAATTTAACATTGAACTAGACTAGCATAATTTATCTATTCAAACTTGAACAGTTTAAAATATAATACTCAAATATTGTTATTATTAACAGAAACGTATTTAAAAGATTCTTAGACTTCATCAACAATGTATCTAGACAATGAGTATTGGGTGGTAAGTCATCATTCTCTGGCTCTGACATTTTGATCCAGCCAAGCCAAGGTTAGTATTTATCCAGTTGCTTGAGTTCCCCTGTTGTGCTGCGTTTGGAGTGACTTTAACTTCCAAGGCATTTTAAAAAGGTAACTGATACTTTCTTACATGAATAAACAACAGAGCAACACCAAAAACTCATTACATTGACTAATTTGTTTACTTGTTAACCACATTTGCCCCCAAGTAAAAAAAAATAGACTGAGTTGGAAGTGTGGATTCTAATACAATTGATTAAAGGGTAATTATAGACCTGCCTTATCTAAAAATTACTAACCACATATGACAATTAAAAATTTTAAATTAATTTTAAAAAATTACAAATTCTGCTTCTTAGTCATATAAACCACAATTCAAGATTTCAGTACCCATTTGCAACTGGTGTCCACTGTACTGGACAGTGCAGATATAGAATATCTGTATAGATTAAGAAAATTCTATTGGACAGTGTTGCTACATAGAATCATGTGTCCTTTGCCCAGGGCTTTGTACTTTGCTCCTCCTCCTGTACATTGCAATACTGTGCTTTGCTAGCAATGCTACTGATTCAGGGTGACTGGATTGTATTGCACTCATGCCCTACTGAGCATTTCAAAATCATGTTCTGGTGCCAGAAGTAAATTTATAATTTCTATCATCTATTCCAAATTACCACTCTTACACCATTTCCCAACTAGTAAATTTGTGTGTACTTACAGTTAAATTTTTTATTCTATTAACAATGTGCCTTGTATTATATTTTTATGTGTGAAATTAGAGATTTTGCTTTTATGCATATATTCATTTGGCTCTAAAAGCTTTGGAGAAGTGTGGCTTTGCATCATATTGCCAACTATTAATTTTTGGTTTTAGAAATCTTGTTAATGCATCATTCTACCTTTGATCAGATATGCATCAGTTTATAATAGATTATATATAAAACTGATTAATTTGGGGGATATCACTGCTCATTATATGGCTCAGTTCATAATTTTAAATATAGCTTTTCTAATTTTTTAAAATTATAAACAATGCTGAGAGTGATTTTTTGAGAAATACAAAAACTATATTTTTCCCCTAGTTGAATAGGAGAGTAAAATGTTTTAATATTCTGTCTTAAGTCTAAAAATAAAACATATTTTAGATATCAAATGTGAATTGATATCATGCAACAAATATTTGGGTCTTATCCATATTATGAAAAAAGGTATTATTGTTTCTTAAGCTTATGGGCATAAAGTTGTATAATTAATTGTTATGATATAATACTTTTAAATATTTCAGAATATTTATTTTCATGTTTCATTTTTAATATTTTCATTTACTTATTTAAAAATTATGTTTTAAACATCTACTTAAGCATCAATGTCAATATATGATCAAAAAACTTGATAGAATAAAGTAAATTTCTAAAATTAAGGAAGTATTTTAGCATTCAGCATATCTATCCCCATATATATGTGTGTGATGAATTGTAAAAGCATTGGAAAAGCCCTCCAGGGTCTTTCATAATGCACATTCCAAAATTCATGAGGAAACTTAGAAATTCTACAAATCCAAAGTGAAAAAAAATCACCTATTATCAACTAAAAATAATCACTGTTACATTTTTGATATGTGGTCTTATGGATAATCTACCACATATGTATACACGTGTGTAAATACATATTTTTATATATTTAAACATTCATCTAAACCAATTTTAAAATGAGATCATACTTTTTATATTTTGTTTTATATATACTTTGTCCATGTGTAATCATTGTGTCTTATGTAATGTCTTGTGAAACATTCTTTATTCTATTATCTTCTATAGTAGCATTTAAAATAGATATATGTTCTTCCATTGTATGGTTTGGAAGGAGAAAAATCAACTGAGGACATTAGTTCACACGTTTGTTAAAATGTGTCAATTTGATAACAGCAGCAAGACAAGTTTTCTGAGGAAGTGAGGAGCTTAAAAATTTTATAGGGCAGATCGTCTAAGGTCAGGCAAAGTTGCATTAATTGTGGAAGAGGATGTCAGTGCAGTAAGACTGTGGTCACAGTGTACCAGCTGTTGGCTAGTCATTTTGGGTTTAAGAGGAATAGAAAAAAGTAGCTGGGCAATAAGGTCTTGCAAGGGTCACCTTGGAAAATTTTTAGTTTTTCAGGGTCTTTCACAATGTATATACCATAATTTATTTAATCAAAAAGTAATCAAGCCACTATTTTAGATATTATTTTCCTCATTTAATTAAAAAAGCCAATGTTTAGATGAGTTTTTCTAACTCTTTGTACTCTCTACATATTTTCTTAGGCTTTATTTATAAAAATATATACTCATAAGAATGGAATCTGAATCAAACAGGTACATTTTTTAATGTATTAGGTGCCACGTTTATATTTTTTTGCACATATGGTAACAGCTTCTTTCTTGCTTATTATGTTTGCTTAGACCGATTATCTGATTATATCTCTTTTTCAAAGATCCCTGAATACTTTCCTTGTGTTATTGCTGGTAAATGCAAGGTCAATATGAAAGTCACAAACCTAACTCAAACAGAGGTTTGAAATAGGGTGCAGTGTGCACCGTCTAGGAGATGGACATGCTTGAAGTTCTGACTTGTGTGGGGCAAAGGCAATATACGTAACCTAAACATTTGTACCCCCATAATATGCTGAAATAAAAAAAAATTAAAAGTTTAAATAAAAGAAATAGTGCTTGCACATTTTCATCTCTCTTCTCTCCATGTGATTGATCTCTTTGAGAGTATGTCCAGGCTAGTCTCTTAGAATAATGTGATGAATTTATAGAGGAGAGTGTAGTGATGCAGTTAAGGCCATTGTAGACTAGGCAGCACTCCGCTGACCCACTAGTTTACCAAAGACACATGAGCAAGCACAGCTGAGATCAAACTAGGCTCATACTAGCAAAACAAGCCTGAATACCCATAGATTCATATACAGGAAAGAACATCTATTGCCATATGCCAATAAAATGTGTGGCTGTCTGTTAGGCAACATTTTTGTGCTAATAGATCACTGATAAACTGGCCAAACTAAAGTACGGACAAAGCCAATGTACCCTATTGCTTCCAACTATTCCAAATTCAAGGAGGAAATATTTAAGTGTGAAATGTGTACATATATGAGTAAAAGACAGAGAGAGAGAGAGAGGTATTAATAACACAGGAAAACCAAAAAGTCCAGTACAAGAAATTATGAGAACTTTGTGGAATTTGGATGGAAGATGGCATTAGATATACAGAATAAAAATTCCAGCAGAAACCACAGTTTCAAACTTGCAGGAGAAATGCTGCAAGGTTTTAAAGATCATTATAGGAAAACCCCTATTTCAGATGTAATAAACATTAGGTGCAACAGGAATCCAGAGGCAAACACAAGAGGGATTAGTTGGAACATTGCTTTGAGAGGAGGGTCATTCTGATTCTGATGTATACACCTTTAATAAAAAGATGCTTTTGGAAATAAAGAAGAGAAATGCTATTTTGAAAACAGGATCTGCGCTTATCATTAAAAAATATGATAATGATTGGTCCACATTAGTAAGAAAATAGAACACTGCTGCTATATCTAAATATAGCCTCATACTAATACAAACCAAGGGTAGTTTATTTTCAGTTGATGAGCTCTTGGTACAGTTGTGCACAGTTGATCTAATTTTGTAGTTGATTGACAAAATCAAAATAACTGGATTTGATATTCTGAGGACTTTGCCTATTTAACAATGACCTGGATCTCCGCAGATCTCAATTGAACATTTCAAACAAACTTTGGCACAAAGGTAACCTCTTGTTTAGGAAACAACAACAACAAAATAAATCCCCTCATATGGTCAAGTATGTATTGAGTAAACATTTGAAATCTTTTTTTACACATTGGTAATAGCCACCCTCCCATCCCAATTTTAAATATTTTTTTTCTGTAATATACAAAATCTCTTTTTTAGTGTCTGTAAAGCTTTTTATAGTATCCAGATCTGATTAAATCAGGGCTGGTTAGCTGTCCCAAAATAATCTAATCATATCGTTTCATAAACATTTGAAAATTTTAACTGAGAATCCCAGAGAATAGGTAAACTGGGGGATAAGTCATGTTATTAAGATGCTTTGGAGAGGAGGCTCCTGGTACAAAAATAATTTCTTTGTGAGTCTTCATTGTTCAACAGTTCCTTAGATCTTATTATCCCCCACCCCCATGTGCACGCGCAGGTGTCAGTCCGGGCCTCTTGGCAGACCATTGTGTTGTCCTGGCTCTTTGGCTCCTTGCTTGGAAAATTCACAAGCAGGGCACATGCAATGGAGTGATCATAGATAGACAGGAAGCAATTCCAAGCAAACGGCTTTTATTGCAGAAAAGAAGGGAGCTACACAAAGTGAGAGAACGCTCCAGAGAGGAATGGGTCAGTCTCTATGAGTATAGAAAGATATTGAGGACTCCCAGGTGATTTCCTTTTATTGGCCTGGTCTGGGGGAGGGCTTAAAGGACTTGTGGGACATTATCTGGTGATTGACGTACATGATTGGCAGGTTTTCTTATAACAAAGTTGCAGCTCCACAGGCATGTATGCCTCAATACCTCTTGGCGGTTGTTTAGCTGCATTTTCCTGTAGTCCCTTCCCTGGTTTCTCCACCCCTAAGAACCACCTTCCTGGCCTGTATCTGCTACCTGTAGACTTGGTTCCTGCCTAACACAGACACGCACACACTCCCACACACCTTGACCAAGTTAACCAGACTTGTTTTCTGCTTCTTGTATCCAGAGAGATTAATATCCTGACATTATAAGAAATTCTTGACCTACTTGAAAGTATCCATGGCTTAATAGATTGGCTCATTCTTAGAACCAACAAACAACCTTAAAATTGAATAAAATATTTGATTTAACAATTATTTGTTGAATATTAAGTAGACATAGGCAACAAATAGATTTATTTTTCTTTTTTGTTTGATATAAGATTATTCAAGTTACTCATTTGACAAATATAAAATTAAAAAGTATATGTACTTATGTACTTTTTGATATCTTAGAGACTATTCCTTACTTGGTCCTGAATCTGTTTAATACTCTAATTGAATTCAAGAAATTTCTCTTGATGAACACCATGGAATATACAGCAGATAGAAAACTGCAGCTATTTTTCTTTACTCTAGGTAAATATTTGTTTAACATCAGCTGAAAACTATCTTAAGCATAGCTGAAGAACATGTTGAGCATTAAGGCCCCCCTGCCTAGTGAGTTTGTCTCATTACTGAGCCAGTTTGACTCTGAAAAAACAGGAAAAAAAAAAAAAAAGTTCTGTGTAGCCAATGTAATGTAATTAGGCTGTTGTGGAATTGTTTAATTGTGACTGTAGAAACACAACAGGATACCTGCAGAACCAAATTTCATCCTAGGTAAATCTATCCCTATAAGGTTAAAAAAACAAACAAAACAGCAGTTTCATGCTTAGGTCAAAACAAGTTTCATAACATCTTATCCATTCTTGAAACTTAACTAATTTGTATACATTCAATAGTATTTTGAAATAAAATAAATATGGGCTGTATTATTTTTGTGCAAAAAAACATGTAAGTGGTAAGATTAATTTAATTATAAAAACTTGTTTTTCCTGGAGCTGGTACTAGCAGGAATTTTAATGTAAATTCACATTCGTATAGGTTTATAGCCTCAAGAAAACAGAGAGACAGATAATCTTAAATATTAAATAATAGCATTAATTAGAAATTACCTTTTCAAAGATGCATACATCTAGTTAAATAAAATTTGGAAAAAAAGGAGAAAAATTTTACTTTTGTCATTTTAATGTGTGAATGAAGTTTTCATTTAAAAGTAATACATTTGAGAGGAGAAACAGAAAAAATATTCTATTACCACAGCAAAATGTAAACATCTACTACATCTGGGTAGTTAGTACATGAGTGACTTTTTGTTAAAATAGATTTATTTATTTTTTTACTTTATTTTATTTTATTTTTTGAGACAGAGTCTCTCTTTGTTGCCCAGGCTACACTGCCATGGTGTCACCTTAGCTCACAGCAACCTCAAACTCCTGGGCTCAATTGATCCTCCTGCCTCAGCCTCCCTAGTAGCTGGGACTACAGGCGTGCACCACCACATTCAGCTAATTTTTGATATTTTAATAGAGACAGGGTCTCGCTCTTCCTCAGGCTGGTCTTGAACTCCTGACCGCAAGCAATCCTCCAGCCTCAGTCTCCCAGAGTGCTAAAATTACAGGCAGGAGCCACCGTGCCTGGCCTTGCTATGTACTCTTGTTTGCTAGGTAAGTTTCATAATTGAAATTAAAACATATTGTTTATGTAATAACAATTTGTGATAAATACATGCAACTTTCATATATTTATTATTTTTATTGTTATTACTCTAGTTTATATTCATAACTTAAACATGAATGTATATTTTAGAAAATATAATTTAGTCAAGCACTTTCTGACTTGGAGAAACAAGCAAAAGCAAATTTAAATAGTTCTAACAACTTAAAGTGCAGAGAAATAGTGTTTAACTTGCAGTTTTCTTGTTGAAAGATAGATTGAAGATAATGAAAGAGTATTTCTTTCCCATAGAATAAAGTAAGAGACATGTTTTCAGGAATTTTGTGCAATATAGATTCAATTCCTGAATCTAAGTAATACAGTTATAAACTGTCAATGCACATCTACTTTACAAAATGAGACTGAGCATTTATGCAGGAAACTAATCTATTGTGAATCAGTAAGTAATGTGGTTTTCCCCACATCAGGCTGTATAAAGTCATCATTTGCTAATTAATCCACATGGAGATTAATTAGGTGAGGCAGGGGGTTATTAGTCTCCCCATTTTACAGATGAGGAAGCAAAGGTAAGAGAGGTTAGGATATATGCCACAGGCCCCAATTAAATGATGGCACTTTTTGTTTATTAGTGCCATCCTCTGACGACCTCAAAGCACCAGACTGAATCACTAATCCTCTTAATTTTACTGTGCAGTTGGTAGGGCACAGGTATAATTATCCTTATTTTACCTTTAGGGAGAATGAACTGCTCTCACATAAATGGTTTGCCCAAGGTACTTGGGAGAGTTTAGAATTAGCCTCAACTTTAATTTACAAAAGTTGTTCTTTGCTTGTGTCAGCATAATCCACTTTTTCCTAACTGAAGTCTTATAATTTAGAAGCAAATAAAATTATTTTTGATATCCTGTCTTGCTTTTAACCATTATATAACAGTTTCTTCCAAAAAAAATTCACAAGAATGCATCAATATTTAAAATAGTGCCATCTCAAAATAATGATACCAGCAAAAACACTATAGCCACAAGAAATTAGTATTGGCTCAAATATATGACGAATGACGTGAGTAGCCTGCGTGAAGCATTTCATTAAAACACGATCCTGATTACACATCTTAACTTCACTACTGATTGCCTATGATGAAAGTTTATTACATACTAATCAAAATATTTTAAAAATATACAAAATGGCTATGAATAACCACATGAATGTATCTTTTCAGGTTATTAATTATAATTTTTACTGCTGCATCTTTGGACACTGCTGAGAATATTTAATCACTAAGGATAGAGAATAAATACATGTTTTAGGAAATGCAATTATTAATGCATTTATACTTAAATGAAGAGTGCGTGCAAAAATTTTTTCCCATGGGTTAACTAAATTAGCAAAACAATGATAAAATCATAAATGTTTAGAGATGAAATGAAATGGAATTCCTTGTTCTTGCTCTCCTTTTAAATGAGAAAATTGAATATCTGAAACATGACTCATTCAAGATTGCACAATTAGGGCTTGAACCACATTAAGAACCTAGGGCTTTAATCCTTCCAATTCAGTACTCTATTCCGGTCATATAAAAAATTAAAGCCTAATGTATGTTGAGATCCAGATACAAATTGAATGATGCTTTTTCTGGTAATGCATATATACCAAACACCTTCTCTGAACTAAAGCCAGTTTTAAATATACTATCTAAACCATAGAAGGCATCCTTCTGCCTCTCACAGATGATCGAAGTTAGTGTGATCAGGAGAAAATTTGTAAGGACTTCTTTTTCAAACATCCTTATTTTTGCACACAACAATGCCATCAAATAACATCACACAAGCTTAAATGTTTAAATTTAATTTTGACCTTGGTAGCTCACATTTGAGTAGCTGCCAAATCTGTGAGTTTCATCTCCAAACTCTCTCTCAAAATGCTTGTCCATCTCTTGGCCATTCTGAGGATCATTTGCTTGGGGAAGGATTTTATTACCTCTTATCTTGGCTACTACAAGTAAATTTTAGCTTGGCTTTTTCAATATCCTCTCTACACTCTACAATTTTTATATTGCCCAGAAAGTAATATTGCTAGATAACAGTAATATCAGCCCCTGTTCCACATTAAAACATTTCATAGTGGCCCATTATCAATTGATTTGATACCTTCTGTTCTGCAAACATGTCCGGGAGCTTTGTGTTTTAGAACCTTTGCATTTGCTGTTCCTCTCCCTGGAATGCTCTTTTCTCCATCTTCTTATGAGTGGCTCCCTCTCTTTGTTAAGTTTTCTCTAAATATTACTGTCCTGCCATCCCTTCTCTGAGTCAACCCTTCTTTATAGCACACGATATCTGAGGTAATCTTGCTTATTTTTTCATTTGCTTGTTGTTTGTCTGCCTTCACCGGCATGTAAGCTCCAAAAGAACAGATATCTACCTTGATTGTTGCTGGATCCTTAAAGCCCAGAATAGTAATGTGGTTCTCAAAAAATGTGTTAAATACTGGAAGTATTAGCCTTATGTTCAAGAGCCTCATTCCCTGGCAACTACTTGCCTTTCAAGATTTATCAACCATTTTTTTCTTTCTACGCCCCTATGTGCCTTCAGTTCCACCCACTTAGGATTCCAGACTACGTTGAGCCTTTTCTTAGGTTATGTCATAATCCAGGGGATGGCAAACATCACTGCTTTGTAGATTATCCGCTTTATTGAGGTCATTTGTGAAAATGAAAATTCCTTGGCTTCTCTCCAAGCTCTTCATAATGAATCACCCTAGAATTCTGATTCAGAAGTCTGTGAATTTATATAAAAAGAGTTTCCAAGTAGTAAGCATGTAACCCCTTGTTTGGGAATCAGTTCTTTACCTACACCTTCTCTACTAGCGCAAAATTACCCACCCATTAATACCAGAATCAAATGTTACATCTTTATCGAAATCTTTCATATTATCCTTAAATAAATATATTTTCCTTTTAAGACTTTATCAGCCTCAGTTTGTCTCTCTTTTTATGGTTCTAATAAAATATTTCCACTGTGAGTATTAAATGTATAATACATGTACAGTGCTTAGAACATTTCTTCTGAATATTAGGGCTCTGTTAACCATTACTTATGATTATTATCATAGATATATTTTTGTGTTCTGCCTTCCTCTTCCTCTCAAGGAAACAACCCACTACCCACACATCCTCATATGCCTGTTTAGTAAATAGCTATTTTTAAAGAACATAGCTTTTTTGTCTGTTAATCTTGTCGGTTAATCTTATCTAAATCAGTACTTCCTATAGGTCATAGTATAATATTTTTCACAAATAAATTATTAAATGCTTGATACAGAAATTAAAGAAGCAGGGAGGGGGAGATAAAAAAAGTTGGCTAAAGGGTACAAAAATACAGTGAGATAGAGGGAATAAGTTCTAGTATTCTATAGAATAAGAGGAAAATTATAATGATAATTTATTACATATTTCAAAATAGCTAGAAGAGAAGAATCGTAATGGTCCCAATACAAAGAAAAGATAAATGTATCCCAAAATATGTGCAACTGTGATATATAAATAAAATAATACAACAAAAAATAAAAGACAAAAATAAAATAGAATGAAATAAAATAGACAAAAGAATGGAAGGAAGGAGAAAATAAAGAATGGAGGAAGAAAAGAAGGAAAAAAAAGGTTTACACTATTTTTAAGTAACAATAACTGTTTCCTTGCTGTGCTGGATATGAAATGTATGCTATTTTGAGCTGCCCTCATGATGTATCTAGCGAGTGAGAATTCCAGACTAGTGTTCTATTGTCACTATTTCTACTTATACAGGCCACACTCTGGATCACCACTAGCTAGTGGAGGGAGGCTAGTATAGACAATCCATTGGACTTTCAGCTCTATACATGCTACAAATTGAAATAATACAATAAGTATTTTAGTATTACAGCTCACTGTCTTTAAGTGGCAATAATAACAAGTGTCTGAGACAGCAACCAAAAAATGCAGTAAGTGTTTGGAACATGTGTAATATATGGGATGACACAGGTAATAGGCAGGCACCATTCAAGAATCTGAAAAGTCTAAATGTAAAAATAAAGGCAGAGGTATCAATTACTAACTCCATCTCCTATGCCACTCAAAATGCCTGACAGAGGATGCCAATAAGCTTAGAATGACAAGGGCACAAAACGGTAACCATGTCAGTCCAGCTGAATATGTCCTATCAAATTTCAAATAGTAAAGACAATATTTGCAAATATATAGACAAATGTACATGCATGATTGACAAGCACCTGTTAAAAATGTAAGACAGCGAGTGATAAATATGTAAATTAAAAATTCCTGGGTAGCTTGTTTGGTTCTCTATAGTGCAGAGTATAGGAGAAGTTATTTTCTCCTCTTTCTTTTTTACACTAAACCATCTGAAGAAGATGCTCCAACTAGCTCACTTTGTTGTACACAATCTCATATGAGGGATGTGGTATATATTAGTTTTCCTGTAGATAAAAGTTAAAAATATTAAACATTAATGGTGCAATTTCTCTACGTCAAGCCCTGGGCTCATTGATGAATGCATAAATAAATAAATTAATAAATGCAGTATCTTGGAGTTCACAGACTGGAAATAGGAGGAGGAATAAGAGACAGAAAAATAAATCAAGAGTGAAGTTTTTTAAATGTTATAACGTGCTATGTGTGCACAGAGGAGGGACTGACATCTTTG
The DNA here is from genome assembly GCA_028533085.1 of Varecia variegata. Classification (NCBI taxonomy): domain Eukaryota; kingdom Metazoa; phylum Chordata; class Mammalia; order Primates; family Lemuridae; genus Varecia; species Varecia variegata. The sequence continues at coordinate 63,785,197 of CM052438.1, forward strand.
ACATAGGGTAGATCCTGATGCAATTCGTTGGTGGAGATGCCATCTGCTCTCCCAACTCTCAAGAGCTGTTGTTAACAATAAACAACTATTTGTTACACAATTAGATAGATGTTACACAAGCAGAATTGATAGCACTGCATGAAAACCTGGAGGAAAATGTCTGCCTACGAGTTTTAGGAAGGTAATATTTTATCTATACTTGAAGAACGACTCAGAGTTTATGATGTAGAAAAGTAGAGGAAACATCTCATAGACAGGAAATAATGGTACCAGAGGCACAATAAATAGCTATTAAGAAATGTCTAATAGTCAACACGGTCAAAGATGACTGCAGGAGACGGTATGAGTGAGCAATGACAAAGGATGCTGCAAGATATTGAGTTTAGGGCCGGGCGCGGTGGCTCACGCCTGTAATCCTAGCTCTCTGGGAGGTCGAGGCGGGCGGATTGTTTGAGCTCGGGAGTTCGAGACCAGCCTGAGCAAGAGCAAGACCCCGTCTCTACTAAAAATAGAAAGAAATTATCTGGCCAACTAAAAATATATATAGAAAAAAATTAGCCGGGCATGGTGGCACATGCCTGTAGTCCCAGCTACTCGGGAGGCTGAGGCAGGAGGATCGCTTGAGCCCAGGAGTTTGAGGTTGCTGTGAGCTAGGCTGACACCACGGCACTCACTCTAGTCCGGGCAACAGAGTGAGACTCTGTCTCAAAAAAAAAAAAAAAAAAGATATTGAGTTTAAAATTTAAGTTGGGAAAGATTGTGGTGACTTTTTTGGTCATACTAAGCAAGTGTGATTTAACATTGTAGGCTTTCTGGGTGGAGATCAAAGATACTGAAATAGGGTAATTGCACTTTTATACTGCATTGGCAGTGTGGATCATAAATTGAAGTAGAAAACCAATTAGGAGTCTATTATATTACCCCAGGTGAGGAAAAATGAGAACAAGACAGAGAACAGCGATATCAATTTGGAAGTTAATTCAGAATTGAACTTCAGCAGACTTAGAGATAATACATAAGTGATACCTATTACAGTGTATATATAATACACTATATATATTAGATATATATTCATAAAATATTAGTATTTGAAAATTCTTATTATATGTTCCAGATATTTTGTTAGAAGTTTTATTTACAATGTTAATTCATTTAACTCCTTGGGAGCTATATATAATTTTCCCTTCTTTCTTTTTAAATGAGGAAATCGGCCTTCTACGGCCAGTATGTGGTGAACACAGGATTCAGTTGATACTGGTTTGTGACAAGGATTTTTTTTTTTCCTGCTCACAAGAGATAATTCTGCATGAAAATACGCAAAGAAGAGAGGAATAGTGGCAAGTGTACTAAATACAGTATTTAGGGTTGGGTGCACATATTCATTTTTCAGACCACTAGGGCACCATTTAGTGTGGTGCAGTAAATTAGAAAAACCCAGCTTAATACCAGGGAATGTCATAGACACTGAAAATTATGAATCTCCAAAGAATCATAAAACTCTGAGCTAGAAGAAATGTTAAAATGTAATATAGTCTATTCCCCACTTGTACTAAGATTGACTGAACATAAACCACCTCTAAGAGATGGGTGCAATCCACATGTTTTAAACCTAAGTTTCTGAACTGTGAGAGAATCCTGCAAGAGTGGTAAAGGACTCAGTGACTTGGTACCCTGACCCCTCACCCTGAGGTGATCATCAGGAAGCAGGGTGACTCTTGGATAATGGACTTAACACACTCTGTAGTTGTTAAGTGAGATCAGATGCTCAAATTTTGTGTCTCATCTTCCTTCCTTATTACCTTTTTCCCCCTTTTTAATACAAGATTATTTCATTTTCTTCTAGGAAAAACAGCTTATTCCTTTGCTCTACTCATCCATAAAATGGCTTTAAGGGCAGGGATGGGGGAAGAGAGAGAAAAACTATAAATGTGCCAGGGTACAATCTATAGTAAATCATAGGCATTTTGTGTGCAATGGTTGTGATATACCACCTTCGGATACCATTACCATAATCATTACAACTAAGAAGAAGCAATGTCCTATAGTAGAGACAGATAAGATGCCTTTTGAGTGCCAGATCGCTCCCTTCACTTCTCTGAAACCGACCACTTATAATCCCCCCAAAATGCAGAAAATTACTCATGCCCTCTTACTTTACAGGGTTGTATTAAGAGCCCAATGAAACAATCATATAAAAGAACTCTGGGAACTGAAAAGTAACATGAAACACACATAGACTTTATTTAAGAACAAGCTGTCATTATGTAATGACTGCTGCTTGCCTAGTCTACCTACAAGAACATGGCACATTCTTGCCTGCAGCTGTCACCTGGATCACAATTGCTTAATAATAAATATTGTTCATATTATTTAAAATTCCAGTAGAAAAGTTTGGTTACTGGAAAATAACTAAGCTTGTACCACTAATATAAGCAAATACATTGACAAAAGTAAGCAATAAATCTAATGTGAAAATATATAATCAATTAAAATTCCTACTTAATAAGATATTTATATAATTTTATGCAGTTCAATGACAGCAAAATTAACCTCAGACGAAAAAAATCAGAATGATAGCTACTTCTAAAAAAGGGAGCAATAAAGCTTCTGGGGTGAAAGAAATACTTTATATCTTGAACTGAGTCATGGTCTAACTGGCATATACAAATATAAAAATTCATTGAGTAATTCCTTTACAATATGTGGAATTTACTATATACAGATTATATCTCAATAACACCTTTGTCCTGATTCCATTGTTGCCACCTGCTTCTTGACAACACATTATTTTCCCTTGGAGATCTTTGTCTATGTCCCACCCAAGTACCATGTAGGAGAGTTGAATGCTGCTTTGGAAAAAATAATGACTTTTGTGACTGGCCAGATTCTGAGTACAGAGCCTTCATCACGTTCATTTCTATGTAGGTGCTACTATTTCTACATGGCTACAACACGTAAATGGACTTTGGTGCTACTTGAGGGAGTCAGTTACACTCCAGTGAAAGGGACCATTGAACCTACTTCTGGTTCACTTTTGATTTGCAAGTTATCTCCATCTCTGCTTTGAGTTGTGAAAGTAAGAGCAGTTGTATAAATACATTGACTGTCTAAGGTTAGAAAAAGTTACAGGATGAATTCTAACTACTAACTCCCCTTCAGTGTACAAGAACATGAAATTATATTACTTGCTGAGCCATTCCACTGCATTCTGTTCTTGACTGAAGCAACCTGAGGTTTGATCTTTCACTCTTTAATGGACTCAGGCATGTAACATTGTGTAAATGTTTATTATTATTATCATCCAATTACAAAAGCCGCCAGTGTTTAGGAGAATATAAAAACATTTCACAAACATGATTGTTGCTCTTTTGTAGGATACTGGTTGATATTTCTAATAAATGACACACATAAGGGTAGCATTTCCTGATGTAGTCATCCCAATTTTCTGTGCATGGATTCTGTATTTTGTGGGTTATCTTTTGACTTCTCTCCCCACTTACATGCCTGCAGTCAGATGGCAGGAGAAAAAGATCAAGGCTGGATGATGCGTCTATCAGTACACTTGTGTGTATTGAATAATAATATTAAAATGAGCAGTAGTGATTAGATTGCAGTGCATATGCCTTGAATATCCACTCTGGGGCAGGCATTCTCCTAAGAAGATTTACTTACAGCAACATCTCATTGAATATTAAAGCAAACAAAAAATAAAAACAAACCACCCCATGCATTACATAACATTCTTAAACTTGTCTTATAGATGAGCAAATGGAGACTAGAGGTTATTTACTTTTTCTAAGGGCACATATAAAGTGGTGGAGCTAGAACAGACTCCACCTGACTCTGCTACTCAGTCTTCAAGAATGTTATACTCACTATGACTGTATTCTGACTAATTTGCATACAAAATTGAAGACAATTTTACATAGACTGATGTATTGGATTACCAATCTACTATCTATAAAAAAGAAGCAGAATTCAATATACATGAAGATTGAAGGGCTCTACTTTTAAATATACTTAATATAAATAAAAAAATTTATTATCATGGTGGGACTAGATTTCAAATATATTGATGACTCTAATTCTGTTATGTATACTTTATGCCGAATTCCTTTTCTATTGTAATAATTAACTTGACCAGTATCAAAAGCCTAGCTAGTGAAAGATTTGGTGCTTATAAACAGGGGATCTGATGTTCAAAATCAAAACTCTTTCAATTCACGATTTTTCCTCTGTCTCACCCTAACTCAACTTTATTAGACTTTGCATCTGTAAAGGCCAGAGCTCTCAGAATAGCTCTATACTCATCTTTGAACCACCCTGTCTAGCACAATGCTTGGCACATTCGATAAACAAAAAATCAGAAAAATGTTGTACTTGCTATATCTTCATATAATTACTGTATTTTCTTGTTTACTCACACCTGCTCCTTCCGAGCTAAGGTCTCTGTGGACATATACCAGTTACTTACTTTTGCCAAAGTTATAATTTTACAATGCAACTTGATGCTTACTTTATGCAATTCAAAAACATAGGTATTCTCTTTGGCAGAAACTCTTTCTAGGACTTTTTTCTCCCCCAAAGCAAAAGGGAAAAATTAGGATAATTATACATTTACCAGCTTTATTCATTACAATGAGAGTTTTTCTACCAGATCTTATAATAAAACACCATTTTACCTGAAAATAAATTAGGCAATGACTTGTCTGTTGACATCCCTCAAAACAGTCAATGTTTTCTTTATATGCTAAGGGGCAAGTGATTTAAGCACACTTTCAAAGCATGAAATCAGATATCAGATTTAAAACCACAAATGCAGCAATGACTCCCCCTCTGACATTATAAATTATGCCCAAATGCCTTTAATTGTAGTATTGAAGATTATTGTATCGATATATATGTCATATAAAACTCTACAGAAGCAAATTAGTTAATATTTATAAAAGCTGTTTTTGTAAAAATCACAGCTTTAATTAAATAAGGAAAGTTTAAATCTTTGCTTTTTCTTTCAGTTATTAATTACTTACATTTGTTCTCTTGTCTATGACAGCAAAGTTTTTATAATCCTATACTCACTCATTCAACTCTTTCTCATTTTATATTTAAGAAAACAACAAGGAAAAACAAGCAAAGGACAGTGGGAGCAGAATTTATACAAATTCTTTCTAAATTTAAGCAAGAGGCAACAAGATTGCAAAAGCACAGCAAGTGGTAAAAATCTTTTAGATTTCAAGTACTATGACATTCTTATTGGCTCTGTAACTTGTAATTTACATTTTCATTCATTCATCTTCCTTCAAGGAGGAAGCCATTTAGAAGGGGGTGACAGACAAGTTAACAGATAATTACCAGACATTGTGATGAGTGCTTTCTTAGAGAGAAGCAATTTGAAGTGCTATTTAGTTTAGCAAATTGCTCTTACATATACCACACCATCTGATGCTCAAGGTATTACTTGGAAGTAGGTAGGGTGCATATATATTACCCATAGTATCCGCATTTTACAGCTGAAAGAAGCTAAGATTGGAGTTTAAATTCATTTCCCTGAAACTACATAACAACAAAAAATTTGCATTTGGGATTTCAACCAGGTCTTCTGACTGCTATTCCTGTGGTCAAACCAGTGAATATAACTGTATTGGTTAATACTTCCTAATAATCTAGGGCTTCACATTTCTATAGAAATGATTCAGAACTCTGGAAGCAAATCATATTTTGTGCTGGGAAGAATAGAATCTAGGTAGAAAAAGGTAGTCTTAAGAAAAGAAAGAGTGTGCAATAAAACTAATCATGATGTAATGGATAAAAAAGAATGGATAAAGAATATTCTCCTGAGGTCTAGTTAATAATATAAAGATTTTAGTTCAACACCTTTATCAAATGAAGTGTGTAAGATATAACTGTGTGTTTTCGAAGGTTTTAAAGCATATAGGAAATAGATTGGAGAAATAGTAAATTTAGTTCATATAAAACAAGAATTCAAAAGTAAGTCTTAGAGCCAAAATTAATTGAACAAAGTCTCTCTTTGTAGAAAAATACTTTAGAATGCCACTGAATAAGAATTAGGGATCTATTATAGAAAAATCCATAAAGTTTTCAAACAAATATCTGGCTGAAGTAAAAGCAAAAGGGATGATAAATTTTATTGGCAGAAAATGAGACACAAAGCTAGAGAGAAACTATTATTTCAGTGGCTAGAATTCTTATAAATACAGCACAGAAAGTGTCTCAATACCATATTGCTTGTATAACTCTTCTATGTCCTCCCTGATAACTTTCAGGCTAAAACATCTTTGGAGAAAGGGACTCAAATTTAAGAATTAAGTATCCTTCTTTTGTCAGATATTAATGTGTATTTATAGCTTTTTGGAGTTTAAGATATTTTGATTTCATAAAAGTCCAGACAATTTAATAAGTTTAGAAATCCTCTGTTTATCCATGGGTGATTATAGAGAATATTATTCTGAACTGGGAGAGATTTGATTATTCATTAAGGATATAAATTATCTTGAAGCTGCATGCATGTTATCCATGATCTAAATTAGACATTGATTAAAAAGAGGAGTCAAAAAGAAAATTCAGAATGGATTATAATATTTAAAACATAGAAATGATATTGTACTTTCTGTTTGTGTACTCTGGAGTAGGCATTGTTCCAGGTTCTTACCTCATTTAGTTCTTACACAAATGCTGGTAAGCAGAATACTAGTCAAGGTTCTTAGTAGAAAGCAACATAAGTTGACTATGGCTAATTTAAACAGAAAAATAACTTACTGCAAGGATTTAGAATATCTCATAGAGTCCATGGAAAATTTGGAGAACAAAGCTCACAAAACAGCATGAACAAAGGATGGGCAGACAGATCATGGCCACATTTCTAACACAAAGCATGTCCGGAGATAGCACTGGGACCCAGAGCTCCAGCCACTGTATTGCCAGCAGTGGGTGCTAGGTTGAGTGCTAGCTTTGTTGCCATTTTGCCTCTGCAAATTTCATTTGTATGCCAGTGTCCCTGTGGCCAAAATTAATTCTCTGTCCTCCCTTCCCTGCTGCTCTTCTTGGAAAATAGTTCCAAATTAAAATCCTGGGTGGCTGGAAGTTCCTGTTTTAGGATTGATCATATGTCCATGTCCTAATAATCAAGGAAGAAGAGAAAATGAATATTTGGTCTTTTGGATGCTGCCTTCTGGCATCACTCACAAGGTGAGATATCAAAATCAAAAGAGAAGGGAGTTAACAATAAGTAATAAACAAAATTAAAAATGTTTATTACCATTACGTATTTCTTTATTATTTTATGGGTAAGGAAATAGATTATTTAAAAGGTTCATTTAGGGTGGTAAAACTAGTAAGTGGAAGAGCTAGGTTTTGAAATCAGGCTCTAACTGGTTATGGAGACTAGATGCTATCTTCCATGTCATATTGGAATTTAAAAGTAATACTTTTAAAATAGCATCAAAAGTTATGACATACTGAGGAGTAATTTAATGACCTATGTGTTCAATCGCTACACAGAAAACTGTAAAATATGGCTGAGAGATATTAAACACCCAAATGAATACACAGATATACTATGTTCATGGATGAGAATACTCAATTTTGATGTCAATTTTCAAATTATTTCTAGATCTACACCAACCGCATTGTAATCACAAACTATGATTTTTAAAAATAATTTATGAAGTGATTCTAAAATTTATGTAAAGACATAAAGTCTTTACCACCATTATAGTATTTTTAGGGTATTTTCACTACCCTAAAAATCCAATGTGCTCTTCTTATTCATCTCCCCTTCTCCTCAATCTCTGATAACCACTGATGTTTTTACTGTCTCCACAGGTTTGTCTTTTTCAAAATGCCATATGGTTGGAATCATACAATATGTAGCCTTTTGGATTGGCTTCTATCACTTAGTAAATATGCACTGAAGTTTCCTCCATGTCTTTTTATGGCTTGCCAGTGCTTTTTTTAAGGTACTGGATAATATTCCATTGTCTCACCTACTGAAGGACATCTTGTTTGCTTCCAAGTTTTGGCAATTATGAATAAACCTGCTCTAAACATTTATGGTCAGGTTTTTTTTGTGTAAACCTGAATTTTCAACTCCTTTGGATGAGTGCGATTGTTGGAACATATACTAAGAATATGTTTAGTTTTGTAAGAAATCACTAAATTGTTTTCCAAAGTGGCTGCATCACTTTGCATTTCTATCAGCAATGAATGAGAATTCCTGCTGCTCCACATGCTCTGCAGCATTTGGTGTCATAATCCAGTGTTCCCTGGACTTTGCCCATTCTAATAAGTGTGTAGTGGTACCTCACTGCTGTTTTAATTTGCATTTCCCTAATGACATATGATGTGGAGCATCTTTTCACATGCTTATTTGCCATCTGTTTATCTTCTTTGGTAAAGCATCTATTAAGGTCTTTCAATGCCCTTTCATTAGTTTATACCTACAGAATGAGGTAATTTTAAAGTGAAATGTAGTAATTCAGGCCACAGTATATTTTATTTTCTGATAAATTTAAGTAAAATCAACCTAATCTTTAAAATTAGAATGTATAGAGATTATATTTATAGAAAATATGTATATTCTATTTTGGTGAAATATATTCCATATGGACTATGGCATACATCACTCTTGAAGGGCTTACATTTTGTCCATTTTGTACACTTTCCCCTTTCCTTTTGTTGGGATGTCTTCTTAAGGGAACATGTACCTGTGTTGAGCTTAGACACAGTGAAGCTGTGTGAATAGAGAATACCCAGTTCCCAAAATGATTTGAGATGACAGAAGAAAGAGTATCAGTGCTAACCAGAGCATTATTTCAGAACCCAAGTTATAAAGAAACAACCAGAAAATATAATATCTTTTCCAGAAACCAAGAAGACTGAGATTTTCCTCAGTTTGCCAGACTCAAAGTGTTATATTCTGATATTAAAGAAAACCATGATTGTGGAAGTTTCTACAATTTTCTGGTATTTGTGTTACTTTATTTAATAAATCAGTTGCTTTCAATAAACTATTTAATGTTTTTCAGTCCAGTGGGTGAATAAAGCTATATATAGGTTGGGGGGGAAGGTGAACATGAGCTAAAATGAAAGGGAAATGGGAAACTCATGGGAAGAGTGTAGACTAGATTTATGCAAAAATGTGTTTGGTCTTCCCCCCGCCCCCACCTGTCTATCACTCACTAGCTGGACAATTTTGAGTTTCAGTGCCTCATCTGTAATATAGGAGAAACTTAGGGCAAAGCATATAGCAATTATGACAGTTAAATGAGACGATGATTGTAAAGTTCTATTACAATATCTGTTACGTGAGTGTAGAAATATAAGCTCTCTTACTATTTTTAGCTCTTCCCCAGTGTTGTGTTAAGGTAGTCCCTTGGAGCTTTGACTGTCAAAGTTGCAGTGTGAACATATAGTCTGGTTCCTTTTCTTCTTCATTGAGGAGACAGAGAGTGTTTGAACAAGGTTATGAATAAAATGGAGAGGGAAAGAGAGAATGATCTGCTATGCTATTCTGTTATTTTGTTAAGTAGGTAATGCAGGTTCCCTTTGCATTTCTGGAGAACTGAAGAATAAGGGTAGCCTATTGAAAAGTCAGTAAACAGAAAAAGAACCAGCATACTGGATATTTAGGTCTCTCAAAAATGTTGAAGCTGATGATTATAGATTTTGGCCAAGGAACAGATTGTAAAAAGAAAATTAGATTAGAGGAAATGTTCAGAGTATTTTTTGTGTCTTTGAACTGCCATCAATTAATCACTTCTGGCTGCAAAAGTATGTCTTTTGTTGAGATGTTCCCTGTAGTTTCATGTAGTTCTATTTTTCTTCAATATCACAGGCTTTTCATCTTGCTGCTAAATGCCTAGTGTCCAAATTTTAAACTTTTTGCTCATGAATTAAAATTGTAGAGAAAATGATGAGGGTTGGAAAAACAATATATTTAGTATATTAACTTCTTCTATCATATCCAGGGTTTCTTAATGTCAGCTAAAATCCACCACTGTTACTCTTAGGTAAAAAGAAAACTCTTAAGACCAAAAAAGTAATAGAAGGAGAAACATCTCCAAATGTAGTAGTAATGACCTTCTAAGATACTCTCTTCTATAAAAAGAAAAAAGAACATTAGATAGTTTTTAAACCTCAACTTTTTCAGAACTCTGGAAATTAACCAGTAGCTTGCAACTATTTGAGCAGAGTTTATTCAAGTAAAGTGGCTACATACATCCCAGTAAGAACAGAGGACTCTGTAATATTTGATTTGCCAAAGCTCTGTGGTTACCTTGAAAATCAGCAGCTTCACAGCCACTGGAAGGGACTGAATGGCTTTGAAACAACTCAAAATATCCCTCTCCTAGAGAATTGTCACAATTTGACCTGTCGGGAAACTTACATGAAAAACTCCATTCACAGACGTTGTCTTTATTTTACTTGACTGAAATCTTGTTCAGTGAGGAAAGACCTTCCCCTGAGGCATTTAATTTAACATTGGTTGCGTATGGCAGTGATAACAGTTGGAGCAAACAAGAGGATTGTGAAAAAAGTAAAAAGGAAAATATGTAGAGTGAAATGTCCATAAGAAGCTTGAAAAACTGCAGCATATTCCTAGTAATTTAGAAGGCCAGACATATGAACAGAGCTTCTGCATGACCAAGAAAGACTTTAGAAGACCCATGAATCTCACCTCTGGCTAACATTGAGGCTCTGTGAAAACAAAAAGTGAAGACAAGGCACAGTTGTAAGCTGCTGGAGTGATGAACACATGTCTCAACACTCACACAGCACCTCTTGGCAGGAGGGTGGGAAGACTGACTTATTGTTTCAAGGCATTTAAGGAAGTCTCTATCTATCAATAATTACCAGGTGACCAGGAAGCTGAGTAGAGCCTTCAGTGGCCACACACTAAAAAGAAAATATACTTTACAGAATTAGTTCAACAAAGTTACTAAACCAACAAAAAGCAACAACAAAAATAGCAACAATAACAAATTCTGGGGAGTAGTAAATTCATTTCCAGAGACTCCACTTTATTTTATTTAATATGTCCAGTTTTCAACAAAAACCTTTGACACACAAATAAGCAGGAACATATGGCACATAAACAAAAAAATAAGTAGTCAATAGAAACAAGTTCCTGAAGTTGGATAGTATTCTGAAACAAGCTAAATTTAAAGAAATATTGTTACTCTAAAGTGTATATCATTTGGGGGAATATTTGCTTTCTGATATGTGTAGAAGACTCAGTTAATATTTAAAAAAATGTTTAAAAGTAAGAATGCTTATCATATATTTGAACAGTGTGGCTTAAATAGTTATTAATTAACACAAACTAGGTTTTGGTTATTCAATGGCTTAAGCATCAAAAATTAAATATTTGCTTTTCTAAAAATGTAACTACTGAAATTGTGATATTAGAAATATAAGATATAAGACTACTCACTGATAAACAGAACAATTTTAGCTGCTATCAGTAACTATCAATTTTTAATTATATTTATTGTAGCTGCATGTTCTTTGATGTTAAAGTAATCAGCGTATTATTTTTCCAAAAAATTTGATCCTTGGTTAATAATTGTATCAACAATAAATAACATATTATATGCTTTATCTCCATAGGTTAAAAACTACCACAATTAAAATAATTTTTGAATATACTGATTGTTACTGAGTAAAGCTATAAAGTGATGTTAGGAGGAAGATATTTCCTTCCTCACAATATGCCATGAGAATTCCTCAAAGTTTTTATTTCTTTTGTATATTATGTATACAAAATGTATACATAATATATATGTACACATATATACATTCTTATGTATATTTCTTTTGGAATTTTTAAGGAAACATGATGAATACAAAGGAAAAAAGTTTTATAGTTTAGTTTATACTAAAGCAATCCAAGCTCATAAAGATATAGCTTTAAAAGTTTTAATCTCCCGGCTGCTCGGGGGGCTGGGACGGGGGGATTGCTTGAGCCCAGGAGTTTGGGGTTGCTGTGAGCTAGGCTGAGGCCACGGCACTCTAGCCCGGGCAGCGGGGAGAGACTCTGTCTCAAAAAAAAAAAACAAAACAGAACAAAAAATAATAAAAAATTAAGAAAAAATGGAAGGAACGAAGGGAGGTAGGAAGGAAGGAAGGGAGACAGGAAGGAAGGAATGAAGTTAGTTGACAGGTTCAGGTTCGGTGTCTGGTGACAGCCTGATGTCAGCTTCCAAGATAAGGTCTAGTTGCTGCATCATCTGGAGGAGAGGATCATTGTGTCCTCATATGGTGGAAAAGATGGAAGGGGTGAACTCCCTCAGTCGAGCTCTTTTATAAGGTCATATAACCATTCATGAGGGCAGAGCCCTCGTGACCTAAATGTCTCCCTTGAAGCTAAGTGTCACCCTGTGATTAAGTCTAATCCAATCGGGTGTGAGATGTGATGTGTGCAACTCCTGAGTCATCTTCCTAAAGAGGAAATCACTTGCCCAGACCACAGTGAGTGACTATGATGATGGACTGTTGAATCTAAGGAGATAAGTGCAAAGTGTGCCTTTGCAGCAGTGATGGATTGTAC
>CM052438.1:63798264-63835331 GCA_028533085.1 Varecia variegata
ACTTGAAGATCTGACTCGGGGTGTTGGGGGTGGGGGAGGGGACGGGTGTTTACCTACATGATGAGTGCGATGTGCACTGTTGGGGGAATGGACATCCTTGAGGCTCAGTCTCGGGGGGTTGGGAGGGGCATGGGCAATATACTTAACCAGAACGGTTGTACCCCCATAATAAGCTATAATAAATAAATAAATAAATAAATAAATAAATAAATAAATAAAAACTCTAAATGTAAAGTAAATTTAATTACACAAGCAATTATTGTGAATAATTTGTTGGAACCATGGACATGATACACTTTCATGTGTAAAGAGGACAAATATTTCTTAAGAGTCAAGAATTTTGGCCTGGACATGGTAGTTCATGCCATAATATAACATGTATATATGCATATATGTATATATGCATTTTTTTCTGGCAAGAAGCTAATCCTAGCATTCTGGGAGGCCAAGGCAGGAGGATCACTTGAGCTCAGGAGTTTGAAACTAGCCTGAGCAAGAGCAAGATCCAGAAGTTCAAGATCAGCCTGAGCAAGAGACTCCCGTCTCTACTAAAAATAGAAAAATTACCTGGGTGTCGTGACATGTGACTGTAGTCCCAGCTACTTGGGAGGCAGAGGAAAGAGGATCACTTGAGCCCAGGAGTTTGAGGTTGCAGTGAGCTACAAGGATGCTACTGCACTCTACCCAGGGCAACAGAGTGAGACTCCATCTTAAAAAAAAAAAAAAAAAAATTGACCACCTGCACACATTATAAATACCTAATAAGTAGCTTAAAAAGAAAATATCCTTAGCTTATAACATAATATAAAGCATTCCATAATAATAAATTACAAACTTTAAAAAAAACTGTATTTTATCCTGTAGCTATTAAGAAGACTTCCAGATACTAATGAAATGTTGGAAAATCATACATATTTTTAAGATTTATCATAGTGAAAATTTTTGATACTGAAGAATCTGACTTCTGAAATGGCAGAAATCTACTTTAAAGATAAATTGCTGATATCAAAAAAATATAAAGTGGGATTCATCAGTGCTGTATACCTTTAGGTAAAATAGTAAGTCAAAAGCTTTGGTGAACAAAGAAATTCTAATACAATGAAAGAATAGTTTTAATGGATTATTAAAACAGCATCTGTGGTGGCTTGTATATATTGTGTATACTTGTGTTTGTTGGCTTGTTTGTGGAGATATATTTAATTGATGTTTAAAAAATGAAATTCAAAGTCAACCAAGAGTATTTCATATAATGCATATTTTTTTTTTTACCTTTCAAATAAATATTGTTTGTCAGCTAATTGGCTAGAAGTGTGGAAAGACTACTCATGTGAAATCAAAGGATTTATTTGTCGGTTGAAGATTTTATTGATTCCATCTGAAAAATAGAATGTAGGAGAATTTAGAACATTTTCAGGACCAAATAAAAATTTCGAGTCTGACTTCTACACATTGATTCCACAAATTTTACCCACTTAGATTTTAAGCACTTTATTTTGGTAGCTCTCAAGCAGTCAGAAGTCATTCAAATCACAACCAATGACAGTTCTTACCAATTTTTCTAGGACAAAGGTCATTAAATTAATAAATTTATAAACTCCATGATACAACACACACACACACACACACACACACACATATATATATATATATATGCATATATGTATTTTTTTCTGGCAAGAAGCTTTTGGGTATAGAAGGAATATATCTCAACATGATAAAGACTATAAGTGACAAACCAACAGTTAACATCATACTCACCAGTGAAAAGCTGAAAGTTTTTTCTCTAAGAGCAGAAACCAGAGAAAGGTGCCCATTCTCATCACTCCTTAAACATAGTGCTAGAAGTTCTGATCAGAGCAATTAAGCAAGATAAAGAAATAACAGCCATCCAAATCAGAAAGGAAGAAGTTAAACTGCCTCTATTTGTAGACGACTTGACCTTATATATAGAAAACCTTAAAGATTCTACCAGAAAACCACTGGGACTAATAAACAAATTCAGTATGTATGCAGGATACAAAATCAACGTACAAAAATCATTGTGTTTTATATACTAACAATGAACGATATGAAAAAAAGAGAAAGCAATACTATTTAAAATAGCATAAAAAACAATAAGATACATAGGGATAAATTTAACCAAAGAGGTGAAAGATCTGTACATGCAATACTATAATATAAAACACTGATAAAAGAAATTGAAGAAAACACAAATATGATGTGTTCATGTATTGGAAAAATTAATATTGTTAAAATGTCCACACTACCCAAAGTAATCTAAAGACTCAATGTGATCCCTCTCAAAATTCAATGGTATTTTTCACAGAAATAAAAAAATCGTAAAATTTATATGGAACCAAAAAAAGCCTTTGAATGGCCAAAGCAAGCCTGAGAAAGAACAAAGTTGGAGGCATCATACTTCTGACTTAAGACTATATTACAAAGCTATAGTAATCAAAACAGCATGATACTGGCATAAAAATAGATGCATAGAGCAATGGAACAGAATGACAATCACAGAAATAAACTCATACATATGTAGTTAAGTAACATTTGATGACAGGGCAAGGAATCCACAAAGGGGAAAGGATACAGGGAAAACTGGATTTCTTCATGTAAAAAAATGAAATTGATCCTCTATCTTTCAACACTCACAAAAATTAAATCAGAATGGATTAAGGACTTAAATGTAAGATGTGAAATTATAAAATTCCTAAAATAAAATGGTAGAAAAACTTGACACTTGCCTTGGCAATGATTTTTTGAATATGACACCAAAAGCACAGTGGACAAAACCAAAAATAAAGAAGCTGACTCCCTCAAATTAAAAATCTTCTGCGTGGTAAAGGAAACAATCAACAATCAACCTATGGATGAGACAACCTATGGAATAAGAGAAAATATTTGAAAACCATATATCTCACAAGGGGTTAATATTCAAAATCTATAAAGAACTCACATGAGTTAAGAGCAAAAATAATAACAATAATCCAATTTAAAAATGTCTATTCAAAAGACTTGAATAGGTATTTTTCCAAAGAAGACATGCAAATGGCTAGCATCTATGTAAAACAATGCTTAACATCACTAATCACCAGGGAAATGTAAATCAAAATCACAATAAGATATCAGCTTACACATGTTAGGATGCTACTATCAAAAAGAATAACAATAAGTGTTGGTGAGGATGTGGAGGAAAGGGAACTCTTGTACACTGTTGGTGATGTAAATTAGAACCACCACTACGGAAAGTGGTATGCAGTTCCTCAAAAAATTAAAGATAGAACTACCATATGATCCAGCTATACCACTTCTGGATATATAGCTGAAGAAAATGAAATCATTATCTTGTAGAAATGTCTTCACTCCCAGGTTCACTGCAGCATTACTCACAAAGCCAGGACATGAAAACAAACTAAGTACTCTTCAACGGATGAATGGAAAAAGATGTGGTATAGATATCATTTAGCCTTTAAAAAAGAAAGGAAATCCTGCCATTTGCAGCATGAAATTATGTTAACTAAAATAAGTTAGAAAAAAAATGCTGTATGATTTCACTTATGTGTGGAATCTGAAAATACCAAACTTATAAAAAGTGTATGATGGTAGTTCTCACAGACTGGCTCTAGGTGGGAGTAATGGGGAGATGCTCATCACAGGGTACTAAGTTTCAGTTTTGAGGTGAACAAGTTCTGGAGATCTAATGCACAATATAGCAATCCTAGTTAATAATACTGTATTGTATGCCTGAAATGTATTAAAATAATAGATCTTAAGTGTTATCACTACCCACCCATACACAGACATAAACACACACACACACAAATCATAATTTTTGAGGTGATTAATGTGTGAACTAGCTTGATTGTGATATTCATTTCAAAACGTATAGGTACATCAAATTATCATGTTGTATACCTCAAATATATACACATTTATTTGTCAATTATACCTCACTAAAGCTGGAAGAAAGAAATTATTTCATTTTCTAAATTGTCAATGATCTAAAACAACAAAGGAGAAATGAGTTCTTTTAGGGACAAATATGCGTTTGGAAAGGCATGTTGGAAATCTAGGATGGGAGGGTCTCACATTGACACAGCTAGTAAGAAAATATATTGATCAAATGTGAAAGGAAAAAAAGTTGAAGTTGCTCAGTTCAGTTAAAAAAGTGAAATGGACACTATGGTATGAATTAGTAAACATTAAATTGTTGATTCCATGCTTTTTTTTTCTCTCTCACATATCATATGTCCAAGTCTTATAGGGGAAAATATCAATCAAACCAGTTAATTACAAAAAATACATTTTTTAAAAAAGGAAGTATTAATAATTATAACTAGGAGCCATTATTTTAAAGTTGAATTCTATTGATATAACTGTCTTCCATGCTTAACAAAAGTTCAGTTATGTTTTCCTTTGTTTTCTCAGATAAAATCATGTTAAATTACTATTTGTGGATTAAATGATATTCAAAGATTTTAAAGGTACTTGTAAAAACTAATATATGATAATTTTCAACATAAAGACTCTTTATTTGAAATTGTTTATGTTATTTGCATAACATTTACTATAGATTTTTTCGATGGTGACAGAAATCAAAAGAACTTTACCCATTACTTTTACTGCTCTGTTACAACGTGACATACACTTTTTTTTTAAGAGCGCATAATGTGCATAACGATCTTGATGTTGAAAGTTTTTTAGAGAAAAATTCAAACTGCTTCTAATACTTAATTCAAACCTGGCTTTCCAAATTTAGCTCACATTTGGGTTCCTAAAAATTTAATTGAATATTTTGTCCTCTATTATCTGTCTAGGTCTATGCCAAATTAGAAGTGGAAGTACAGAAAACTTACAATAGGTTCTGTTATAACATTTTTTGACTGAGATTAAACAGGAGAAACTTGAAATTTAAATATATAACTTGAAAGGCTGAATTTTTCATAGTAGTTTTTAATCAAAAGAGTTTTGAATAAGTTCTAATTCATTTTGGGGCTCTTTCAAACTTCATTTCTGTAAAGGAATGTGCTGTTATTTCTTTTATCCAAACCTATGAAGTTATCTTTTATGGAAAGAATTCTGAATTTTAATGAGGGGTAAAAGGGAAAGCTAGAAACAGAGACAAACTATTTTCTTTATTATAAGATGATCAAATAATAAGTAACTTGAAGACTTCTTTTATTTGGGGGTAGAATGGTATTTTATTATTATTTTTTTATATTAAACTATTTTCTCCCTTGTCATGAAAGATCAGAAAATTCCACATTTACTCTTAAAGAATGTTGGACTTTAATAAAACAGATGCTACTTCATTAAAGTTGATGATCGTCATTTTTCAGAATGTGGACATTTTCAATGATCAATCCTTCATCCATCAGTTGTATTCGTACCTTTTGCATCCCCCTAAATAATTGTACAAGACCTTTAGGCTTTAAGATGTTCCAACTCTGAGTAATAAGCTTGTAGAAATTATTCAATACTCAACTTACAAAGCATTTAAGTGTAAGCAGACACCTTATTGTTCATCATTTAGATAAAGATCCACATTAACTCTGAAATACAACTGAAACAATTATTATTTAAAATATGATTCTTCTAGAATTCATTACAATATTCTAATCCTTCATCATGTGCTATTCAACTACTTGCATTGATATTGGGATGACCCCATTAGTTATAGTGACAAACTAATGGATAAGGGTTGTATTACACTATCATTCATGATGATGGTGGAAAGGTAAGGTGTCATTTTTGATCCCTTTAACATTAAGTATTAGAATAACATAAGGACTAAAAGCTGAACACTAGTATACTTGTCACAGTTTTCTATCTAAATCCTTTCAATATGAGGAAGAGAATGTTTAGATATGCTATTGTGCAATGATCTACTTGGGATGACAGAAATCACTGAATCTGTGTCATCTCTCCTTACATGACTAGGAGTAGGGCATGTCTATCTAACTGTAGAGAAAACCATTCATTCTTGCTATGGAAAAATTAACTTTTTCAGCATATATGAAAGAGCATTTCCAAATGCAGATTTGCAGTAGACTAGCATGTTTAATCAGATTGGAGAATTAAGTTGTTATGTTCTAAGTCTATGTGAACAGTGACTCATAATGGATTACAATAATGGCTAGATGGCCTCATTTACCTGTTCTATAAAAGGTTTGCAAAGGAAGAAGTGAGCAAATGATTTAAACAATTAGGTGGCAGATATATAATAATTTTTTAAATTTTTACTTTTATTGCATTTTTATAAAATTGTTATGAAAATTCATGTCATTTTTAAAGTAACAAATATTTTGAAATTTTAGACTTTTTTTAAATGTAAACTCATAGGTTTTTATAAACCTCCTAGTAGAAAATAGGGTGTTAAAGACAGTAGTTACTTCCTTTAAATTATCATAATACAATTATTTCTTAACTCCAATAGCATCTAAATCCTGAAAAAAATCCATGAATTTAAGTAGAAGAAACAAATTCGTTCCATTCACACTTCTAGAAAATGTACAAGTCAGAATCTAAACCCGGGTCTGACTGGCCTAAAGTCTGAACAGGTGGCTTAGTGCGTCGTCCACCGTAAGCCTTCAATACATGATAGAGTCTTTGTGCTTTTATTTCCATGTTTGAGTTTTGCATATTTCTCAGGGTCAGAATAAAATTTAAAATATTTAAAGCTGTTTTAGTTAACTTTCTAAATGTAAGTGTACAATACAATTTCATTATTGTATTATTAATAGTTCCTTGCCCATGGTCATGATATCATTTACTTATTCATCCATTTTATTGAACAAGCAGTTATTTTTGTACGTACTGACTTTTGAAATTTGGTCACATACCATGCATACACATATATACTACTAATTTCATTAATATTACTTTCCTTCACCAAATATTCCTCAAAAGCATTATTTTTCATGACTTAGTGTTATCATCTGTTTTGTTCCTAAAAGTTTTCTATAATAATATCAAACCCTTTTCAGATAACAAGAAACTAAAACTTCCAACAATAGGTAATCATAAACCTAAAGGGCCCATAATAGGTCAAAATTCATCATTTCTTCCCCAACATACAAATCATGTATAGTGTGATAGCAGTATTCTGACCTACAAAAATGTGAGATAATAAATTTGTGTCATTTGAAGCCACGAAGCTTGTGATAATTTGTTACAGCAGCAATAGAAAACTAAGCCATGTGTTGATGTATTTTGCAAGTAAGAGCAGGTGCAGGGGAGGATATAGTCTTGAAGGGATCAATGAAATAGTTTTTAATTTGAAATATATAAAAATTACATAATGGCTTTGCATGTGGGGCATGTTACTGTTCTCTGTATTCTAATTTTATTATATATGTTCTTGACATGAGCCTGAGAGTTATTACCTTATTTTTTCTTAAATTTATTTATTTTAAATTGACAAATAAAAATTGTATGTATTTATAATACCTGTGGAACTAGATGCTTTTGGAAAGAGAAATGAGAAAGGAAGCTGAACCAAGACATGCAGAATAAGGTTCCAGAACTATTAGGCATCTGCTAAAATTAGAGACCATAAATTTTTAGTGGCACAAAGCTATGTAGTAAGGTTGGATAGGATGGAGGTTGGCTCAGCACTAGTTTTTACAGGGACAGTATTAAAAATACAAGGGAGTGAATGCCTTGTGATGTTACTTCCCACAATAACATTGTGGGAAGGAGAATTTCCTTTTGCATCTCAAGTACCCATTGCAGCCCCGTCAAAATGGCAAAAGATTGCATGAGTAACAAGGGCCACAAGCAGACAGAATATAGGAAGACAATCAGAGCAAGTGGTCCAGTGTTGGCCAAATCTCTGCACTCCACTTACACATAATGAAAGTACCAAAGTTATGTCTTCCATTAAGGACGCAGCCGAAAGAGGAAGATCAAGGTCAGCTGTAATAGGTAGTGAGTTTGGTGCCACTTTCGGGTTAAATCCATGAGTTTCAGTTAATAAGATCACTGGGATTTTGGCTTCCTTAACAGTGCTGTGTTTGACGTTTAGGTGAACAGAAATCCTTGTGTCTATAGAATTCCTGCCCAGCTGGCTGTGATGGCAAGAACAACAGCTAAATCACTAATGCGGCTGTGTTACACTTCCAAGTAATTTTCAAAATAGATAATGTCTCTCTTTTCTGAAGCAGAACTGATATCAATTCTTTCAGTACACACAAGACAGCAGTTTCAGAACAATCGGCCCAGAGATGTGTCGAAGTGTTACTTTAATCTTTTTTTTTTATCCAAAACAATATTATATAGTATGTGGACATTGCCATCAGTTCAGCACGTCACTGGTCAGATTCTTCTTTGAGGGGAAAATTCAAGTGAACCTTTAAATTCCCTACTTTTTGTTTGCTTAAAGACTTTTGTTTCCAACATTGTGACTACTTGTTAAAAAAGGTAAACATTCTATAAAGCCTCTTTGGACAGAAATGATTACCAATGGTGAGGTCCAATCACAATCCATTATTGTTTTAAAGGGGTTTATTGGCCTTGGCATATTTTTGTGGACTGAGACTTTATACAGAAACTCGGTAAAAAATTTTATACAACTTGTAGCAATTTGTAAAAATTATTTCTTTGAAAAAGTAGGTGTATATCTCACTGATGCTTAGAGACAATAGAAAATAATCAGCAATTTGCTATTGTCATTTGTTTCTCAAGAGTGGAAACTAGTGGATTGGCTGATGTTAAACAGGAGTCAGGAATATTTGGCTAGGTTTTCTGGAGCAAATTCTTTGGATATGGCAGAAACTGGCTAATTTTTTTTTTTTTAACCACATCTCTTTTTTCTTCTTGGGCAAATAGCTAGATGATCTTTCCTGATAGATGGGTCATTGTGCCTAAATTCTAGCCAGTGGGTTATGAGAAATAATCAAGGTTGTGGGAAGGTAGGTTTTGACCCTTTTTAAAAATAAAATTCAAATTAAATATTTAGTTTATATTTTTATTTTCAAAATGTGAAAATATGATTATACATATGTGTGTTCATCTCTATATGAAACTCCCTCTAAATACACACTGCTTAGAGCCCTCCTAAGTAAATTTTATAGATGCATCATTGTTTATATTTTCCCCAGCCACTTTGCCCAAATTTTTAAAAAATCTGTCCTCAGTTTCTGCTGCTGTTGAGAATGATTGCCTGCCATTCATGGCTATACTGTACAGTTAATTTTAAATGCTTACTTTTTAAAAATCAAACCATCTCAAATATACCTTCCAAAATTTCTACAAACTACCTATTTGTTTGTTTCCCTGTAACATAGGTAGTCTATAAAAAAACTAAGTAGATTTCAGGGAAAGCACTGTATATTTTTAATTGTTCACTTACCTGTAATAGAGGTATGTTATTTTCAGAAAGTTTAGGTAAAACATCACATTCAATCAACAAAACTATCATATAATAAATAAAAAGGTCTTTGACCTTTGTCCACGGATATGAGGCCATTGTGTTTTGTGTCTTAATGGGTCTTGTGTTAGAAAGACTAATTGAAATAAGGTACTGTAGAATGGAACATTCACATCAGTGAAAATTGAATCTAAAATGACAACGGAATGATTTTTCAGAGAGATAGGAAACAGCCTCAGGTGATATTGTGTGTGGAAGTCTTTGTGATTTTCACCTTTGAGAGTCATGGAAAGAAAAAGATGTTCAAAAACTAAAACCAAAGTGGAATGATGGAAAAAGAAAGTTCTTTTACAGCGCCAGGAGACCTTATCACTGGGAGTTTTTTTGGTTCTAAGTTAGAAAACTGTGTCTCCCTACGTAGGATGAAATGTTTATGCCGATTTGTATCATGTTTCCACTACAAACGAGTGTTATAAGTTAGTAGAAAGGCATTAAATCCCTTCAGCCCTTCTTGAATATCAACTTTAGGGTATATGAGCCACTGAAGAGGACGCCTTTGACAGACGATATGAGAAAGGACAGAGAGACACTAAAGAGAGTTGACTCTACATTCACAAGTGATGCTCTCAACATGCATTCTCTCTGTTTAGATAAACTAAAACTTTTTTGATTCCTTTGTGTTTGCACAATAAAGCACCATCTTTCTGTCTACAACCCAATGCAGTCAAGTTATAGTTCAAAAGTGATCATTTAGCTTGTATTACAGACATATGCTTCCTGCACAAGAATGCCAAAATTATTCGTGTATCTTAATCAGGAACCAAAGTTGGAAAAATTACTAAGGAGGTAAACAGGGAATGCAGCTCCTACATTCATAATTCACTGCATCTAAGAAGCAAGGCTCTTCCTTTTCCAATTGCTTACTGTTGAGAATCAGGCATTTATAATGCCCAGTGCATATAGCATAATAAGGAGTGGGAAAAGCTGTTTTCTACAACTTTAATTGACCTCACTCCTGAGGCTGACTAAGGCCCCTAACCAACCTCTCCTGGGAGCATTTACTTGAGAAGAACATGTAATTGTAATTTCTTTCTCTATATCTCTGAAATGTAAATATATTTAAAAACCTCTTGATAGTTTTATAATCCAGGAAGTTCTTTTTCAAGGATCTGGGAGCCATTTTTTGAAATGCAATCATCCGGGGAGCTATCACCCATCTCTCCCAGTCTCTGTGGGAGAGCAGGAGCTTAACTTTGTGGACCTCTGCTTTGAGTTGTATAATTACTTCCTAGTATAAAGATAGGAGGGGCACATTTACTTTTCTTTTGGGTAAAACCAACTAGCAAACCCACATGTTTCATGATTCCCCTATCACCTGAGCCTTTAAAAATTCTCTCACCCTTTGTGTCAGCAGAATTGAGTTCAGATTTTACTTCTGGCCTCTCTGCCCCATTGCGGTAGATAAAGTCTTTGCCTGTTTAACTTTGTCCAGTGCAGTTTTTGCTTTGACAGACCCATTGTAGAGGCCCTTCCACTGGAGAAGGATCACTAGGAGGTTGCCTTGTGTTTATAGAAATTTGTTTAAGTGAAATTCGAACCTGTGCATCTCCATGGATGATGTTGTTAGAGGGGACTGCTGGTGACAGAAATCACAGCTACTAAAAAACAATTTTGTGAAGGAAAACATGGATGGTTTCACTGGAACAGAACTTGGCAGCTGGTATCTGAATTCCTCAGACAATTTTGTGGTCAGTATCCTTCAAAGAGTTGGAACTGCTCCAGTAGCAATCACAAGATAGAGAATAAATGATGTATCTTGACAAAACAGCAATGTTTTCCTATAATTACATCCTAGGTGGGTTTTTTTGTTGTTGTTGTTGCTTTTTTGCATACACAGCTTGATCTTTCTGTTACATCATGAACTATCTTGATTACTGGTTTGTCTCTGTTTTATAGCAATGTTCTTGTGCAATGGCTAATGCTTGTTAACTCAGGCCTGTAGAACTCAACTCCTTACAACAATCCCATGGCATAATGAAGCTGGAAAAATCAAGATGGGGGTTTTCATGGAGTAGACCCTGTAGTCATTGTCTAGTTTTGAATAACAAATTTCTGCAAACTTAGTTGATTAAAACAACCTATATTTATCTCATTGTTTCTATAGTTACTACAGAAACTAATAGTTTAGGTGGGTCTGCGTACATGTTTTCTCACAAATAGTAAAATCAAAGGTTGAGTAAGGCTGGAGACTTCTCCCAAAGCTAGACTGAGGAAGAATCACTGAGAAGCTCAAGTAGTTGTTGACAGAGTTGAAGTTGCTCAAGGGTCATTCAAGGGAAGTTCCTCTTTTCTCTTGGAATGAGGGTCTCAGTTTCGGTGGGCTGTTGGCTGGAGGCTATCCTCAGATTCTTGCCTTATAGGCCTCACCAATATGTAGACTTAATTCATCAATGACAGTAAGACAGTTTGCTAGCAAAATGAAAGTCATTATATTATTATATCACCCAATCACAGAAGTGACATTCCATCACTCCATTGCCTAGGAGTGCCAGAGGATTAAGCAGGACATGAACACCAGGGGGCAGGGCGATCAGAGGGCAATGTAATAAACTGCCTGCCTATAGGTGCAATGGTAGGTGGTATGGCATTAGACCATTTCTTTTAGTTCCCAACACATTATATTTTATTTCTTTGTCACATCCATCCAGTTTCAATGTAAGTATAAGTTAACCCTTAGAACATAAACGGTTAAAATATTATTTGTCAGACAAACTTCTTTACAGGAGAGTAACTGGGAGATTGCAATCTGATATTTTTCAAATTGTAATAAGTGAAGTTAGTGAACTTCCCTGATAGAAAGGGCTGACATTTATTTCTGGGATTGATGGAACAACAAATCAATTATAATCCATTGAATTATCTTGATAAAAACTATCATTATCTGGAGAAAATAATGCAAGAGAGTAGCTTCGGGTTTACAGTTCTCAAAGTAATGACATATTTTCCTAAATACCTTTAATATCCAATACTGAGCACTTTGTTGCCTTGTAAATATAATATTGGTAATATTGCCTAATTCACAGGGTTGTTGTAAAGAGAGAATGAAGCAATATAAAATGCTAAAATATTAAATGAATATACTAATATTACCACCATTAGTAACCATTTTTGCTGAGACAGTGTTATTAAGATAAGGATAGGGAGCTGGTGTAGGGATAAACATAGGTAAACTAATTTTAAGAAGTTGAAATAAATCTCTAAGTTATCTATTCTTATTATCCACAAGCTTTGTAAAAACCTTTGGTGGTCTAATATTAAGGCAAGTAAAGGGATTATATTCACTTGAGCAGAATTACAATGTAGTTGAGAGCGTGAAAGTCCAACTGCTCAGTTTTAAATGTTGGTTTCACCACTTATTAACCCCATAGGACTCTATCTAAAAGCATGTTTATATAATGGAGATAATAATCAATTCTTACTTGATATATATGCTTTAACATTAAGTACTATAATGTACCTAAAGTGATTAACTCTAGTATTTGGTACATTGTTAGTCCTCAGTAGATATTAATTCCTATCTTTATCATCATTAATAATATTATAATTTCTAAGATCTAGGACTATAGGTTAAATACCTTGCATATCTATATCTTCTGATCTTGGCACAACACAATACAATAAAAAAATACAAAGTGGTATGGGATTTCACTTTAAAAGAAATAAGAAAGAAAAGCAAAAATGGAAATTAAAAAGGGGATTGATTTTCTGGCCAAGATGGTGGAGTAGAAGCAGCCCACACATGCCACTCTCTGAGAGAGGATCGAAAACCACAAGCAGATGCTCACCTGTGGATGGACACTCTTGGAGAGAGCATTGTAGATCATCAGAGAACTGACAACAGACACTGAAAACGAAGAATACGGGGGCAGGGAGTTCCACTGGCCAAGATCAGGAGATGCCTACACGTGAGGAAGTGATAAAAAAGACAGCCCTAGGGTCCCATGCTCCCTGCGTGGACACTATAACTTGAGCTGTGAGGGGCCCCCTCTCACCACCTTGGGTCTCCATGCTGATGGGAGAACTGCTTGGAGGCTGCATAGTGAAGTTGCTTCAGAGACCAGGCTCAGCAGGGTCTGGCTGGTCTCTGTTCTCAGTTGCTGTAGCTGATGCCGCTCTGAGCTCTCAGGTCTAGAGCTCCAGGTCTACACAGGGATTGTGGTCCCTGCACCTGCCCCTTGCCAGTCTTGGGAGGGAGCAGGGAGAAAAGAAACTTTTATACAATCATGACTGGGAGCCAGGCACCCCAACCCCCAACCAGGAAACTTGAGCAGATCTCAAGGAGTCCTACAGTAGCAGCCTCAGGACCTGTGTGGAAAGAGCCCCAGCCATCCAGCAGCCCAGCCCCCACAGCCCCACATCTTGCCCAGTGGAGCAAGCAACTTGGCCCATGCACTGTTGTGCAGAGGCCCACACCCCTGTGGATCTGGGTGCTGAGTGGAGGTGCACGCCTGCACAGATCTACATGCCAACTGGCAGGCCACAACCTCTGATCTTGTGTGTGGCAGGCAAGCCACACCCCCACCCTGAGTGCCATGCTGTGGTCCATTCCCTATAGTTTGTGCACTGCCTGGCAGGACGTCCCTGCAGCACTGCTGGATACCACGTCTGCGTTCTATCTCTCCACTATGGACCTGCTAGCCAAAAGCTTCTCCCTTGCTGTGTACCACCATTACACCTAGACATGGATGGAGCAAATGCTTGACACCTGTGGCCAGGGCCTACATAGCCTCACCAAACAGACACTCCCACCTCTGTGGGGAGACTCCAGCAGAGTAATCTTCCACAACACTCACCTCAGTGGAGAAGGACTCACCTGGTCCCCTGCCTGAGACTTTCAACGGTGGCCTAAGGATGAACCCACTGTTCCGCAAAGAGATCCCCCAGCCTGGCCAACGTCCTGTGACACACCCAGGCACTCAACAAAGTCACACAACCAGCCCAGACACCAGCCTAGGTCACTCCACTTGCCTCTGTGGAGAAGGATTTTTGTAGCCCCTTGCCTGAGCTTCCAACAGTGGCTTGAGAACCAATACACCAATCTGAATGAACACCCCAGCATTGGTACTTGGACTGTGATAACCACAGGGGATCACAATGATACAGGAGAACAGATGTGTTACAGGCTCTCAATGCATCTGCCCCTCTCCCAGTGGGTCAATACTCTAAAATAGAATGCAAAAGCAAAGCATTATTTAGGGAACTCTCCCCCTTCTCAAAAAGTAGGAGAGTTCCCAGCAAAGGAGAATAGATGTGCTACCACCCCTGAGCTGAGAGATGAGGTTTCAGATGAGAAGAAACCAGAAAAAAAGATCTGGCAACATGAAAAAACAAGCTAGTTCAACACTCCCAAAGGATCACAATAGATCCCCAGCAATGGACTCCAACAAAAAGGAAATTTTCAAAATGTCAGAAATGGAATTCAGAATGTGGATGGCAAGCACAATGGATACAATTGAAGAGAATGTTGAAAAACCAACACAAAGAGGCCAGAGAAAATGTTTCCAGATATGAATGAAAAAATGAAAAACTCAGTGAAGATATAGACAATATAAGAAAGGATATAACAGAACTTAAAGAAATGAAAGAACCAGAAAGCTTCAACAACAGGCTAAACCAAGCAGAAGAAGGAATCTCAGAGCAAGAAGACAAGATTTTCAAACTAATCCAGTCAGAGTTGTAGAAAAAAGAATAAAGAAGAATGAACAACCAGGCAGTACAATGAGTCAATATGTGAATTATATGTATCTCTGAGGGAGAAGAAGAAAAAGCAAAAAGCATGGAAAAACCTATTCAAGGGAATTTTTGAGAATTTCCCTGGTATGGCCACAGATTCAGATATCCAGATACAAGATAATTATCAAACACTAGGAAGACTCGTAGCGAATAGGACATCTCCAACACACATAGTCATCAACCTAGCCAAAGTCACAATGAGGAAAAAAATTCTACAAGCTGCAAGATGAAAGCAACAACTAACCTACAAAGGAAAACCCATCAGGCTAACAGCAGAGTTCTTAGTGGAGACCTTAAAAGCTAGAAGGGATTGGGGCCCCATTTTTAATCTTCTTTAATAGAGCAACTGCCAGCCAAGAATTTTGTGTGCTGCAAAACTAAGTTTCATAAATGATGGAGAAATAAAGACTTTTCCAGAAATGTAAACACTAAGGGAATTTGTCACTACTACACCTGCTCTACAGGAAATGCTCAAAAGGGCATTATGAATGCAAAAACACAACAGGTACCAACAGTATAAAAACACTCAAAAGTTGTAGCTCACAACTCTTATAAAATTACAGCACAATGGGAAAATGAAAAAATAATGTATCATCCAACATGATGAACAGAACAGCATCCCACATATCAATACTAACACTCAATGTGAACAGTGCCCACTTGAAAGACATAGAATGGATGAGAAAACACAAGCCAAATATTTGCTGTCTCCAAGAAACACACCTAAACCACAAGCACTCACACAGACTCAAGGTTAAGGGTTGGGAAGAAAAGTATTCCACGCAAACAGAAACCAAAGCAAGCAGGTGTAGCCATTCTCATATCAGATAAAATAGTCTTTAAATCACCAATGGTAAAAAAGGCAAAGATAGTCATTATATAATGATAAAGTGAGCAATTCAACAAGCAGATATAATAATTCTAAATATATATGCTCCTAACGCAGAAGCTCCCAGTTTCATAAAGCAAATTCTCCTCTATCTAAGCAATGGAATAAAAATATTAGCACCTTAATTGCCAGGGACTTCAACACTCCACTGACAGAACTGGACAGATCATTGAAACAAAAAATGAATAAAGAAACACTGGATTTAAACAGGATTCTAGAAAAAATGGACCTAACAATGTCTACAGAACATTCTGCCCCCAAACTACTGAATATACATTTTCTCATCAGTACATGGGACATTTCCCAAGATTTATTATATCTTAGGCCACAAAATAAGTCTCAGCCAATTCAAGAAAATTGAAAATCATACCATGTATCTTCTCAGACCACAGTGGAATAAAACTAGAAATCAGTTCCAAGAGAAACACTCAAAACTAAACAAATTCATGGAAATTAAACAACTTGCTGCTGAATGATCCTTGGCTTAACAATGAAATTAAGATGGAAATCAAAATATCACTCAAACTAAATGACAAAGGTAACGCTAGCTTTCAAAATCTATGAGATATAGAAAAAGCAGTTTTAGAGGGGAAATACATGGGCTTAAATGCCTACATTGAAAAAAAGGAAAGATCACACATGAACAATCCAATGTCACATCTCACAGAACTAGAAAAAGAAGAACACACCAAACCCAAAGCCAGCAGAAGAAAAAAAAAAATAACAAATCTCAGCACAGAAATAAATGAAATGGAAACCAAAAAAGCAATACAAAGGATCAGTGAAACAAAAAGTTGGTTGTTTGAAAAGATAAACAAAATTGATGGCCACTAGCCAGATTAACAAGAAATAGAAGAGAAAGGACTAAAATGATCTCATTCAAAAATGAAAAAGGAGATATTAAAACTGATAGCACAGAAATACAAAATATCATCTGTGAATACTACAAAAACCTCTACACAGACTACAAAATCTAGAGGAAATGGGCAAATTTCAGGAAACACACAACCTCCCATGACTGAATCAGGAAGAAATAGAAATCCTGAACAGACCCATAATGAGCACCAAGATTGAAGCAGTAAAAAATTCTCCCAACAATAAAAGCCCCTGGCCAGATGAATTCATGGCCAAATTCTACCAGACCTACAAAAAAGTCTACCCATCTTACAGAAACTATTCCAAAACATTGAGAAGAAGGGAATCCTCTCTAACTTATTCTATGAAGCCACTATCACCATGATACCAAAGCCAGGAAATGACACAACAAAAAAGAAAACCACGGACCAATATTCCTTGTGAACACAAATACGAAGATCCTTGACAAAATACTAGCAAACCAAATTCAACAACACATCAAAAAGACAATCTACCATGATCAAGTGACTTTCATCCTAGGGATGCAAGAATGATTTAACATACACAAATCAATAAATATAATTTACTATATAAAGAGAAACAAAAACAAAGACCACGTGATCATCTCAAGAGATACAGAAAAAGCATTCAATAAAATTCAGCATGCTTTCATGATAAAAACCATCCACACACATGGCAAAGAAAGAATATACCTCAAAATTATAAAAGGTGTATATGACAAACCCTCAACCAACTTCATACTGAATGGGGAAAACTTGAAAAAATTCCACCTAAGAACTGCAAAAAGACAAGGGTGCCCATGGTCACCACTTCTATTCATCATATGCTGGAAGTCCTATCCAAAGCAATCAGACATGGGAAAGAAATAAAGGGCATTCAAATTGGGAAAAATGAGGTCATACTATTCCTGTCGGCTGATGATATATAATCTTGTGTCTAGAAAACTCTACAGACTCTACCAAAAGACTCCTGAAATTGATAAACAAATTCAGCAAAGTCTCAGGTTACAAAACCAATGTTCACAATAAGTAGCATTTCTACATACTAATAATAGTCAAGCTGAGAGTCAAATAAAGGTATCAATACAATTCACAATAGCTACAAAGAAAATAACATACTTACAAATATACTTAAATAAGGAGTTGAAAGATCTGTACATGGAGAACTACAAAACACTGATGGAATAAATCACAGACAAATAAAAAAAAAAGCCCTTGCTCATGAATTGGTAGAATCAACATTGTCAAAATGTCAATACTGCCCAAAGTGATTTTCAAATCCAATGCAATCCCCATCAAAATATCAACATCATATTTCACAGATCTAGGAAAGAAATTTCTAAAACTCATTTGGAACTAAATTGATCCCAAATAGCCAAAGGAATCCTAAGCAAAGAGATCAAATCTGGAGGCATCACATTACCTGACTTCAAATTATATTATAATACAAGGCTATAATAAGCAAAACATCATGGTTCTGGTATAAAAGTAGAGATAGAGACCAATGAAACAGAAAAGAGAACCCAGAGATAAAACCATCTACCTACAATCAACTGAACTTCGACAATGCAGACAACAGTATACACTTGGGAAAGGAATATCTATTCAATAAATGGTGCTGGGAAAATTGGATAGTCACATGCAAAAAAATGAAATAGGACAACTCTCTCTTACCAGGTACAAAAATTAATTTAAGATGGATAGAAGACTTTAATATGAGGCATGCAACTATAAAATTCTAGAAGAAAATATAGTAAAAACTCTTCTAGACATTGGTCTACACAAAGAATTTATGACTAAAACCCCAAAGGCAAATGCTCCAACAACAAAAATATATAAAAGAGACTTGTTAAAATTAAAAAAAAAAAAACAACTACACAGAAAAGAAAATAATCAACAGGTCAAAAGATAATCTATAGAATGAGAGAAAATATTCACAACCTATACATCTGACAAAGGGCTAATTTCCAGAATCTACAAAGAACTCAAACAAATCAGCACAAAAAAAAAAAAAAAGCAAAAAAAACCCCAAAAACCAAAAAACAAAAACAAAAACAAAAAACTAACAACCCCATCAAAAAGTGGGTAAAAGATATGACAGAGGTTATTAGAAAGAAGATAGACAAATGGCCAACTAACATATGAAAAAATGTTCAACATCACTTATCATCAGGAAAATGAAAATTAAAATTATAATGAGCTACCACCTTAATCCTATCAGAATGACCGTTATTACGATAAAAAGTCCAAAAACAATACATATTGGTATGGATGCCAAGAGAAAGAAGTTCTTATACACTATTGGTGGGACTGCAATTTAGTACAACCTCTGTGGAAAACAATATGGAGATTCCTCAAAGACATAAATGTAGACCTACCATTGGATCCAGCAATCCTCCTGCTAGGTATCTATCCAAAGGAAATGAAGTCATTTTCTTTTTCATTACAAAATTTTTACAGGGGTACCAATGTTTGGGTTGCAGCTATTGTATTTTTATCGAAAAGACACCCGCACTTGAATGTCTATCCTAGCACAATTCACAATTGAAAAGACATGGAATCAACCTAAGTAACCATCAATGTATGAGTGGCTAAAGAGTATACACACACCCCCCCCCCACACACACACACCATGGAGTACTACTCAGCCATAAAAAGGAATGAAATAATGTCGTTTGCAGCAACTTGGGTGGACCTGGAGACCATTATCCTAAGTGAATTATCTCAGGAATAGAAAACCAAACACATATGTTCTCATTAATAAGTAGGAGCTAAAAAATGG
This sequence comes from Varecia variegata, assembly GCA_028533085.1. NCBI lineage: Eukaryota > Metazoa > Chordata > Mammalia > Primates > Lemuridae > Varecia > Varecia variegata. Next base: position 63,817,977 of record CM052438.1, read on the forward strand.
GTACACACTGGCACAAAGGGATATAAAGGACATGAGAAATGGAGAAAGGAGGATGGTCAGAAGGGCTGTGTGTGATAAAAACTTACCTGCTGGGTACAATGAACGCTATTCTTTTGATGGGCACACCAAAAGCCTTGACTTAAGCATTATACAATGCATCATATCCATATAACAAAAACACTTGTACCATCTAAATTAATATTTTGAAATTAAAAAAATGGAGTAAGTCAAAAGTTCTGTGATAATCAGTAGGGGGTTCATACCTGTAAATAGCCACTGCACTGCAGCCTGGGCAACACAGCAAGACCCCATCTCTAAAAAAAAAAAAAATGTTCTTGGTGAAATGCCAATAGGGAACCTATTCTATTAAACAGGAAGTCCATAATGTAGGAAAAAATATCATGCAATATATACATCAGCCAAAACCTCTACCAGTTTTCTAAAACTTTACTAAAACTCAGTTACATGCCTATATGTTTTTAAAAACCATGGTTTAGAACACAGAAAATTTTTAGGTCAGTGAAACTACACTATATGACATGATGATGGTAGATGCATGTCATTATATATTTGTCCAAACCTATAGAATGTACAACACCACAAATGAACCTTAATGTAAACTATGGACTTTGGATGATAATTGTGTCAATGTAGCTTCATCAATTGTAGCAAATGCACTTCTCTGGAAGGTGTTGTTGATGACAGGGAAGCTATGCATTTGTGGGAGCAGGAGGTATATGGGAAATCTCTGTACCTTCTGCTTAATTTTGCTGTGAACCTAAAATTGCTCTAAAAATAAAGTGTATTTAAAAAAAATAAAAAAGGATATTACAAGAAGGAATATGCGGAATATGTGCAAGAAAGGGAGAAGAGATGACAAAAGAACTTGGATGTAATGATTATGGATGCTCACTCAGTTTGGAGTCTCTCCACCTACCTGCCTCAGCCACCATTTTTTTCCCACATAGCCTGGGATCCTGCTACTCATCTCATGTCTCCGTCTTTAATCATATCTGCCTGTCTCCATCCCTAGGGTGTGAATATTATAGATACTAGTCTCCTTCATGATATTCAGACTCAGGGTAGATGAATATTAGGACAAACCATACTCTGTGCATCTCTAATTAACATATTAATAAAGTATCAAGAACAGCGTTGAAGGCAGGAAATATCATAAAAAGCTAAAATGCTCTGTTCTGGTGAAGCGTAAGATGTAGTTTTTATATGAGACTCAGTTTTCTGGGTTTTGTTTTTCTGTGGGTTTAGTAAATCTGAAGACATTTTGTGATTTCCCTCTGCTGCAGTTTCCACCTCCTCAGGATGAGCAGAGTGCCAGATTCCTTAAGCTTCTGCGTCTAGAATGCCCGGAGCATTAGGACCTATTTGACACTTTGGAGCCACCGAAGCAATTAGAAATGTTTAGCTACTAATTTTCAGTGCACTTGTGGATATGTTTTTAGGTAACTTGGCATCAGGACTTTTGGCACTTAAACCTCCCCTTCCCTTCAGCTATCACTTCAAGCCATTTTAAACACACTAATACTTAAACATTAGTCCTTCTTACAGAGAATCCATGCTGTCTTTAGCATTATTCCCTTTACACACTTTTTTTTTTTTTTTTTTTTTAATTTTCTTTTCCCTGTCCCAATGCCCCATCCCTGATCAGGCTGCTGTGTGGTGAATGAGGTAGGTGTTTGGAGGGATAGGAGAGAGAACTGTGACCGCCTGCGGGCTGGACTTTTTACCTGCTGCTCTTCTGATTATTTGTGCGTGGATGAGGCAGCTCTTAAAAAGATCTAAGATTAAGGCTGCTCAGAGGGAAACGGAACTGGGTATCAAGAGAACACAGGAGAGAATCGATGAATTACTGACTGTACTTACCTCAACTCAGCAGCATATTTAGAAATTCCTGTCTTTCCAAATTTGTTGTATCTGGCTAGCCTCTCTCGGCATCTATCATATGTAGAGGGAAAAGATAACTGAGAGTCTTGATGCTAGAGATAGTGTTTTCTTCATAGGCTTTCTATAATATGCTTGTTGACAGCCTCCTGTTGTGCAATTTCCTTTCACTTCAAAGAGTTCTTTTTTCTTAGATCAGATCCAAGATTGTTATTTAGGAAGAGGAAAAAAAAATGTTGTGGGGAAAATGGAAAATTCCTTCACTGTCCCCACTCTATTTCTGGAAGGGGAGGGAAAAGATGAGTAAGTTTGCTATTGAGGGAGGGGGGAAGTGGAGTAAGAGATGCCAGGTCAGCGTGAACACATGTAGTATTGGAGAGAGCCTGTGGTGACACAAAACTGCAGCCACTGTAACATAAATCCTGCATCAAAACACTGACCACTCCTCTGCTCTCACACATCGCAAAAATCCATCATTTTCTCTTTCTTTATTTCCACTGCATACCTACCATAGAGCTAAGCATCTGCTCAATGACTTTAGCTCCTTCCCACTCTGGTTCATCTTTACATAGCTTCTACATGGTATCCACATTAAGCTTCCTAAAATGCATGTCTGGTCCTAACACTCACTCCAAGGCACATACATGTTCAAAAATTTTGTATTGTCTACCAAACCACCTGAACTCTATGATTTGACACCAAGAACAGCCCTAATCCACATCAACACACCCCTTACTTATTTCCTTGCTGTTTCCTTCTATGTTTATTCTCTTGTTCTCTTATTTTTGACTTTCTCTCTCTTTGCTTTTTGTGGCTCTCTCTTCCAGGCTTTAAATATATTTTTTCAGTTTTCTTATATGTGAATCTATTTAAGCCACATAATAATATTATGAGATGGATGCTATTTTAGTCTCATTTTATAGCTGAAATAAACTGATGTTTAGCAAGCTTAAATACCTTGTCTAACATAATTCTAAAGCTATCAATAAGTGAAGCTTTAACTCATATTTCAACAAGTTACTTTTAAATGTATCCTTTAGAACCATTAGATAAGTTATCAGATATCATTCATATACATCCAAGTACTGATAGTAGATAGTTGAATGTATGAATCTCAGTTTCAAGGAAAATGTTTGAGCTACAAATGTAAACATAGGAGGCTTTCATAAAATAGGATGAGATTACTTATGAATTACTATTGATAGAAAATGAAGAAGACGTTAAATCCAGAGGCAATGCTGCCCTGGTTTTATAAAGTTGCTTTTGAATTCTGAATCTATTTTGTAACCAAGCGTAATCTTGGAAAAGGTACTTATTACTTTAAAAATCATTAATAAGTTGTGAGAGGCAGTGCATTTTAATTTTTAAGACTATAAATTTGGATTTGCCACTGTGCAATGGTGAAAAAATTATTTAAATTTTCTGAATATCAGTGTTCTCATCCACAAAATGGAAAAAATAATTATACCTTCTTCTTTTGAATTTTTGTATTAATTAACATTTGCAGAAAACATTCAGTGTATTTATGGCATTTAGGCTAGAAATTTTCATTTTCATTTGTCTCCTGTCTAAAATGTAGTTGGTAGTAGTACTTACTCCATACTCCTTTTTTTGACACATAATTATGCATATTTATGCAGTACAATTTGATGTTTTAAAACTATATACTATAGTATATAGTTTTACATATACTATATAACATGTATATGTTATATAGTGATTCAAATCAGGGTAATTAGTGTATCTATCACTCCTGTATTTATTATGCATTTATTATTTCTTTGTGGTGAGAACATTCAAAACCTCTCTTCTAACTATTTTGCAATGTACAATACCTCACTGCTAACCATAGTCACCCCACTGTGCAATGGAACACCAGGACCTATTCCTCCTATTTAATTGTAACTTCGTACCTGTTGACCAACCTCTCCCTATCTTCCCATTCTCTACCTCTCTCCAGTGTCTGGTAACCACTGTTCTACTCTCTACTTCTATGAAATCAGTTTTTTGACATGAATGAGATCATTTGGTATTTTTCTTCTTGTGTCTGGCTTTTTTCACTTAATATAATGTCCTCCAGGTTCATCCATGTTGTTGGAAATGGCAGGGTTTCATTCTTTTTTATGACTGATAGTATTGTGTGTTGTATATATACCACATTTTTTAAATTCATTCATCTACTATTGAACACTTAGGTTAATTCATACCTTGGCTATTGTGAATAGTGTGACAATAAACATGGGAGTGCACATATTTCAAAATACTGATTTCTTTTTCTTTGGCTATATATTACCTCTTAGTGGAATTACTGGTATTTATATGGTAGTTCTATTTTTGGTAGTGGTAGTGGAATGGATGGTAGTGGAATTATATGGTAGTTCTATTTTTAATTGTTTGAGGGACCTCCATACTGTCTTCCATAATGGTTGTGCTAATTTACATTCCCACCAATAATGTGTAAGTGTTCCTTTTTTTTTTCACATCCTTGCCAACACTTTTATTCTTTTGTCTTTCTGATGACAGCCATTCTAACTGGAACAAGATGGGATCTCATTGTGGTTTTGATTTGCATTTCCCGGATGATGAGTGATTGTTGAGCATTTTTTGGTATACATGTTGGTCATTTCTACTCCATACCCTCAAGGCTGAAATGAGACAAAGCACATATAAGTAATAAATATCAATTATTATTTATAAAATCTTTCACTTTCCAGTGATCATACATAAAAAATACATTACATTTATCACATTCTTTTTTTTAATTTATTTATTATAGTTTATTATGGGGGTACAACAGTTCTGGTTAAGTATATTGTCCATGCCCCTCCCAACCCCTCGAGACCGAGCCTCAAGGGTGTCCATTCCCCCAACAGTGCACGTCGCACTCATCATGTAGGTAAACACCCGTCCCCTCCCCCACCCCCAACACCCCGAGTCAGATCTTCAAGTATGTCCATTCTACTGACAGTTCGCTTCGCTCTCATCATGTAGATATACACCCATCCCCTCCCCCCACCTCTGTCTGATACCCAATTGGTATCATTCCCAAATGTGCACCCAAGTATTGATCAGGGAAATCAATTTTCTGGTGAGTATATGTGGTGCTTATTTTTCCGTTCTTGGGATACTTCGCTTAATAGAATGGGTTCCAACTGTCCCCAGGAGAACCAAAGAGATGTCCTATCGTCGTTATTTCTTATAGCTGAGTAATACTCCATGGTATAAAGATACCACATTTTACTAATCCATTCATGAATTGATGGACATTTGGGTTGTTTCCACTTCTTAGCGATTGTGAATTGTGCTGCTATAAACATTGGGGTGCAAGTATCTTTATTATAGAATGACTTTTGTTCTTCTGGATAGATGCCCAATAATGGGATTGCTGGATCGAATGGAAGGTCTACTTGAATCTGTTTAAGGAATCTCCATATTGCTTTCCACAGGGGTTGTACCAGTTTACAGACCCACCAGCAGTGTATGAGTGTTCCTGTCTCTCCGCATCCACGCCAGCATGTATTGATTTGGGACTTTTTGATAAAGGTCATTCTCACTGGAGTTAAGTGATATCTCATTATCACATTCTTTTATATAAACAAACATAACTTTAGTTCTGTGTAAATGACTTTTTCGTTATTCTCTTGTCTCAAGATTTATCCTTTTGATATATACTGAATGGCGTATATAAGTGGTTCAGAGACAGATTTGAACATTTTTACTATCCCTTTACCTTGCCATGAACTGGAATATATATTTGTTCTCTTGATTCTTTCAGTGGAATCATTTCAGATATTGGAATTCAGTTTTTTCCTAGTTGATACATAATTCATTAAAAATGTCTAATGTATGGTGCAATATTGAATTTAAAAGACTATAGACCTTTTCCTTTTCCTTTTATATATCTAGTATTTCCTTTAGCTAATATTCCATCTTTTCCTATAAGTGATCTCTGTTGGTAGCTTACAGATTTGGTAAGATTAAATGCCATCTTCTACAGTTTTAAATCTGGTAGTTTTAAAAACATATTTTTCCAAATTGGATAAATCTTTAACTTCTAAATATTTTGGATGCCTCTTTGTATCCAAATGTATGTTGTTAATGTATTTACAGTGAGTAGAGATCTTTTAAAATTTGAAAACATTTTCACTGCAAGGATTTTTTCCAAACTGTGAATAAAGTTGTTAGCCTAATGGCTCTTACTGGTCTCCCTACCACAAACAATATCTCTTTACAACTGGCAAGGGAAACTAGCTTGGTTGTCTGGAGACATCTATGAGTTTTTCCTTACTCAATACTTACCTACATGCATATTCTCTAAGGAAAACTCTAGGAAATTTGATTATATTTGTAAATAGACAATATTATAATCAAAGGCTTCCAAGAAATTCCTAGGAGGTTTTCAAAGAAACAACTTGAAATAAACAGTGTTATTAAACAGTATAACACCATGGATTTAGCACACATAGTGTATGATTTCTGTGTAGCTTGAAAAGTGTGAGCAATTCTATTCTTCCCTATGTATGATTATCAATGCAGGGATTATGACTATAAGGACATAAGAAGTCAGAGAGGAATTGAGAATACTGGAAAGCTAAAGAAGAGAAAACTGTGATTGCTGCTTTTGTCTAAATCTATGTCTTTCTTGGTGGCGTAAAAGGACACATTTATACTGGGTACATCTTCCAAGATTTCTAAGAAAAAAGAGCAGCTGTTACATTCAAGATATAAGGTTTTCCAACTTGTCATAATGATGGTCATAGTACACCACAGAGGAAGTAGGGAAATAGATTTGTGTGTTCAACACATCATGTCTAGAATTCCCTCCCCCCCATACTAGCTTTTCGATATTTGAAGAATAAATGGAATATGAAAGTTAATGATACAAACGTTAGAAATGATAGAAAGAGGTGAAGTGTTTAGAATAATAGCAAGTACAGTTGCATGGGCACATATGGGTTCTGTTGATGGCAATACTTGGAGAGATATGGAGGTGTGCTGGAAAGAACGAACATGGGAAAAGAAACCTGTGTTCTATTTTGACTCTGTCATTAATCTAGATGTATAACACATTTAAACTTTTGTTGCACAGTAGCTTATCTGAAAATCAAGATGATGATTCAATGTGGTTCCAATTGTGTTCCTTGTACTTTGGGAGTTATTGGATATGGTTCTATGATCTTAGCACACAGGAGATTAGGGATAGAGCAGTGACAAATCCTCGTTAGTGGAGTCTGGGGTCATCAACTTGATTTTAACCAGAAAAGCTTTATTTCAATTTTTTTTCTTTTTTTTCCTCTACATTCGTATAAATTATCTGAGTTCCCTTGGGGTTCTAAAATGATAAAATATTATGTTGCAATGACTGATAAAATGATGAAACAATTAATTTTCAATAGAATAATTAATTTTGCTAAATTCTCATGGAATGGAAAATGATTCTGAATATATTACAAAGGAAAATGCAATATAAATTGCCAAAGAAAATATTTTTGTAGTGCAGACATCATACTATACAGAATGGTGTGTTAATCTCTATTAATAACAATGATAAATGTAATGTAGCTGAGCCAGCAACAATATTGTTTGTTTCAGAGAGATACATTTAATTGAAAGTTCTCATAACATGAGTATAATTTAATATAGATGTACTCATTATGGTCCTAAATTAATTTTTCATTATCAGACAGTTGAAAAATAACTATGAATTAGAAAGTTACTAATAATAAGAGCAAAACATTCTTATCCTATTAATATCAATTGGTATCCTAAAACAAAACATTAATAATAATCCATGTAAATGAAAAATCTTTTTTAATATGAAATAAACATAAGTGCATGTGTATTTTTTATACAATGACTTCTTTTCCTTCAGGTAGATCTCCAGTAGTGGAATTGCTCTATCAAATGGTAGATCTACTTTTAATTCTTCAAGTGTTTTCCATAGATGTATTAATTTACATTCCTACCAATAGTGCATAAACATTCCCTTTTCATTGTATTCATGGAAAATGAAGTCATATTACAGAGGAATCCCCAACTATAATAGTTTTCCAGTAGATCAAATAAATCCATATTATGAATATAAAGTAAATTCAGATTTATTAATCATTAAGTTGAAAAAAGAACTTATACAATAATAAAAGGATGATTTATGTTTTGTTTATACTTCATTAAATATCAAATAAATATAAATAAATTAGCACATAAAGTATTAACAATAATACAATAAACATACTTGTCTAAGACTCAGTTTAACACAGAGAATATAACTTGCATATGTGTACATAAGTGTTGATCAGTTAGTTTCCATCAATACCTGAGTGGATTAATAAAATGTGGTATATGTATACCTTGGTGTACTACTCAGCCATAAAAACAATGGTGAACTAACACCTCTTGTGTTATCCTGGATGAAGCTGGAGCCCATTCTTTGAAGTGAAGTATCACAAGAATGCATTTCTTTTTCTCTATTTACCCATTGCTTTAAATTTTATCTATTGTTTTTAGTTGTTCACAGCAGCATGATCAGAGTGTATAACCCACCCCAACACTGAAAATACAGGTCACGTTTTAATTTTCTACTGATAATATCTTCTTTTATAACTGTTAATCAAACGAGCAACACCATATTAAAGAGCTTTATTTATCATCTGGTAATGCCCTTCACAGTGGAAGCACTACCTGTTTAACATAAATCCTGGCACATAGTAAATGTCCAAGGAAACACTCCATCCCTCTTTACTAATATGCAGATACATACACCATTTGTTAACATTTCTTACATTTTTACAATATTCCAAGCACTGAACTGTTTCACAACACTCTCTCATTTGCTTCTCAAAATAACCTTAAAAGTGTAACTAGTGAAGAGTGGTCAGATTTGTGATATATTTTAGTTTGAGCAACTGCACATACAGTGGCACTATTATACTTTTCCTTTCTATTTGAGAAAATAGGCTTAAGAGAAGTAATGCTGCTTATTCAAGATCACACAGCTAGGAAGTGGCAATGCTAAAATATAAACCAGGGTGCACATTTCTAAACCTCTATTTCCCATATACAATTTATCCAACCTACTTTGTTTTAAGCTGAGAATCTTAATGAGTAGGGAACAATTTAGTGCTACCTTACACAGACATAAATTTTTCAATTTAAGATAACCATATTTTAATCAAATATTATCTCTAAGTAAAGAATTAAAGGTAGCCTAAGCCAGACTAACCAATCTAGTGAAATTTGGAACTTTATTTTTAGATGGTGATTTTTTTAATGAAAAATTTGGACATGCTTGAAGCTTAGACTCAGGGGAATGGGAGGGACATGGGCAGTATATCTAACAAGAACTTTTGTGCCCCCATTATAAACTGAAATAGAAACAAAAAACCAAAAAACAAAAAAAAAAAGGAAAAAAGAAAAAAGAAAAAAGAAAAATTTAACACAGATTTTGATCTCCTTCTGAGATAAAGTTGATGTCTGAATTGTGAAAGTAGTCTCTAGATCTCATGTAAGCAGAGTTATACTAAACTTCATTGTATAAAACTATCATATAGATTTTAAACACTTATTATTGCTTGATGCCCTAAATAAATTATTTAATCTAATAACAACCCTAGGTGCTAAACATTGTTGTTCATCTGAAGGTAACTATACTGAGTTTCAGAGAAGAAAATTAAATTATGCAAGATTGCCCAGCTAATGGCAAATTAACTGAAAGAGGTACCTTAGATTCAAACCCATTAATTTCTAAAGTCAATTTTTCTTTATATATATACATATATATAACATTATTCTTAAAAGCCTCATGCACACATTTAGTTATATGAATAGTGTGTAAGGGGAGAGCCATGACTGCTAATATTTATTAAGAGCTTACTACATATTATGTGTTCCACAGTTGACCTTTAACCAACATAACAGTTAGGGGCACTGACCGTACACACAGTCAAAAATTTATGTATAACTTTTGATTTCCAAAAATCTTAACAGATAGCCTATTATTGGCTGGAAGCCTTACCAATAACATAAAAAGTCAATTAACACATATTTTGTATGTTATATGTATTATATACAGTATTCTTACAATAAACTAATCTAGAGAAAAGAAAATATTATTGAGAATATCATGGCTGGGCATGGTGGCTCACACCTGTAATCCCAGCCCTTTGAGAAGCTGAGGCAAGAGGATCACTTGAAGCCAGAACAAGACAAACCTGGGAAATGTAGCAAGACCCTGTCCCTATAAAAAAATTTAAAAATAAACCGGGCATGGTGGCATGCACATGTAGTCTCAGCTACTTGGGAGGCTGAAGAGGGAGTCTTGCTTGAGCCCAGGAGTTGGAGGCTGCAGTGAGCTATGATCGAGTCACTGCACTCCAGCCTGAGCAAGAGAGCAAAGACCTTGTCTCTAAAAACAAAGAAAATCACAAAGAAGAAAAGATAATTTACGATTAATTAAGTGGAAGTGGATCACCATAAAGGTCTTCATCCTTCTAGTCTTCATATTGAGTAGACTGAGGAGGAGGAGGAGGAAAAGAAGGGAGCTGGTTTTGCTGTCTCAGGTGTGGCAGAGGTATAAGAAAATTTGTGTCAAAGTGAACCTGCACAGTTTAAATCCTTGTTGCTCAAAAATCAACTGTAATGTTGTGTGTATTATCTCATTTAAACTGAACATGTTGTGAAATATTTATAGTATTCACATATTGAGATCAAGGAAACTGAGATGCAGAAGGGTGACATAATTTGTCCAAGGTCACACACATCTGAAAAACCTGAAAAGCTGAAATATGAAACTGGCCTAGAAGCTTAAAATATTTTTGCTATAGCATATTCAAGGTACTTAATAATTTGAATTATTATAATTGTCAAAATATATACTAAACCAAACTAACATAGACATCTAAGTTATCATTGAATGATCCACCTTGTGATGATTTCACTTTCCAAATTGTTTATATTTAGTCACATAATAATATTCATATTAGATTATGAACACTCATACCATAAGACATGCCATATGTAATTAGTTTTAAAAGCAGCTATAGATATTTCAAGACATTATAGGGTTTATCATTATTTGCTTAATTCTTCTGATTTTATTTTTTTGGCTGACAATATCTTATAATTCAGGTATTTGCTGAAATGTTACCTCCTTGGATCATTTTCCTGACTGCCTAGTCTAATAATTATTCATCTAACACTCTATCACATTGTCCTCCCACTAGAGCATAAACTACGAGCAGGGACTTTGTCTGTTGACCATGGTGTCCCCAAAATCTGGAACAATAACCATAAGCAGTGAATTTTTGTTTAATGAATAATATTTAATGGCATTTATGAAGCTTTTAGGAATCCAATTTTCTTCAATAATACTTTCAAAATTGAAGAGGAGAATGTGGTTATATGTGCGATGTTCTGATTTTTCTAGTCACCAGGCAATCTCTGATTCATCATTACCATCCTTTCCCCTTAGTATTTCTATTTCTTCCTTTTCTTTTGTACTCTATTTTTTTTTTTTTGAACTTCTTTCCCTATACTTCTTCCCTTTTCTTTTCTCCCATTTCTCTGTGATAGTAGGTTTCTATGAGTCTGGTTGATTAAACTCATTGTGATTTCTAATGCCTCACAGTCAGTGGACTTTGCAAAAGAGGAAATTAAAATAGCAAACTCAGTAGCTCAAGGTCAAATATTAATGCTCATCCATATGAGTAGACACTAGAGATGCAAATGATGGTATTGAGTTTTTCTGAGAGTATCAGTGTGGAGCTTTTATTGTTTTGTTATTAGGAAGATAAGTCATTGTGGGGATCAACCTACACTTTGCATTCACTTTAATAACTTTCCTTATTGTTGCCCAGAAATGTGCATCAGCATAGATTGTAAACTATTGCTCCCTTAATCTTCCATTCAGGAAATGAGTGTGCCTCAATGAAATATTAATACCCTTTCCTTTCAGCTTTTAAGATAGGATCTATTTTTCCTCCTGATTACTGTTAAAAACAAAAGAGTCTGTTTATTAAAACAAAAAGTCACATGACAGTAGGGGCTCTGGTGATTAGTAACATGCCATCATTAAACTTGACATTGTTTTGACTGGTGGAGAAGACATAAATTGAGATAATAAAACACAATAAGTTATAAAACAAAAGCAGTGTGCATGCTAAGACTAAAGTCAGTTTAATTTAAGAGCGATTTTATCCATATCTACCATAAATTTAATCTGACTCAAATACTGAGAGCCGTGTGTACACTGTATGTTTAAAATGACACAAAAACTGCCTCTTCATATAAATAAAATTTCCACAAAAATAGTTTCAAGTTATGCATTTAATAATTACAGGCAAATTCTCATTAGTATGTGAGACACTTCTGTTAGCAAGTTAGTTAAACAGACAGCTATTGAATGCTTACCATGCACCCAACTGTTTTAAGTGCAAGAAGCATGGCGGTAAACCATGCAAGATTCCTGCCCTCATGCAGATTATCTTTTAGTGAGGAGAAAGATACAGTAAGCATGAAAACAAAAATATCACCCTTTCAGACTGCAATAAGGGCTTTGCAAAATGGGCATATACAATGGCTACCACTAGAGCTACTTCAGTTAGGGTGGTCAGGAAAAGCTTTTGTAAAGAGGTGATCTCTGAGATGAGATATAAATCATCCAAAGGGAACTGTGCAAAACACCAGAGGACAGCATCTGTGCTGAAAGGTATAAAAGCTACAAAGGCAAATGGGGTTTCCAGATAGAAAGAAGACACACGTTGGCTGGAGTACATTATTAAAAAGGAGAAAAACTAAAAATAAGCCTCCTGGAGAGATAAGTAGTCACCAGCTTCTGTTGAGTCTGGCAGAATAATTATAAAAAAATAGAATTTATTATAATTTCTAAACCAAGTTATTGAAATGTTTTAATGACAGGAGTGATCTCGAGCTTTTTTTTTTTTTTTTTTTTTTTTTAACACGATGCTGTGTTGTCTGGAGAGTGGATTGTAATGTGATAAGTCTAGAAGTGGAGAGACCAGTTTGGAGTGTGTTGTGTTGTACCAGTGAAAAATAGTGTTGGTGTTGAATGCTACGGAAGTGTAACTAGTGAAGAGCGGTCATATTTGTGATATATATTCCTGATAAAGCCAACCAGAATTATTGGTAGGTGGCATGCATGGATGAAGAAAACAAACTAGTCATGGATGACTGTAGGTTTTATTTTGAGCAACTGCATGTATAGAGGCACCATCATAGAATAAGAAGGCTAACATAAATTTAAATTATGTAGCTTAAATTCAATAAAAATAAATTTGGCATGTACCTTGTTATAGCCATTATACACTCCCTATAAATATTAATATCTTGTTAACTACTGAAACTTTTATTTTGGGAACCTAGGAGCAGATCTTAGTAAACACTATTCATGTTAATTTTTTAATAGAAATATAGCAGCCCAAACTTTTGTATCTCATATATCATATATATATGTGTGTGTGTATATATATATAATTTAGGTCTTGAATAATTTTTAAAAGGATACTAGAACCCATTATATTGAGAGTTAATAAATGCAAAATACTTAAGAATTATCAACCTAAATAATAGATAACATTTTTGTAATTTTATAAGTGATGTCATATTTTATGATAAAAAATACTTGAACTCTGAAAAAAAATCAATAATGAGCATTGATAGAAGGGCTGGGTTAAAAATAGGTTACTGAGAGCTTTTATTAGTTCATTTATTGGAAGAGAAAAGAGGAGAAGACTTTATCTTATGTAGTAATCTGTATTAAACAAATGTAACAGGACTAACAAATAGATGAAAGCACTATCCACTGTGGTCTGGTTCATTTAAAAGATGAGTGAATACATACCAGATCCTAACATTTAATGTTTGCATTTCACATTTAAGGACCCAAATGCATGCATGTCTCCAGGCATTATTGAAATTCATTTGAGCAATTTTTCCTATGCTTGTGCAACTAGTATTGCCCAATTTTCATTTCTTTGAATTGTGATCACAATAATTCACTTTTCTGGCATGAGGTAATATTTTATTCCCCCATTAGTATTTGCAAGAAGCGTATTTTGATTAAAGATTCAACACTTTGCAGCCCATCTTCATTTTAAAATTCAGTGTTGTTAATCTACAATTCTTCCCTGAGGTATTTTTATTACCACTACAAACTGGTATTGAAATCACTTTTTCTTAAACTATGAAGACATATGGTGATTTTAATAAATGTATTGTTAAAAAGTGTGTTAATCTTTATAATGTACAATGAGATGCTTTTTTCTATAACTATTTCATTACTTTGTATATTTCATTCCAATAACCAGAGTTAGAACAAATCCATCTGTCTAGACCTAGATTCATGTAATTATTTCATATGAAGTGTTAATAGCTGCATGTTGATATAAAGTTAATTAAATCAGAAATGAATGTAGACTATGTGGATGTAGTTTTGCCTGTTTACTTTTCAACCAGAATAGAATGTTACTGTATTAAAAATTTTGTTTTGCCAACATTACAAGAGAATCATAGTTTTTAAAGTTGTATCTTTTTTACAAAGGAGGTTGGAGGTTACACATCAGTTTATTGACTTTGATTCTTAACCTGTTATTCTATTGTAAATTTCCTATATATTCTTTGAAGCATTTTTTTATGAAAGCATTTCCTTTAATCAAGAGAGGTGAGGTTATATGTGATATTAAATCCCAATATCTCATTAGCTTAGAACAAGAAGAATTTGTCTCTCATTCAAGCCGCAATTGGATGACCATGAAGCAGTGCTTCTTGGCCCTTCTATAAATCTAAAAATGGTGTCTCTAAACTCCACATTCTTCCCTGATGTAGTGATACTAAATGGAACTTACAGTTGTGAGGATACTGGGCAAGGGAAAGAGAGTGCTGGGGTATTGGGAGGCTACTTTTTCAGGGCTATGTTTGGAAGTGGCCGTATTTTACATTAATTCAAACCATATTTCACTGGCCAGAGATGACTCACAAAATTCCCAACTTAATTTTAAGGGAAGCTGAACAAGTATTTGTGGAAGAAAAATGGTCACCACCACAGTTGGTGATATTTTTGGTACTATGCTTGCAAAGTTCCTCCCTATCTAAAGGTTAAAGAACTAATATAATACTACCACCACTAATAATTATCATTTTTATTATTGTTATTATTTAAGATTTTCTCATTCTTTGTACAAATGAAAACAACTTCAGAGTGTTTATTATAAATTTAAGTGAAAAACAATCATCCTGATTCATAGTTTTCTTACATCTTGGGGTAGTTATTTTGAAATAACGACTATATTAAAATATAGGTCAGGTTAATGTTGTTGCTTTATATTGGGTAAAAATATCCAGTGGCATTGAAATTACAATTATACCAATCCAAAAATATTATAGTATACCAATTTGATTAAGTAGTAATTTGTCCTTTGTTATAATTTGATAAAAATATATTGACTTTATTATGTGCTAGGCCCTTCCATTTGGGTCCATAATATAAAGGTGAGTAAAGCACAATTCCTGGTCTAACCATAAAAATAGCACATTGAATGGTGGCATCCCAAAATGGTATGTCAATGTTCTAACTCCCAGAACCTATGCATGTAACTATATTTTGGAAAGGAGTCTTCACAGACATCATAAGCTAAGGATCTACATATATGAGATCATCCTGTATTATCCAGGCGGGCCCTAAACCCCGTGAAAAGTGATCAGGGGGGAGATTGGATACAGAGAGAAGGGGAGAAGACAGGCACACAGAGGAGAAGACAATTTGAAGAAGGAGGCAGAAATCACAGTTATGTAGCCACAAGCCAAGGAACATCTGAAAAGGCAAGGGAGGATTCTTCCCTAGAGCCTTCAGAGGGAATTTGGCCCTTCAGACACCTTGATTTTGTACTCTGACCTTTGTAACTGTGAGAGAATAATTTTCTGTTGTTTTAAGCCACCAGGTTTGTGTTAATTTGTTATGGCAGCCTAGGAACCTAATAGAGTTGTTGCTTGATATCTGTGGGAAGTTGCTTCCAGGAACTCCATCGGCTATCAAATCCACAGATGCTCAAGTCCCTTATATAAAATAATATAGTATTTGATATAACCTACACACATCCCCCTGTGTACTTCAAATCACCTCTGGATTACTTATAAAACCTAATAAAATGCTAACACATCACTTCATTCATGTGGATTCAACATAGTACTCAGTGTGTGGCATAGTCAAGTTTTGTTTTTTGGAACTTTGTAATTTTTTTTTTTTTTTGCCAAGTGTATACATGCAATTTATGATCCCATAAAGCTCTGTGTAGTGAAGGAGTTTATATATATACACAAATAATGAAACATATCACTTTGATATAATTTTGAAAGCACTGTCTTTGAACCAGAGGGACTTGAGTTCAAACTGCTATTCTTCTAAAATCTGCCTGTGTTTCAATTTTCTCATCCATATTATGGAAAATATAGTTCTACAGGTTGTCCTGACTGGTGGATGAGTTGATTTTTGCATCACACCCATGCTCATTAGTTTAGGAGTTTGGGGTGTTATTGTTCATTACTTAACAATCTTACTATTCAAGCACATAGAAGGAATAATAAAGAATCCATAAAATTTTACTTTGCATGAGGTATAAATTATTTCTTCCAAATTTTATTGAGTGTACAAGGATTTGGTGTGGAGTCAATAATATTAGGAGATTCTCTAATTCTTTGACCTCCCACTCCCATCTCTGGGTTTTCAGTGGGTGTAGATCCTTTATGAAAGGCTCTTTGGATTCTATACTTTTTCTATAAACTCTCTTTGAATCCTTGGTACTTGTTCTCTTTGTCTTTTAATTCCTACCACTTGTCTACTTGTCCATATTTTCCTTGCTCTGTTGAGTAAGGAGGAAAGAGTTCTCTTAACATCTTTTTACTATCATCTCTTCTCATCACATCTCCTGTAATTTATTTGCTAAAAGTATTTCTGTGTTTCCCTCAGCAATAAATTGCTAAATCACGTTCCGTGTACTTTCCCAGAATGTTAATATGGACTATGGATGATAAACATCCCCATATGTGCATGCACATGCATGCATACATGAAAAACTCACCCTGCCAAATATATAAAGTGGTTTGTGTAGTGCCTTGAACATACTATCTTAAAAGTTAAGTTGCTTTATTAAAAAGTAGTAAATGAATATTATATGCACAATATACAGATATCTGAATTATGTGCTATTTTTAAAGTAATATAAAAATTGCATGAATGTATATCACACAATTTCAGTACATTTTAAACCTTCAGTAAATCTCCACATTAGATAATTTCTTGGACTTCTGTTCACGGCTTGATCCTTTTTTTATTTTATTTTATTTTTATTTTTATTTTTTTTATTTCAGCTTATTATGGGGGTACAAAAGTTCTGGTTAGATATATTGCCCATGTCCCTCCCATTCCCCCGAGTCTGAGCCTCAAGT
>CM052438.1:63835831-63854505 GCA_028533085.1 Varecia variegata
GTAGAGTTTGAACATGCTATATTTAAATTTAAGCATAATTAAGAAAAATACTATTACATTTTCTTGCTTATATTTTATGTTCTAGGAGAGATTTATAAAAATAAATTTAACTTAAAATTAAAGAACCCTGTCATGTTTAGAAGGGATTATACTTAAATTGGCAGAAGCTGGAGGTGGAGAGTCAGTTGTAAATTAAATAGGTTTGTTGTAGATTAAGAAAGGATAATGTGAATTTGCTGGAAGCACATTACAGCTAGTTACTGTAATGATAGAGATGAACGTTGTTCCTTTTTGAGTAAATAAATATATTATTAAGACAGGGATTCTGGGCAGATGACATGTTATTTCCTCCTAATTTTGTGAGAGAAATAAGAAGAGAAAAACACAAAAGTATGCCTCCCTCTCACTAGATCATGAAACACAGCCACCAACTGAAGAGTCAAGCAAAGATCATGTGAGTTACACTGAATGAAGGCTTTGCAACCATCAGCAGAAAAAGACTGACAATTCACAATTGTGAGAATTTTATCATTGTTTAATAAATGCTGTGAGTCAAATCAGTTATCTTCTACCATTAAAGAATCTGTCTGCACTTTGGATCTTATGTTCCTTCTCTGAAAATGAAGGATTGGGTTTAATGAGGTTTAAAGAGTCTTCTGCTTCTTTCTTTTTATGATTCTATGTTTGTCATTTTTACGCAATGGCTCTTAGGTCAATGACACATAATCATAAACCATAGTGCATCTGCAGTATTAAAAGTTATTCTTTTTTCTCATAATTAAATATAATATGAAAACACAGCTATTTACCAATTCTAGGTCTCCATATTTTTGGTGCTAATTTTAGGAAGCTAGGCATATTAACTGTTTTATTATTAAAATATGAGTCTATAAAAATAAACTGCTTAGACTATAGATAAAATGCTCTTTTTCCTAATGTAGCACTATATGAAAAAGTTGTTAAAATGCATATATTTAAAGCTGATCTTTTATAGATTCTTTTTCCTAATACAAGCCTTTTTAAATTAGTCATGCAATTGTTAACATTTTCTAGTATAGAGAGATTGAAAATAGAAACTTTTAACTTATTGAAGGATTTTGCATTATGTCAGAGTAACATCGAAATATTTATTATCAAACTGTCTTCTGAAACAAAGTAAAAATTGAAATAAGTGTATCACATTCTATGTATTTCTTACTATCCTATCAATTTAAACAAGTTTGCTTGGTTGGGCTGGAAATCAATTTGATTCAACCATTTCTAGGTTCTTGTTTGAAATTTAATATATATATGTGCGTGTGTATGTGTGTGTGTGTGTGTGTGTGTGTGTGTGTGTGTGTATATATATCTGACTGATTTAGATGCATATTGGAATCTCTTCTTAAAACTGAGTTGAGACTCTAAAGCTCTCGCTGACATGCTGGCCTATGCAATAGCTGTGCTGACTCCACGGTTCCACTATGTAAATAAGGTAATGCATCTATTTGTGCCCCTCAGAATGTGACTGAAAACTATGAAGAAATACATCAGAGTGCAGCGTGCCTGGAAAATTTTTACAGAGCTTTTTACATCTGGTTATCAAACTCCTCCAACTAATTACATTCATAAGAGAAGAAAAAACACCCTTCCTTTACATTGTACATAGCTTCACAAAACAAAATGAGAACAGAAGCAGCTTTTTCCTCTTGTAAAATACATCAGTTGGATTTAGTTACATTTAAAGTGAAAATCATTATTTTTGCATGTATATTTTAGGAAGAGTTGCATCAATCAAATGTCTGTTTTTGGTCTGTATAAATCTCCATATTTCCTATCAAACTATTATACTGAAATATATGACTTTTGAGATTTAATAATAAAGAAATCTTATTTTGGTTTCTCACTATTCCTTTACATGGATACAGTGGAGCTAATTTTCCCTCTGCTACTGGATAAAATATAAAGAACCTTTTTTTCTTATGACTTCTCATACTTTTGTAATACAAACTGTATTTATTTAGTTATGAGAAGCCCCAATGTCGTGTCAAAATCAAACTTTGAACTCACTTCAAAGTCAAAGTGCTCCCATCTTCCCTTCACCCCTCATTCTGGATTCATTGCAATGGAAAAGTGATGAAGGAAGAGGAACAGTTGGCTGCTTCTACCCTGCCACCTTGCTAACAGTTATTCCTGATCCACCCCTGTTATCAAGTTTGGAGTACAGGCATCGGGGGAAAGATGGTCAGAAAAATTATCATGATTGGTAATCTTGTATGCTGGAATCACACTCTTAAAGCTGGGGAGGTGGTTAAAGTTAATTCTCTCATAAGTGTTTTTATAGAGGGCTTGGATAATCTATGCACATTTTGGGCAATATCTCATCTGTTCTCTTGTTGCAGATGATGCTCTTTCTTCCAACTCATTGGTTGCAGTTTCTTTTTCAGACTCTGTAAATCTGGGGATTCACTTTGCTTTTCTATGAAGCCTTCTTAGAAAATAAACTCCAGTCAATTTTCTTTCTTATGTGACCCAAATCTTGTTCATGGGAAAAACTCACTGGATAATTCCTACAACAGGAGAATGAAGACAAAAATTGTACCATCATTCAGTGTGAAAACTATAACAACTTCAAGTTTATATTGTATTGAACATAGAATAAAATGTAGGTAGATGTACAGAGATGTATTCTATTAATATGTTGAAAATTGTATTAGTTGTCTATACAGTGTAAACAACTATGTAAAAACTCAGTGGCTTAAAATAATAAATACTTTCCCTGTCTAACTGAAACTTTGTACACTTTGATAAACATCTCCTCTTCCCCATCCAGAGCAAATTTTAAATGTTTTCATCACAAAAAAAATGATAAATATGTGAGGTGATAAATTTGTTAATTAGCCTGATTTAATTATTTCACACTGTAAACATGTATCAAAACATCACATTGTACTCCATAAATATATATGATTATTATTTATCAATTAAAATAAAGATTAAAACATAAATATTTCTTACATAATAGTTTCTGTGGATAGGGAATCCAGGGGCAGCTTAGCTGGGTGATTCTGGTTTGGAGTATCTTATGATACATGGTTAAGATGCATCCAGTATTGCAATTTTCTGAAGGCTTGGCTTGGTTTGGAGAATCTGCCTTCAAGATGGCTCACTTGTGTGACACTAGTTGTGCCTACTTATGTATCTTATGAAGACATGTTCTGGTCTTCACTCAGAGAGAGTAAATCAAGACAGAAAGACAGGACCCAGATGCCTTCTATGACCTAGCCTCAAAAATCACACTCCATCATTTCCACAGTGTCTTATAGGTCACCCTAATTAGTTCTATTCAGTGAGAGAGGGACTCCAGTGATTTGTGAGTACCAGGAGGCAGGAATCATCTGAGAGCTCTTGGAGGCTGCTTACCACAGAAATGCAGATTAAAATATACCATTCCATTTGAAGAAAAGAATACATTGTGACTTTCCTTATCCCCTTAACCAACCAACCAGCCAACCAACCAACCAAAAACTTCCAAATACGTTTCAGATGTCAATGAAAAATTAAATAAAACCATTTTGACCTCTACATTTCTGTTAAATGTGCAACATAAAATAGGATACACTCAGGCAGCAATAAAAATATTTGCATGTAGTTAGAAAATATTCATATTTACAACAGCAAAATTAAAAAACTGAGTCAAATATTAGATTTAAGTTCTTCTACCTAAAAGTCCAAAATGAAATTGAAAATGCAAGACATTCCATATTCTCCTAGAGTTCCTCTCATGTCTATCACTCTATGTCTTAGGGAGGAAAGTGGAAGTAAAGTAGATTCTAACAGGTAATATTTTTGTTGTGTGAAGTATGGAAGACAAATGGAAATGAGGAAGAAGACCTTTGTTTGCCCCTCTCACTTGCTCAGTCTGTTTTCTCCTTTCTGGAAACTTGATTTCCTGGGAAGCCTACTTTACTTTACGTAGCATTCCTTGTGGTCATATGACTAAGTTCTCACTCATGGAATATGAGCATAAGTATATATATGCAACTTCCACTATATTTTCTTAAAAATAAATGCACAAACAAACAGAAATCCCTTGGTGTGGAATATATTCCTTTTTTTTTTTTTTTCCTTTTCAGCTGACTGGAAACAGGGATTCCTGGAGTAAACTTAGAAGTTTGTTGTAGATGATAGTGTGCCCAGTTGGTGAAGGTTCCTAAAATACATCCTGGAGTAGATACTACCTACCCACTAGGGTCTGTTACGTGACTGAGAAATAAACTTCTATCTTGTTTGAGCCAAATGCATTTTTAGGTATTTTGGCTATGTGGTTCAGAATTAACCATGAATCAGAAACATGAATGAAAAGGAAGAAAAATACCACGATGTGCCTGATCCAAAGAAACAAGCTTGGAGAGGTAAAAGGATAGATCTCCCTGTAGATCTCAAACCTAATAAAGATTCCTCTTCCACAGTGAATTTTTAATGTTGCTCAAAAGGAGGAACTTGAATAATTTTGTTCCCAAATTTATTTAAAGACCAACATTGATTGAATTTCCTGAACTATTTATCTTCTCTGTTCTTCCTTTACTTAGAAAATTTCAAAGCACTCTCTGGACTATATAAAAAGATCAGATGTCATACACCAGAGGTCAGAAACTATCAGCTGTAGCTTTATTTTATATTTTATTTCATAAGCACTTTGTCTGAAAAAATGCAAAACTTAATGTCTTAAAGGGTTGAGGCACTGTCATCACAGGCTGCACCACTGAGACTATCATGTCCTTACAGAGTATCCTTGGCCCCAATAATCACTTAAGTTTTTGGCCTTTTCTAGCCCTTCCTCAGTGTGGTTCTGCAAAACTAAAGTTGGGCTTTGTACCATCTCACCATTCTGGCTTTGTTCATGGTATTCCCTCCCTCACTTCATGTTCCCTAACTTTGAAGCATAGATCAAAGTCTCCTATTTCAAGTGAACCTTCCCAGAAAACTCCTGGTGAAAATAATCTCTCTCCAGTGGATTTTTTGGATACTTTATTTCTCTTTTAGAACTTATTAATTGTCTATCAGTTAATTATTAACATGGGTTAACTCATCTACTGCACAATAAGGTCACAAGGAACTCACCATTCATTATTGTATTCCCTCAAGGCTCAGTACCATATGCGATCAATGTATTTTCAAATTATTTAATACATTTTATTAATGAGGAATTAATTTTAAATGTATCTCCCAATCTAAGGTAATATGTGAATGTATCAATCAAATATATTAGTTGCAAGAAACAGAAACCTCCTGTGGTTGATTAATTTTAAAATAATTAGTTGAATAGTATTATGTAGCTGAGAAATCACTAAGAACCTAGAGAATCAAGTTCAAACAATTGGGCTGGAACAAAGGGAAACAAAAGAACAATCTGTTCAGGATTCTTATTTAAGATAGGAATAGCATCACTGCAGAGGATCAAGCATTGCAGCTAGTTCCAACAAGGCAGTGGTGCTCTTGGGAAATTAAGCTAATTGCAGCTGCCACTCCAACTGGACTGATTTTTTTGTGGCCCTAATTATTTTTTGTCACTATTTCCCAATTCAATATCTGATGTATGTGTGTCTGCTTAGTACAGCTGTTCACATCTTAGCTTCAAGGGGAAGCTGGGAAAGCCAGTACCTGGGATTTTCATCTTTCTAGTAGGATGTAGGATCTACTTCCCTCTAAATCTCACAAGGTGATAAATGTCTCTGACTAAGATAGGGACCCAAATGCAGAGTAACAAAAAAGAATAAAAAATGTATATTTTCAGGAAATCAATTTTTGACATTGTTTTTGTGAGGATTAAGGAAGTTAACGTATGGGAAACACTTAAAGGAGTTCTTGGCAGTATTAAGTGTTATAAAAGTTAGCTATTATTATTATCGTAAGAGAATTTTCACTTCTTCAACAGATGTTTATTGAATCCCTACTATGTATCAAGGTGTCTATGCTGGGTCAGAGTTGGGATGAGTAGGCCAAGGTGTGAAATCAGGCAATAAAATTATCTGACACATTTAAATTTCCCTTTCATAGATTCTCCATGTTACATGAGCAGGAAGAAAAATATGATTAACTTTGCAGAAGGTTTTCTGACACAAATATTTATAACCACATGGTCTAATATGTCATTGGGAAGAATCATATAAACAAAACTTTGTGGCTAAGTCGGATTTAAGCATATTCTGTTCTTTCTTTGGCCCAGGCAGATGGCAAACAACAGAAACTAAGAATGCTCTCATGTATATGCACAGAGGAGCTTACCTTTGGGGACTTACCTTTTGTCTGGCTCTAGAATATTAGTGACAAACTCTAAGAGTTTCATAAAAATATTTCAAATAGCAACATAGTAAAAGTGCTTTGTTGTAGGGGAAGTTTCAGTTCGGGCTGTGCCATTACTTAAAACTATTTAATGAATACTATGCTAGAGAATATTTACTTATAATTTTTTGAAATGATAGAATGAAGAAATATAGTGACCAGGGAAAAGAGAGAATTTAGGGGAAAAAGTTTTAAACACTTTGGATTGAGTATTGGTAAGTAACTAGTTTTGTCTAGAAAGAAAGTATTAATATGTTTGTTTACCCATGGATTCATTAATTATTATCCATTCAACAAATCTTTATTGATCAATTTTACAATCCAGGAATTATAAGTAGTGAGGAGACTGCACTAAACAAGAGAATGAGTACTTTGCTTTTATAAACTTTACATTCTATATGGATGGGAAAGACTGACACAACAAATTGTCTACTTACCTGAATTAAATTAACTCACTTTCCCAAAAAGCAACTTTTCTACAAAGCTAAGGAAAAATAAACAAGCATGATGACTGTTATACTTCAAATTCATTTACATTGACCTCAGTTAGACTCTCAATAATGCCTTTCCTACCACATTTCTATTACGCTTTCATCTTTCACAGTCTGTGAGGTCCAAGTCATGCCCTCTCCTCTCCTGAAACTTTCCATCCTCAGCTGTTGTTTCTAGTTACTAATTCACCAAGATAAGAGAACCAATCAGAAAAAAAAAATTTCTACATACAATCTACTACATTTACCACCTCAACAAGCAAACAAGCAACTGCACTCATTCCTTGTTTTTTTTTTTTTTTTTTGGTCCCTATGGGAAGACTGTTTTTTTTCTCCTATCTAAGGCCAAACCATTCATTTGTGTATAAGATTTGACTCCTTTCATATCCTCAAGAACATCATTTTCTAATTGCTTCCTCTCTTTCCTAGAACAACTTTCCTCTTATCACCTGGATCATTTCCATCGGCAAACAAACAAGTTATAATGTTACTCATGTTAAAAATAAAAACTGTTTTACCCTATGTCCCACTCCAGTGAGCCCAGAACCCACCATTTCTGTTATTTTTTATAGCAAAAATTCTCTACAAATTTAGTTTTTTATGTGATTTCCCATTGATCTCTTTCCTTTTCCCCCTGGATTCAGTTTAGTCAGACTTTGGTCTCCAGAATTCCATTAATATAGCTCTTGCCAACTATACTGTGTCTCCCATATTGTTAATAGAGTGGTCAATTCTCTGTGGTTAAACAATAAAGTTAAGTTACATTTGAAACAGTCAATAATTCGCTTATTCTATAAAAATACATTTTCCTTCACTTGGATCCTGGAAAACTCATGACTCTTCTTCCTCTTACAACGTAATTCATTTCTCCCAAATAATTTCTTACTAGTTTCTCCTCATTTTCCAATTTCTAATGATTGGAATACCCACTAACCAGGTCAATAACCATAATTTGAGTTCGATCTGCTAATAGAATTCTAGGGAGGGATTACAAACATTTATTTGGCTGTTTAACTGAATCTTGACCATCAGTAGTCTTTGCCAAATGAAATTGAGAACCTATATATTTCTTCTATAGAAAAAAAGAACCCAATGTCTTAGGGAGACAGGAATATTATAGTAGACTTATAATTTGTAACATTGGTCCTCCTCCTAGCTATGTCACACAAGAAGGCCTAGAAAACACTTCCTAGATCATGGCATTGATAATGAATGAAAGAGGCTAACACTAGCCTTGGCAATGAAAACTCATTGTAGTGACTGTTTTCTGTTGATTATGGTTGTCATGAGGTGCTATCCCTAAATGATATTCCTGCTTCCAGTAGGGACAGTGGACTCCTAGAGTAGTGTATCAAAGTGTACTATGTATCACCTAGATTCCTAGTGGGCATTATCATAATAGGGTACAAGACCAAACAATTAGTCACAAAATGTGAACCATGAGGATCTTGGCAGTGGCTAATGACTATGGGTACTTTAATTACTGGAGAAGCCCAAAAAGGTCCTACTTAGCTGCACAACCATGACCATAGCAACGCAGACACTCTTTGACTTGGGTAAATAATCTACCCAGCTCTGCCTGCGTGTATAGTCACTGATCTGATAACATTTTTTCCCCTATTATTTAATAAGGGAATACTGGCAGCACTTATTTGTTTATTTTTAATTGGCAGACAGCAATATACATTTATAATATTGACAGAGGTTTATATCAGTTGTCTAAATTAATAAAAATTTTGTTCATTTTATCACTTTAAGCTGCAGTAGAAGAGGCCAGTAGGTCTCTGGATAGATTATTCAAGATCATATGTGTAGGTGGGTAGGAAGTCATAGGTATTTTAGATTCCTTGGCAAGTTACTTTTGTGCCTGAGCAGGAAGATAGACCACACGAAAATTCAGGCTCCTGCTGTCTTAATTACTTCCTGGGTGTCCCTCCAAAGTAAAAGATAGATTCTACATCTTATATTTCCTTCAACTGTGAAAGAAGCAAAATGCTTACTGATTCTCTTTTAGTTTTGATTTCAACATATACCACTGGATCTGTTGCATTGCCTATGTGAACTGTAGTTTGTAAGCTCTAATAATTTCAAGCTGATCAAGGCTAAAGTACGAGCATGGATGGGACTTTATCCTGAGGAGCTAATGTTACAACTTAGTGGATATGCAAATTGTGACATACATATTATGAGGCAAGCTAAGGTAGATTAATTACAGAAGAAGTAGGCTTTTCTTGCTGCTATTATTTGCTTTTGTTTTACCAAAGCCATATCTTGTTGAGCAAAAAATTTTTTCTATTTAGAGGCAATTCCTGGTTTGCTGATTTGCCCCTGTAGAAACCCTAATCCAACCCTAGATCACCTAACATCCATATGACCTCAGGTTCCCTGGTCCTCCAAACCATAAAATTAAGTGTATTAAGTAGCACTTCATCATCACATGGATTTATGTCTCAAAACTGTGACTGAAAACTTCCTGAAGGCTTAAATGCTGGTATGCCAGCTCTACTGCCTTCTCTCACATGACTCATATTTATAGTTTCATAGAAAAATCCTATGATCTCCTGAATGATGTGTAAGTGAACCTGGTTAGCTGATCTGGCATTTTATATTGCAAAAACTGTTATCTGATTCCTACCAGCTTACCACATCTCTCACTAGTGTGAAGACTGGCATTAACTGTCATTGGCATTGGCAGACCTTGGAGTCTGTCCAGTTGAAGTGAGTGGACATGACATCTAGAATTCCCCTTTCCAATTAGAGTGCCTTTCCAGAAAGAAGGGGTTACAACAAATGCTTGAGAGTTACAGAGTAGAAAAATGTTCAATAACTTTTTTATATGGAGAGAACTTCCTACTCCATACTGTTAGTTTCATACTTTGCTCAAATAACTAGAAAAACAGGGTACATGTCTAAGTCACAGTAAGAAATATAACTCCTTCCCTCTTAAGATTTAGGCTTAAAAGGACATTCATGTGGAACAAACCCACCATACTCAAGAAGTCAATTAATAAATATTTTTGCTAAGTAGTATATAATTCCTCTTTCGATCTTTGATTTTATTTCTGTTATCTATAACTCTTTGTGTATGTATTTTTGCCAAGTGCAAATTTGGGCAAACAATGCACAACACACAAAACTACCAAAGAACTTTGAATGCAATTTAGTATTTTGAATATCAGTGTTTTCCAACTTCAAAAGAGACATAATAAAAACTTTCCAGAAGTGTTTACAACCTGTACCATATTCACTGGGAGTACTCGCATACTGATATTTAATTCATTCTGTCTAGTACATTTTAATAAAAGTGAATACTCAAGTCTAGTTTTTGGTGTATTTTAAACTTGATAATACATTTCATAAGATTATATTGGTCAAATAACCTATTAGTTGCCTTTTTCATCCCTCGAACTTTCCTAGAATTCTAAAGCCCTCTCAGATTGCTCTGTGGGTATGTTGCACAGTTGTCATCCTTGAAATTCCCTTTGCCTCTTACAGGTGTTGAGTACCCTCTTGTAGATGACTGATTAACTTTTTCTTTGTGTGTTTACTTGTTTTATTGAAAAACATACTCAAGGAGCTTCCTGAGAAAGGGGTAATGAGAGCTATATTATTTTTCAAACTTTACATGTCAAAAATTTATCTATGCTACCCTTATATTGAGTGCCAGTTTAGTGGATTAGAATTCTAGTTTGGAAACTATTTTAATTTACAAATTTTCCTCCCATTTTCTTCTGTCTTCTTACGTTGTTATTGTGAACTCAGATGCCATTTTAATTATCACACTTCTGTACATTTTTTTTCTACTTTGGAAAATTTAAAAATGGTATTTTATCTCCAATGTTCTAAAATTTAACAAAAGGAGAATTGTTTTCTACCACCATACTTTCTCTACCCAAGACTTATGGACTTTTGCTTTAGAAAAAATATACATATTTTTAAAAAGTAATATCCTCCCCATCAAAAATTTTCATTCACTCTTTTTGAAATCTCTATTAAATTAGATATCTATGTTTCTATCCCTTAGCATTTCCATTTTTATGTTCATTTTGGTTTCCATGTCTTGTGTTGGAAACTTATGAATACGGAAGTCTTTGTTCACAGCGGAAAAGTCTCTGTGCATGGATATGGTTTGCTACTGGTCAGTTAGTGTAGGATGAAAGCATTGCTGTCATATTTTTCACTGGAGACTCTCGCATATCAGAATGTTTAGGATTTATCTCTGGGATGCTCATTTACTTCATAGAAGATAATACTGCTGGTGGTCTGTGGATTAGTAGCCTGGATGATTGATATTGGCAGTGAGCATCTGGAATTTTACAGTTGAGAAAAGAGCCTTTTACTTAATTTTCAGGTTTTCTGTCTTAGGCTTCACTTCTTTCTACTCCAACACCACATGCCTGGTACCTTTGAGCCAGCATCTTCTCCTCCTAGAAGATGGAGGGGAGAAAGCCACCTTATTATATTCCAAGGTTTAAATTGTTCCTTGTATATACTTTTTCCACAATCTGCTTGTTTTCTGGCCTCCTGATCCTCACTCTGACCTTTATGGCATCTGGCACCTCCAATCAGCTTCCTTAATAACAATACCTCCATCTGTAGACAGAAGAAATTACCTTCTAGGAGCTTACCAATTTAAGGGTGAGGCAGAGAAAAGGAGATTTTCAAAATGTAGACTACAACAAAACCAAGAACATTTGAATGGATAATAAATATTATCAATATATTTAGCAAAAAGGAATCTGAAAAAGAGAATTTTAGGGTCAGAATTGGAATACAAGGAGCCAGGTGGTATTTATTACATAAAGCGCTATCAAGCAAATTCTAAAAATGGACTGTGCCTTGTTTTGGGAGAGAGAAACTTAGCCTTCTGACAAATAATGATACTGTATTATCTACTAACAGCTTCTCATTTTACTCAATGTGAATTATATCCATCAAACCAAACGTATAGGTTTAGTAACATCCCATTTTATTCTGTGACTAACATGGTGCATGGTGATTTTGGTGACATAAGTCATATGAACAAAACTTTAGTTAGTTTTTAGCACTAAGCAAAAAATATTTGAACTAGATGTCAGTTTTATCTAAATACATGTGACATAACATCAAATTCTTAAGTATTGTTAGGTATATGATTTCCTATTTACAAATATTAGTTAATATATAAATGTTATTCATGGATCTGACTGTTCTCAACTTCTGATTATCCTAGATGACAGAAGTTAGCTATGTTTTTAAGAAATCAAATACATAATTGATTTCCATGATTTATAAAATACATTTTAAATTTAATAAATTTTATAAAAATGTGATTGAGCTATCTTGATATAGATGAGTATAGCAAATAAAATAACAGCAACCACATCCTGGAACAAGTAATAGAAATAATATTCGACAGGGTTTTATGTGGCCAACTTGAATTTTTCTAGAAACTGCCACTATGATTGTAGCTTTGTCAATGTCATTGTCCCATAACAGGACCTGACAAATGTTTGCAAGCATCTGATGTGATGAATTTAAGACTCACTTCTGTAAATTATTTTCATTCACATAATGCTTTCCCGGTATAAAAATATATGTACAAAAATGATGAAATAAAAAGTTCTAAGAAGTTGAGACAAAGTGATGGAAACTCCCTCCCATGAGCTATAGAAATCTATGGCTAGGCATATAAACATGCTATTTGAAATATTTCATGGTTGTCACCCTAAATTCAGAACACTCTAGTTAGGGAATAGACATGTCTCTATGAAATGTAATATGTAGCTTCATGACTTCATTTTTTCTTATTTAATTTATAAAAATATAGAAATAATTATGGCATATTTAAATTATTCCAGGTACTCTCCTACATGTTCTCTTTAATTAATTGATTTTATTTTACAGAAAAACCAAACAAACCGTAAAATATATACTATCATAGGTCATTTAAAGATAAGGAACTAGAACTCAGTAAACCTGTTATACTTTATATTAGCGACACAATACTGCAGAAGACCACAAAGACAAATATATATATGTGTGTGTGTGTGTGTGTGTATATATTATATATATATTTTATAACTAGGGTTTAAACCCAAGTAGTCTGCCTCCGCAAGCCTTGGAATCACATACTTAATCAGTGATGGAGATTAATTTGCCTCCACAAGGATACTATGCAACTTTGTTGTCATTATTAATGGTAGTGGTAAAGCGAGGTCTGGAATTGTGAGGTGCGTGGGAGAGAGGAGAAGATGTAACTCTATTTCTGGATGGGATTTGATTAGAAATGAAAAGAGAAAGTATGAACTTCTTCAGCTAGAGTAAGAAGGGTTAGGGAAAGGCAATTTATTATGGCACTCTCGATATTTGGTAGACATCATTTTAGCTGCTTCAAATGTGGCATGTCATTTAATCTTCCAGAAAGTCAAATCAGGCAGATATTGATGTTTCTATTTTAGCTAGAATATGCTAAAGTTTCGAGAGGTAACAAGAACTCCTAAAGGCAAACATCTAATTTGGGAATTTAGGTATCAGTAGTTAATAGTTGGTTAGATCATTAAAATAATTCCTAAACCTTTTTACTCACAGCACCAAGATAGGATCCAAAGACTACCAAATCTATCCTTGGCCAGCTGTTTATGCTGTACTTCCCTTGCAGCTTTGCTTCAGTGTTCTTGTTGTAGTTTGCTATTTGGTTTTACATGCAGATTGTACCCTAAGTACAGAATCGGTGCACAAATATCACTGAGAGTGGAAAAATGAGTGAGGCTTGCCTTGCCCATACCTCCCTAGGAAACATACTGTTTGCTTAAATTGTAAGGCAGGTACTGATATCTCTACTTCACTTTTGTGTGTGCTACACAGAGACCTATGTGTAAAGCAGCAATGAATACATGCTTTTGAAAGTTATCAGTAAATATAGGATGTAAGTGTAAAGAAAAATGCAATTGCAGCTTCACAGTGATCATTCTTCCTTGTTAAGCATAAGATATTTTCGGAAGTCCTCATGAGTTACTGCTAATTAGATTTTTGAAAGAAAGTTGAACAGTTTGAGATAACTATGCTTTAGCTCCCAGATTTTATTGTTCTCAATTCTTCTGATAAAGGACTAATTTTATGGTATGAGATTAATATAATTGTTTGGGATCAGATAAGTAATCTAAATATGCGCTTGTTAGTTTTCTCACTGGATCCTGCCATTATTTTGAGTTTAAGTTAGTAAAGAAGAAACATAGTACCTTTTCTTCCATGAAGTTTTCCTACACTTTCATCCTTTTCCTCCTCAAAGATAAAAAATTTTCTCTAGTGGTCCCAAATTTGAATTTAAATTTAAACATACCAAAGCAGTTTATTAGTTATTTTTTCTTTCTTGTGTTATGCTTTATTTTTTCAATTTTATTGCTCTCCTCAACTTCACTTTATAGTTTCTCCTTCTTCCTACTCTAATTTCTTCTTGTTGTCTACCTCACTACTATACATTAGAATAATAATTTCCAAAGTTAAAGATGCACCATTATTTATGAAGCATTAAATTACAGTGCTTTTGGACTTTATCAATTTATATGGTACATTTATAAATGACATTTTTACATCAAATTATTTTTAAGATAGATATACCCTGATATATATAAGTCCCATTTCCCCTAAGTTTATAATCAATTTAATAGTGCATTAACATACTATGTTTTGATCCTGCTATCTTGAAGTTATTACCACAGCTTTCAATAGTGTATAACTTCTCAATATTAATGTGTACATTGAGAGCATGTTTTAATGTTTTCATTGTATCAGTGAAGACTCTCAAGTTAAAAAGAATTCTATGACTATTTTAGTCCAATAACATTAAATCAGTCTAAAATTTATAAAGACAACAAGTCAGCCTTTCCTAAGTCTCATCATGAAATTAATGTCACTGGAACTAGATATTTTGCTGAGATATTTAACTTCCAAATTATTCAATAGAAAAACTTTATAAGATGTCTTAAGTATTTTTGTTAAATATATGTGTATATACACATATATATAATTTATTGTTAGATTATAAATATGCAGGAAAAATCTTGAAATAAAGTTCTTGCTAGAAACTCTTATTTTCTGTTACCAATTCATGCATCGGTCTTTATATATACATATATGTCTACACATACACTTATATATACACACATGTATATATATGAATTTGTTGACTAAGCAATAACATTAAGTTAGAGATGGAATGATAAGGCCTGGGAAGTTTTCCAGAAAATCCATTTGTATAATAGCTAAGCTTCATTAGTTCAAAAAATAATATTTTAAAAATATTTATTTTGCTCTTAGCATTTTAAGAAGTAGCTTCAGAAATATATATATAATTCTAATTGTAACAGTCATATCTTTGTGTTTAATAAGTACACACACAGTAGATGCTATGAAATGCCAACATCTTTTTAAAGTTTTTATTTCTCATTATTTTTGTCTGTAATCTCTCTTTTCTTTTTAATTAGTATTCAAAAAGTATTCGTTGTTGGATGAATCCTTGAAGGTAAGCATTTATGTCATACCACAATGAATGGCTAACTTTCAGCTAAACACTAAAAAGCAAATTACCCTAAAAGGAAAAATATATTTTCAAAGGAGAATTCTATATGAGCCATCCTCATAGTAGTCAGAAAGAGACTAAGAACGTTGTTGTTGGTTTTTTTTTAATTACAATGGTTAATTTATTCTGCTTAATTGACAGAAAGCAAATCAAGGAAAGAAATGGACAATGAATCATCAAAGAATTAAAAATAAATAACTTCTAAATTTCTAAAGAGTCCTCGAAAACTTGATTTCTCTTCATTCTTATTAACCTTCCACGGAGAAAAAATATTTGCCAAGGATACTTGGTGCCATGATCTTAAGTTCCATCTCGAATTTCTCCCAACTTCTTGTAGTCTGAAAGGAAGAAGGCACCTTGTCCTGTCTAATTGCAATGACATTCCTCTACTAGAATTTCTGTTTCAGGAAAGAGTGGGATAACTACACTAGCTCACGTCTTCTTTACATCTTAACAAATATTTTTGATATAGAAGAATAAAAACTGAAGTGTTGTTATCTGGGAAGTCATTTATTTAAACTTTGGTAAAGGAGAGGGAATGACTTTGTAACATAGTAAATGACAAGCCCTGTACTTTGTTCTACAGATAGAAAGACAGTAATATCTAGTTGTAGTCTTTGAGGAACTCATCCTAATACTGTAACAGAGTAATTGACATGTGGACATTCCAATGGATATAAAACTTGCTTAAATTTAGGGAATCATTTCATGTCATTTAAAAGCATTGAAGCTTTGCCTGAACTAAATAGCATTAAACAACTTTACCTACGATAACTGCTTTTCTTAAAATTTTAGTAAACTTAGTAGCCAAAAAATGTTTCTTTGGATCTTGAAGGCCTCAGAAGTCTGCATTTTTGTCTATGTACTTCCTGCACTCTTTACTCATGCCCCCACATATATTGTAATTTGTGTGTGTGTATCCTGTCTTCCCAGATAAACTATTTCCTTTAAAGGTCAGGTATACTTGTCTTAGGCATCTTAGCATCTCATTTCTCTAGAAAAAAGCTGAGATAGGGATTTGGCAGGATTAAGTTTTCCAAAGCAAAAGTTACATGGTTCAAAAATTACATAGTTCTCTAAACAAATAACAGAATATGGAAGGACCAGCTGATACCAACTGAGAGCTAGATGGAAGAGAAAATGACCACTGCCTCACCTTGCTGCCCATTATATACTAATTATGAGACATTAGCATGCTAAAAACACTCCCACCAGTGCCAGGACAATTTACAATAACCATGGCAACACCCAGAAGTTACCTTATATGGTTTAAAAGGGGAGGAACCCCCAATTCCTGGAAATCTCCACCCTTTTCCCAGAAAACTCATGAATAATCCACCCCTTATGTAGCATATAATTAAGAGATAGCCATAAATAGAGTTCACCAGCGATGTACAGAGGCTATTCTTTCTATGGTGTAGCCTGCTTACTGTTTGTTTAATAAATGGTGCTTTTGTTTCCAACTTTAGGCTCATGCTTGAATTCTTTCCTGCAGGAAACCAAGAACACTCTGGGCCTCCAGGCAGGAACTCAGTTTGGAGATCCACTTTCGATGTCAAAGATTTATGCAAAAGAGGTTCTCATGAAATTATCAGTCTTGGGCATTTACTTACAGAATGCTGGGAGTGGGGTAGAAAGGCACAAGGGGTACCACAGGAGGTGATAGCACAAAGAGCTAGGAATTATCCGAAGCAAGAATGTGAGGTATTAGGTGTCATTTTTTTTCAGCTGTGAACGTTAGCCACCAACTCTAGGAAAACAGTAAAATATCTCACTGGAAATCTCATTCATTCCACATAAAATAGAGGCAACATATATATATAAATTTCATATAAACTATTGCTGCACAGAAAAAAGCTGATCATATTTCTTTCTAAGCACAACTAGAACATGCTATAGCTCTAGAAGGGAAACTCTGCCCTCAAATCAAGTGTGAAGCTCCCATGTAGTCCCTCTTCTTACGAGGGTTATATACATGTTTTTGAACTCACAATTTTAATAACAGAAAAGAGTAGATTTTGTGATTCTAGGAAATATTTCTGATAATCCACTACATTATCAGCAGGTAAATGCAATACTAATTTCTAGAAATTCTGTAAATATCAAAATTCATAATTGGGGTAGAAAAGGAGAAGTGGGAGAACAGTATCCATTTTTATTAATTTTTATGCTTTTATGAATACCTAGTATATTAGGGTTCTTCAGAGAAACAGAACCAACACAATAAAATGTGCGTGTATATGATAGATTATCCATCCATTTATCCATTATGCTTCTATTATTTGTCATCTATCTATATATAAAGAGATAGATTTATTTTAAGGAATTGGCTCATGTGATGTTTCTGCAGGAGTCTAGAGGCAATCTAGAATTTTGTTCTCAAGGGGGTGTCAGTATTTGTTCTATTAAGGCCTTCAACTGATTTGACAAGGCCCATCCACATTATAGAGGATAATCTGCTTTAAGGGTAATCTACATTTATACTTAAATGTTAATCTCATCTAAAAATATCTCTGCAGTAACATCTAGACTAGAGTTTGACCAAATATCTGGGGTGCCATTGTCTAGCCAAGACATCAGGTAAGTTGGACAGTACGAAACTTTTAACAAGAGGAAGAGGAAGATTTCTAATGTAACCAGTTAGTTTGACAACATAAGATTTCTGAGAATGTATATGGTCAGTCAGGTGATATATTGCAATCAGTCTCTTTTAAAAAACATAACATACTGTGCTTTTCTTTGTGCCTATGAATTGTGCATTGATTCAGATTATGATGATTTTGCCCATAACACTCATTTTGAAAGGTGATATATCGCTACCAAAGACCACGATATGTCTTTTTATCATAGCTACAATTGGTGAATTTTCTTGTCTACACACCCACCTTTTAACTTCTACTTCCACACCAATTAAAAGAATCCTCTGATGTTTTGAATTTTATGTCTAATAACAAGTATTTCATGTCATGGCTTGCCATTCATAAATAGCTCAATTATCTCATCCTACTTTTTCATGTTAAATAAATCCATAAATAGATAGATAATTTTAAGTTCAAAAGTTTGGAGCAGAAAAATATCTTTAACTTTGATAATGAAATTACCTAGAAGTTTTTAAATATATTTTCCTGAAGAAACTAATTTAGACAATCTCTAAACTCCAGTAAATTTGAATACAGAATCTGCTAGCTTTACACAGTGAGATGGAGGAAGTGCTCTTACACATATGCTTTGCTTGAGTCTATAAAGCACATCATTCAGATTACTAAAGCTTATGGTTAAGGTCATTATTTTCTGTCCAGAAA
>CM052438.1:63854605-63892840 GCA_028533085.1 Varecia variegata
CATTTCTTAAAGTGAGGCAATTCAGAAGACCTTTGAGGTGTTTAAATATAACTCTATCAATGAAATTTTATAGTTGAAATATATCAGAGTTCTACTTTCAAAGGTGTATCAGTAAATTATTCTCATTAGACTTTATTCTGAAATAATAAAATTATGTTTCATCAGTTATTTTTAGCAAGAATTTTATGAAGATTCTATTCTATTCTATTCTGGATCTACATGAAAATTTTCAATTGATCATCCAAGGCTTAAATTCCATTTATTTGGAAAACGTTTTTGAGAACCTATTGCACATAATCTCTATGTGCTAGGTACAGAGAGAAATATGAGGAAGCATATGATGACTTCAAGTTATGCTTGAATTGCTGATATGTGTTAGTATCCTACTGCTGTAGCCAACAAATTGCTATAAACTCAGCAGCTGAAAACAGCACAAATTTATTATCTGATAGTCAAAAGTCTAAAATGGGTCATCAGGGCTGTGTTCCTTCCAGAGGATCAAGAAGAAGAATTTGTTCTCTCGATTTTTTATTTTAGCGTCTCAAGCTGCCCACATTTTTTGGCTCATGGGCACGTTACTCTGACCTCTACTTCTGTTTTTGGACTCCTTCTCTGATCTCCTGCATTTAACATTCCAAATAGCTCACAAATTCTGCACTATCTGTATCATATTTGACTCAACAAACCTCCAGCAGCCAACACAGTTAGTATGTATTCACTTGACTTATTACTAGTGTCATAAAGGGTGATATTCTTGCTGTGAGTTCCTGTCACATAAGACTAGAAATATAGTATTTTATATTCTAAATCATCAGCAATTTTGTTCCTTTTTTCCCCCTCAAAAATAGGTATTTAATTTATGGGGTCAAAATTCTTTAAACGAAACCCTTAAAATCAGATGAATTTCAGAATGCAGGGAGGAAATAGAGTCCATATTATGTATTTTTCCTAACACTCCCATAGTAATCAAATACATCACTATTTCCGCAGTAGAATATAGAAATTGTTACACTAGTGGGATTTTAAAAAGACTCCAAGCCTCATGTCAGTTCAGTTCAGCTTTTGCCACGAAATGAGGTGTTTTTTTTTTTTTTTTAAGTTCAGCATATTACGGGAGTACAAATATTTAGGTTATGTATATTGCCCTTGCCCCACCCTAGTCACAGCTTCAAGCGTGTGCATCAACCAGAGATGCACACTGCACCCATTAGGAGTGTGCATACCCATCCCTTCCTCCCCCCTCCCATCTGCCCGACACCTGATGAATGTTACTACTACATGTGCACTTAAGTGTTGATCAGTTAATACCAATTTGATGGTGAGTACATGTGGTGCTTATTTTTCCATTCTTGTGATACTTCACTTAGTAGAATGGGTTCCAGCTGTATCCAGGATATTACAAGAGGTGCTAGATCACCATTGTTTTTTGTGGCTGAGCAGAACTCCATGGCATATGTATACCACATTTTATTAATCTACTCATGTAATGATGGGCACCTGGGTTTTTTCCACATCTTTGCAATTGTGAATTGTGCTGCTATAAACATTCTAGTGCAGATGTCTTTTTTATAGAATGTCTTTTTTTTCCTTTGGGGTAGATGCCCAGTAATGGGATTGCTGGATCAAATGGTAGTTCTACTTGTATCTCTTTGAGGTATCTCCATATCACTTTCCACAGAGGTTGAACTAGCTTGCAGCCCCACTAGCAGTGTATGAGTGTTCTATCTCTCTGGATCCAGGAAAATTAATTGTAAAATGTTTTCTCTGAATTTATTTTTTAGCCTATTCTCTTTCTGTCTATAATGAATGTGTAGAAAAAGGAGAACACATCCATGTAAAGTAAATTACTCATTAAGAAGACTGGGTGGTATTAAAAATATGCTATAGAGACAAAATATTAATGTGTTCCTGTAGTAGTGTCTGGAAATCAGACTTATAAACACTTAAAACAAATCAAAGAAAATTTAGTA
Source organism: Varecia variegata (assembly GCA_028533085.1). NCBI lineage: Eukaryota > Metazoa > Chordata > Mammalia > Primates > Lemuridae > Varecia > Varecia variegata. Next base: position 63,856,576 of record CM052438.1, read on the forward strand.
TAGTGCTTTCAGATCTTCATATAACTTTTATGGAATAATTTCAATTTCAAATAAAATGTTGCATTAAATATTTAAAATGTTTATGGTGATTCTAAAGTATTTTAAACCCCTGAATTAAAACCTATTCCCTAAAAACAATATAAACCTTGGACATTTTTTGTCAATGCACTAAAATAATTAATTTAATTAGGTGCTTATTCTTTTTAATATTAATTAAGGCATTGAACAAAATTATATCTAACCTATTTTGGCTTTATTTTATTTGAGTTCTATCTCTTTTGATACAGACTCTTTTTCTTAATTTAATCTTTGTGGAATTTCAAGAGCTATATTAACATATGACATTTTCCAAATTAAACTACGGCAGAGTTGAAGCAATATGCACTATAATATAATCTTCTGTGTCTTTTAACATCTTACATTTTACTGTTGACTGCATTTTCATGCAACTCCAGCAACAATAACAAAATAATTCTTAATGTTTTTTATCCTCCCCTTTTCACCATGGAGATGCAATGAATTTGTAACATGCTGTGAAGTCTGAATTGTGCCTTTGAGCCCTGCTTGAATGAGGTCCTCCTGAATAAACTCTATCAAGCTTGAATCTCCTATCTTGTACATTATCTCAGTAAGAGGCTACCTGGGGTCATATTCTGTATTAAGTAGTTTTAATTTGTTAAGACACTGAATTATGTCATGAAAACAAATTTATTTTACAGTTAATGTGAAGAAAGAAAATGCAATCACCCACAACTTATACTAACCGAATCAAGGGTAAAGATATTTTGGTGGGAGCAGGAGAAGAGTGTGAATAAATACCATAAATCTTTAGATGAGAAAAATAGCTTTAGGAAAATACAAGAATAAGAAAATATTTACTATTAAAAATAGCAATTTGAGGATGTGGGATTAGAATTGAACTTGGAAGTAATGATTAGAGTGATTTTGCATAATTATCTCAACTCTCGGACCCTCTATTTCCTCATCTATTAATATTTTACTTATTTTCTTTTTAACAATCAGTTTAAGATGAATTGAAGTCACACCACTTTGAAAGCTGAAGAGCACCATGGAAATATTACATGAGATTGATTCTGATAATTTAGTGTATTATTAACTGATATGTTACATGCTTCAACCAAAAGATAATGCTATTTTTAGTAACTACAATTTACTGATGAGCTAGAGGTTTTATTGGCATGTTTTGTCATAAGCCCTGACTCTCTGTTTCTCTGCCTCTGCTATTCCAGACCCTTCATCCTGAGATCCTAATGCTCATTCCAAATTCCAAATTCCTATGGAAAGGTCATTGACTCACCCTGATAAGCTACCCAATTTTGCTCTAATTAACCATGTTCAGGGGCTGGTTCATGTTTTGCACAATGATTACCAGGGGCAAAGGATAAGGAAAGATGGAAATAGACCTTGAGACGGGCTTAATGTAGTTGTTATCTGGGGCTTCTGCAGAGTCATCACCTATATTAGAATCCTGACTCTGCTATTTCCAAGCTTTAGGAATTTGGACCACTTAACCTTTCTATGCCCTAGTTTCCTTATTTATAAAAAAAAGATAATAATAGCTAAAACTTTATGGAAATATTGTGAAAATTAACTAAATTAATCATGGCACATGCTTTGTAAGATGTCTGACGTACAGTGAGCACTCTGTAAATGATGGCTGAGATATTATTACCACTATAGACCAGGATAAATTATTTAGATATTAATTTTTATTTTGCTTCTTACTCTTTTTTTATTTTTACTCTGGTTTACTTACATAGCCAAGTGTTTATAATCCTTTTGTGTTACAGGTATAACTGCAGAAGTTATTTTTATATCATCTGCATTATTGGCCTGGGCTTGAAGGGATTAGTGGATTTGAAGAGACAAGTATTTTCAAAGACAGGATGGAAACAAAGACTCCCTGAGGTCAGGAAACACTAAAGAAAGGGAAGATTCTATTTCTGCTGCACACATGCAAGCATTTCTCTTGGATATATTCCTAAGAGTGGAAGAGTGGGGCTGTGGGATATAGTGGGAATATTCAATTTGAAAAGAAACTCTCATATTGTTTTCCAAATGTTCTATGGATCTAAACTCACATAGGCTATTTATAAAAGATCCTATTGACTTGTATTCTCTTTATCATTGGTATTGTCAAACTCATAGTTTTCAATCCATTGTTTGTGAAAGGTCTCATTACGATAAGGATTTGTGTTTCTTTTATTGCCTGTTTTCTCATATGTTTATTGGTCATACATACTTCCTATTCTGTGGAATGCCTGCTTTGTGGAGCGATATTCTAAACATTTAGCAACTGGTATAAGGAAGGCAGCAACCAATGTAAACAGATATCAGGCCAATCAGAAAAGAAGGGAGATGTAAATGATATTAAGTCTGTATTTTTCTGTACATACTAAATATTAACCTAAACTTTTCACATCTTTTGTCCATTTTCTACAGGGCTGTATGTTTTCTCATTGTTTATATATATTTTATAAACTTTATACATCAATCCTTTATCAGATATGCATATAAAAAGCATTTTTTTCAAATATAGGTTATTATTTTTCCCACAAGATTCTAACTTTAACATATTTAAATTTAGAAATCATTTATTAAGACCCATGGTTTGTCATTGCTGCTGCTGCTGCTGTTGTTTATATTTTGTGTAAGAAATCTTATATGAAGGTCTAAGAGACATTCTCCTTTATTTTCCGGTAAATATTTAAAACATTTCCATGAGATAATTAAATGATCTGGGTTTGAGTTCCATGTATAATGTGAGGCAGAGATCTATTTTCATGCTTTTTTTCCTTTATGGATATTAAGTTTTCCTATTTGCTTATCTAGTTCCTGCTTTCCTCATAAGTCTCCCATACCAATGTTTTCACATATTAAAGTTCCATATATACAGAATCTTTTATTCTCCCCTCTTTGTTTTAGTGTTCTATATGTCTATTCCTATGCTGATATCATTGTCGTAATTACTTTAGTTTTAGACTAAGTCTTGATATTTGATAGGGCAAGTCCCTCATCAGAAGGATTTTTGATACTTGTATACTTGAAACTTTGTATACTTGAATCTTTGTATACTTGAATTTTTGTATACTTGAATCTTTGCTTTTAATTATTAATGTTAGAAAAAAGAAACTCTTCCAACTCTGTATTACATCCTGTTGGTATTGTGGGTAGGGTTGTCTTACGTCTATATCTTATTTAAGAGAGGAATGGCATCTTTATCCAAATAAATCTCTCTGTGCATAGTGTGTTTTAAATTGCTTAAATCTTCATTTATATATTTCAGTAGATTTTATATTTCCACATGCATGTATTACAAATCTTTGTTAAATTAAAACGGGTTAAAGATATAAGAGGATATGATTTTTATGCTAACCTAAGTTTGTGGGGTAACCACCACACTGAGAAGGTGGGATAACCTAAGGGGTCCTTCTCTGTATTTCTTTACACATTCTGTCTCAGAGGATTGTTCATGATTTTCCAGTTTGAATTATCCATTCAGAGTCCAATCTACATTAATTATATCTCCTTCCAAACTTCCATTGCATTTGTATTTTGTAGATTTTAATTCAAGATTTACAGTTTTTTTCGGTTTCATTAATATTTCAAATACTGTGTTTTCAACCTAGTAGGTACAAAAAATTAACACTTGTTTAATGAGTCCTCTTATTGCAAAGCAAAGGTTTTTTCTTGTGATTTTTTTTCTTTATCCCTTACAAATAGTACATGCCTAGTCGAGCTTCTAAAACACTATTTAAATTATTTTAAAATAATTATCCTGTACTTAATAAATACTTTTTTTGGCTACATAATATGAAAAGAGCAAAATTAAATTTCTTATAATCTCCACATCTAGGGATTAGCCATTATAATTTAAAATGCTTTTCAGTTGCTTACCTATTAATATACATTATTTCATCTTAAAATTTTGACAATATTTATATACTTTTTGATAGAAAATTCAGACACAGAGTTCACACAAGTCCTTGATTTGTAACATGAACTTTAATGACTCAATAGTATACCACTATATGAATGTGTCCTAATTTATGCAACATCTTCTATTGCTGCTAGTTAAGTAATTCTAATATCCATTATTTTTTTATTATGCTGTTTTTAATGTTAACCGACACTAATCTTTTTCAATATTTCTGTTTAACTTTTTAGTTTACATTCCTAGTAGTGGGTTTGCTGAATCAAAAGATATTCTCAAATTTATACCTGGTAATACAATGCCTCTAGATTTTTTCTTTTTGCTTAAGATTGCTTTTGCTATTTGGGCTCTTTTCTGGTTCCAAATGAACCATAGAATTATTTTTTCTAGATCTGTGAAATATGATCTTGGTCTTTTGATGGAGATTGCATTGAATGTATGGACATTTTAACAATGCTGATTCTACCTATCCATTAACATATATTTTTCCATTTATTTGTGTTATCTGAGATTTCTTTCCTCAGTATTTCATAGTTATCTTTGTAGAGATCTTTCACCTACTTGGTTAAGTATGTTCCTAGTAGTTTGTTTTCTTTGTGGCCATTGTGAATGTTATTGAGTCTTTGATTTGATGCTCAACTTGACTTTTATAGGTGTATAGGAATGCTACTGACTTAGGTACATTGATTTTGTAACCTGAGACTTTGCTGAATTTATTTATCAATTCCAGGAGTCTCTTGGTAGAGTCATTGGGGTTTTCTATATGAGAACATATTGTCAGCAAAAAGCAATAGTTTGACTTCCTCTTTTCCAATTTAGATACCCTCAATTTCTTTCTCTTGCCTGATTGCTCCAGCTAGGACTTCCAGCACTATGTTCAACAGAAGTGGTGACAGTGGACACTCTTTTCTCTCAGAATTATACCTTATCTATGCATAATATTTTTAATGGGGTCAAACTTATTCCATTTTTATCTTTAACATGACTGTTTCTATTGTTTCATTTCTAAAGATTCATAGTAGTTTTTAAACTTGGGATTCAATATCATTTTATGGAAGGATCCTTCAATTCTCATCACCTAAGAGGTTTCATCAGAAATAATTATTGACTTTTGTAATACAGATTTCAAGAGACTATCAGTTGTCCCTTGTATCAGTTCTTCCTCATAGTGATAAAATTCTTGATTCTCTGAGCACATAGCTTTTGAGAATAAAAACAGGTTGGCCTATAAAGCAAAAATGAAGAAGTCATTTAACTTTTATAACAATTGGCTATTAAAATGGGCTTTTCAGGCAGCAAAGGATTGATTCAAAGTGATCATCTTATTTCATTTTTGGAAAGCAACTTAAATTTTGTTTATGATTATCGGAGGCATTTATAAGAAATAACCCAAGCTAAGTTTCTCTTACATGGCCTCCCTGGTTTTGTCTGCTCTAGGGATTCTCAAGCCTGTCCATTTCATTTTATATTAATGCTACAAATAAATAGTAAAATTAAAATCTTTATTACAACTTTCCCAATTTCCATATGGCATTTAATAAACTCAAATAATAATGAAAGTCAGTTTTGATTCAGTACTTTTCCTCAGTGTGGTACTTCCTTTTGTCTGTTGTTAAAAAAGCTTTTGGTATTTAAAGTCAGGCTACCTCTTAACTGCTCATGAATAATTAAAACAAACACACAAATCAAAGCACATGTCAACAGTAAGTGGCCTATGATTCACTGAAAGCAAAATCACTGTATAAGACTGCTTGAAGTTTTCAGAATCTAGATGTGTTTCTCATATGCTAAACATGAGTGCTGATCTACAGAGGGAAGAGTTACTGAAGGGCAAGAAACCATTTTATTCCTCTAAATGACATTTGTGTGATCTAAAATAGTTAAAGCAGATTCCAATGTGCTTAATATAAAGGATGCATGTTATAGTTAATCTTTGGCTTGATGAATATAATGCATAGGGTAGTATGAGGGAAAGAAATTACTTAATGGTGCAGCAGTGATGGCCCCAATCATGTCTTATATGATTTTTAGTAATATACAAGTAATTAATAATCTGGTCCAAAAAGAGCAACTAGCACAGAAATGGAGCAATTAACCAAAAAAGGTTGTTTTATGCAATAATTCTTGAGGCATTTTGTTGAACGACCTGAGCTTTATCCTTCACTCTGCCTTCTGTGTGGCCTCAGGCTAATGAATTACAGTCTAGGAAACTTTTTTCCCCACTGGATGAATCATATGGAAATAAAACCTTTAGTTCTGTGGTGTTATCCTGAGGAATATGGTATAACATCTAGAAAGTACAGTAAGAGAAGAGATTATTGCAATTTAGCTGTCACTACCACAGTGTGTTACATAATATAAAGTATGGTAATAGGCCAATGATTAGCCTTAAAATTAATGCTGAGTTTGAGCCTGTGTCACTTAGTATGAGTAGATATGACTTTTACTGGATGTCTGATGGTTGATCAGAAGGGTGAATCACTAATGACTCCCACTACTTGTTGCAATCAGTGAAATCTTTGACCATCTATTGCTTGGCTATTAGTATTTGTGACTGTTTAAATAATGATAATGCCTAGGTTTGCTATTTAAGGGCAGAAAAATGGAAGAGAAGATCTATCTCCCAAAATGCAAAGTGAATAAGGGACTGTGATCTCTTAGATTTCTGAGTGCTGATGGGTAGTGCACTGAAAGTGATTGGATGAGGGAGACCTCAGAGGATATGTTTATATTGAGGTAGTAGGGAGATTAGACTTCAAGCACTGGAGTTCCATATTTGTCAGTAATTTCTGTTTTCTACTGGGGATGCAGAAGCATATAGCAACCATAGTACCAGAGTCCAGGGGAGCTTAGAGAATAAGATTCCCAATGACTATGTTGTGTTAGTTTATAGAGACCCTTCTTCCATTTTCCAAGTGGAGGTGTAAGCCTAGATCTTTGTAGGTCCCTAGAGTACTCACACAGGCTCTATTACTGTCCAAGCTGGATTTTTCCTGGCAGTCTAGCATAAAGAGATCTCTGAGTTGGATATCAATTATTTAAACAAAATTAAGAAATGCGTTGTGTATTATTCACTGACTCTGTGGACTGAGTGATGCCTCCTATATTTATTTGGAATGTGCTAAAATTTAGTCTTTTCAAATATTATTTAGGATATAATAGGAACAATTGTGATTCAAAGGCTCAGGGGACAGAAATGAAGAAATACTGTTAGGTGAAGAAAAAGACATGAGAAAGTCCATATAAAGCTTGCACATTATTTTCTGGGCAGTTTTCTGGGTCTTCTTATCTCCCTCTAGATCAGCCAACTGCCATGCCCATTTTCAGGCTCAGTGTCTGTTTAGACATCTCCTTCTCTTTGCCACCCCCTCTTCCTTTTGATCTCACCCAGGCTACATAGGGGATTGACACAGTCAATGAATTCTGTTTGTAGCCCCTATTAACCTAAGAGATCTACATACACCGCAAGAAAGGGACTCGCCCCTTTGCCAAAAGTCAGTACACTAATTCAGCCTTTTTCACATCAAAACTAAAGGACCAGGGCCTTTCAAGGCCATTTTCAACTGATGTTAGGATGAAATAGTATAAGAAAAGGCAGGGAACAGGAACAAAAATGCTGGTTTTCCACATGTACTGTTAGGCTTCTTGTGTAAATGAAACCTTGCTAAGGATATTTTGCTTAGATAAGACTTGAGTTGGGTGTTTTCCTCTATTGTTCAGATTGGGAGAATTAAGAGTACCGTCACAGCAGACTCAAAAATACCCACATTACAAATCACAATTACACATTTCTAAGTTGCAGAATTTACAAGAAATAGTGTTATTTCTCCAAAGAACCCAGTACCTTACACAAGTCATCAGTTCAACTGATTTATTATTCAGTGTGATTTAAAATTAGATGGAAAAACAAGCAGAGCAAGAGTGTTTTGCCTGTTCACGATTCTACTGAGTTGGGTGCATAAATCTACTCATAGTTCTAATGTACTCATTTGGATAAATGCTTTTACTTAAAGAGGTTGCTTTTCAGCTTATAGTATATTGTGTTTTAGACTAACTTTAACAAAAAAAATTCTATGTTATTTTTACAATGTACTGTATGATATATATGAAGGCTTCATCTTTTTTTTTCAGCATAAGATCTCTAAAATCAGACTTCCCTGATTAATTTTACATGTTACGAATTATTCATCATTTATTCATTATGAACCAAATAGGCTGATATTATAGAACTCATAAAACAGGTAGCAATATAACACTAAATCAAAGCCAACCAGTTTTAAAGCAGAGCTATCTTGTTTTCATGTGTTTCTTATTCTAGAGATATTGTCAAATGGTACTACGACATTTGTAACAAATCAAAAAGCAGATAAAAATTTACTGTACTATTTTTCTTCAACTTTACCATATACACCAAATGTCATGCTTTAAAGCTTGAAAGTCCACTGAAAACAAAGCTCAATAGAAGCATTAAGATGGCTCTCTAAGCTAGAAATGTGTTTTAAATAATTTTATCAGTTTCTTAGGATTAGTTCAATTTCTCATTGTCTTTATTTCTATTTTGAAAAAGTATATCATACTTGTTTACTCTTTTTGTTATAAACGTTATTTATTTTAATGAGTTATGAAAGTGTTTGGCAGCAGTGGAATATAAACAAGCGCTGTTTCTTAGGTTAATGGAAGTGTGTACTTCCACTGGCAGAGCCTAAAGCCCGAGAAAGAGAAAGAGTTACATACACAGTAAGACTAGGACTTGGGGAAACTCATTTCTAGATGTATAGATTTAGTCTCATGAATTTTAGACAATATGGACTTGGGAAAGGGTCAGGACCCCGAAGAGTTTCAGACATGGTGCGGCTTCTCAAAGAAAATATTTCACTTACCTGGGTATGCATGTAGGCATGGATATTGACATGCATTTATTCCCTATTCCATTCCAAAGTAATTTGATGTAGCTTTTAAAAATCTGTAATATGTGAGCCATTCCAAAATTGAGTACTAAGAAAAAAATATTGTATTGAGTAGTAACCAAACAGTAGACATCATTCTGAGTTCTTTATATGAATTAATTCACTGACTTAAAGCAAAACTCTATGAGTTGTTCATGGTGAACACTTTATAAATCTAGAAAGTAAGACCCAGGAAGTGTATGCATTTGCCAGTTGTCACCGAGAGAGAGCGCTGTCAGATGGGATGTAAAATCAGGCATCTGGCTCCAAAGATTGCTAAAGGGAAAATAAGACCATAATTAAAAAACAAATTACTTTTTCTCACAACTAGAATTTTAGAAATATTGAAGACGCAAAAACCGTTTGTAACTATTATCTCAAAGTATGGATTTTGGTCAGTTCGTTAATACACTGTCAGCTCTTTAATGATTTTAGCTTGATGAATGTTTAAATATTTTAGTCCAAATTTATAAATTATTTTCAGTATGAGTTTAGTCTTCATAAGATTGACCACCATTACTAGAAAGAGGAGTTTTCAATGTGTACTTTCTGTTCATTTGACAAAGATAGACCCTTTTGCTTTGACACTTACCACAGAAAAATCAACTTAAGCTTCTTGTTGCTACAAAACACACACATACAAAAAATTGATTTCCAGATAGATGACATTGCATCGCTGCACAGAAATAAGTAGAAGTACCTGCTTAAACAAGAGTTCTGAATCTTTTTCAATGTATGTCACACAGGCAATAGATCACCTCTTTTAAAATTATGTTCCCTGCATGGTTGAGGTTCAAGAGAGTGGTGGTAGCAAGATGGAATTGAGGGTGGATAGGAAGAGCAGAGTGGTGGACTGGATTTCAGATCTTGCTTCTTTAGTTAATGCAGTTCAGCTTTAATGTAAAATTCCATTTAAGATCCAATTGAAGAAATAAATCTACTAATGAAAAGAGTTATAGTTTGGTATTATCTTCCAAATTCTTGGAAGATGGTGATCGGAATATCTCCTAACTTGAATCTACCCCCAACTCCAACTATATTCCTTTCCTGAGCAAGGCAGCTGCTGGTTCTTTCAAGCAATTTGGACTTGCAGGCTGAAGATGTGGTCATTGGCTTACAGATTCTCTGACTATAAGAGTTTTTATGAGTTCTTCTCATCTCTGGACTATATAAGACCCTGGGAACCAGGGTAAGAGCACTGCGGATAAGTATCTGAATACAGGGCATCTGGAAAGAGCTTGGCTCAGAAGCCCTTGGACTTCACTGGAGAAGAGCAAGATTTTCCCTCCTAATTAAGTCTGGTTTCTTTTCCTCAAAAGAATCTGAAAAACAGATGGCAAACAGATGGCCTCAAGGTGCCCCTGGCATTAAGGATTGGAACCTGAAGGAAGAGAAATGTCCTCTTACTATCTAAAGAATTGATTAAGAGTTAACTATTATTTTAAGGATTAAGCCATTGGTGGGGAGATCATTGTAGCTCAAACTATTTGTAGAACTTATGCAGCTTTAGGTGCCAGAGCAAATCTATACAAACCCCAAAGAAAAATAACATATAAGTGGTCAGGAAAAACTAAGTAGAGTACTTGGGAAATGTTGCTCAAGACCAGAGCATATAAAAGTTAGGAAGACAATGTAATTAAAAAGCTTATAGACGTTCAAGAGCAGTACAAAAATATGGTCTGTAACTGAAGTATTAAATACACTCAATTTTTAAAATCAAAATATTAATTAAAGAAGATGATCACACTGTCAATGCCTGATCTTAAAGACCTGGAACATCCAATGAAACTTATATTTCAAAGCATAAAAAAGAAATATATACAATAATATGATTTAGCAGGTGCTGGTTGGTATTTTCTTTCTTCTTAATAATAGAAATCTCATTTAATTTAAAGCAATAAAGTATCCAGTTTAAAGACTATTATTCCCAACCTTTTATACAGTTAGATGTGGCCATGCAACTCAACCTTGATTAATAAAATGAAAGCAGAATAGTTGTGTAGGTTAACTTCTGGAGTAGAGATGTGATGACCAGAGCTTCAGAAGACACCCTCACCAATGAAGATGCAAGTTGGTATTAGCATGGTAGAAAAAGAACTTGGGTACCTGAAGAGCTTAGAATCACCATATCTGATATAGCAGAAACCAATCTGAACTTACACTGATGACAGCCATATGATAATTGTAAGTGAATTGGAAGCCAATTTTAAGAGGTCTATTGTGAAAATGTTTATAGATGAAAAAAAAAATGGAAGACAAAAATGTGAAAGAATTAACTAAAAACACGATGAAATGACATTTTCCTGAACTGAAGAAACACGTGAGTCTTTCCTAATGAAATGAGCTACAGAAGAGGTTGGTGGAAAAACAAACAGACCAAAAAACAAGCTTAAGTCAGCCAGCAAAGGACAAAGCAAAAACTGTTAAACAACTTGATTAAAAAAAAAAAAAAATGATCAAGGCCGGGCACGGGGGCTCATGCCTGTAATACTAGCACTCTGGGAGGCCAAGGCCGGAGGATCGCTCAAGGTCAGGAGTTCAAGACCAGCCTGAGCAAGAGCGAGACCCCGTCTCTACTAAAAATAGAAAGAAATTAGCTGGACAACTAAAAATATATATAGAAAAAATTAGCCGGGCATGGTGGTGCATGCCTGTAGTCCCAGCTACTCAGGAGGCTGAGGCAGGAGGATTGCTTGAGCCCAGGATTTTGAGGTTGCTGTGAGTTAGGCTGATGCCATGGCACTCCAGCCTGGGCAACAGAGTGAGGCTGTCTCAAAAAAAAAAAAAAAAAAAAATCAAAATAATTTATATATGTTTTAACTACAAAACAAAGAAAAAGATAAATGAAAGTTTTGTTTTAACTAGTTGGAATTTAAGAATGTAGTCTTCAATAACACTTGATCTTGTAGAAATTTATAAATGATAACAAAATACATTGAAGAAGGAAAATTCATCTCAAAACTTCTGAAAAATCTAAAAAGTTGTGATTTTCAATGCCTTCATTTTTAAAGAGAGTTAAACATTTTTTTAAAAATTGGATGAGAGGCTATTAATTAAAATGAATTATGAGAGAAAGTAACAATAAAAGAAACAAACAATTAAATAAATGATTAAATAAATTAATAAAATTAAAAGAATGATAATAGAAAGTATACTAACAGTAAAGTAAACATATCCAAAAACCGATTCTTTGGATAGAACTATAATATATCCCTCCCTTATAGCAGCAGTCCCCGACCTTTTTGGCACCAGGGACCGGTTTCGTGGAAGACAGTTTTTCTACGGATGGGGAAGGGGGAATAGGCGTTGGGTTTCCATGGGGAGCACACAACCTGGATCCCTCCCAAGTTCAGCTTGCAGTGCAGTTTCGCTCCTATGAGGGTCTGATGTCACTGCTGATCTGAAGGCAGGGGTGGGCGGGGAGGGGCAGGGGCGGGGCTTGGGTGGTGATGCAGCCATGGGAAGCCACTGTGGGTGCAGGTGGGGCCCGCTGCCTTATAATCTGATTATTAGGGCAATGTTATTCCTATCGCCTAACACAAGATCTGGCACATAGTATATTCTTAGCATACATTCATTTAGCATAATAAAAAGTGGCATCAAGGAAGCTTAAACAAAGTATAGTGATTCGTCTGTGGAACTCCAGCTCAGAAACATAACTCCAGGTTTTGAAAGGGGATAGCAAAGACAGCGTAAGAGCCCTCAGGGAAAAAATGCCAACATGTCACAAAATACAACGTAGGGGTTGTGTAGAGGATATAGAAACCCAAGGTCTGAGAGGGAAGTTTGATTAGCGGCTGAGTCACATGAATGTAGAACTCCAGTTCTTCAGAATCCTTTTACAAAAGGCAGTATTGATTTCAAAAACTTCATTTGGGCTGAGTCGGCAGAAAGAAGGGAAGTAGACTGAGCTGAAAGAGGTTAGTAAGAAGGGACTCAGACAGTTTATGCCACGCAGCTGATCCTGAGTTAAAATGGTCACAGACAGAGATAAAATGCGTGTACTCCAAGAGGTACGGATTCCCTCAATTTGAGAACGATCCTCTCTTTCCCTACATTATATTAAGGGCTTTTTATAACAGGAAAACAACTTAAGCCATGGTCTTATGCAGTAGGGTTTTGGGAAACAGACTCGGTGAAATAAGACTTTAGGCTAGACCTGAGGCAAAGCAGAAGAAATTAATGAACTATACCCTTAGAATAGTTATTTATTATTGTCAATATTCTGGAATAAAATCATTTTTCATTCATGTCAGTTATCTATCATATCACTCACCAAAACGTTTACTGATGTCCTTGTCTAAGGTTCTGTTTTACAGGTCAGGGATGGAAAATGTACATATTTGCAAAAGACGCAAGTGGTGACATTTTCCTAGTCCTCATATTCCCAGTCACTACTGCAATGCAATAAAGGCGTGAGTATCAGCACATGAGTGTCTGCTGTGGGTGGCGGTCAGTCAGTCCCTGGCTCCACTCTCCCTCATACTTAATTCAGCCTAACAGAGGAAATTTAGTAAGTAGAGAGCTTGCGTTGAACAGGAATCTCAAGATCATGAAAAAGGTTATTTTTGATGTAGTTAAATCCAAAAAGTATTAAACACAAACACATAGCAGACCTCTTTTTTTCTTCACTTCATTATCAAGCTTCTGCAGCTAGATTAAAATAGATAACATCTTGTTTTTGGCATTACGTGTGTGTGTGTGTGTGTGTGTGTGTGTTTGTGCGCGCGTGCGTGCGTTTCTTTTAACTTCTCCTCACAGCCTTCCTCACGCCTATTAAAAAGATGACACCAGCTAGGCGCAGTGGCTCACGCCTCTGGGAGGCCTAGGTGGGAGGATCACTTGAGGTCAGGAGTTCGAGACCAGCCTGAGCAAGAGTGAGAACCCATCTCTACTAAAAATAGAAAAATTAGTGTGGCTTGGTGGTATGGGTCTGTAATCCCAGCTGCCCAGGAGGCTGAGGCAGGAGAATCCCTTGAGCCCAGGAGTTTGAGGTTTCCATGAACTAGGCTGACACCATGGCACTCTAGCCCAGGTGACAGAGCGAGACTCCATCTCAAAAAAAAAAAAAAAAAAAAAAAGACACCATGGCAAGCTTTCAAATGTTTATTAATTCTAATATAGTAATAAGACATCATTTTATGTTCTCATGTATATGTATGTATACATTTAAGTTATGTGCTTTGAACATAACGGACTACATCAGGATATAGAAAGATTACAATTTAAATACGTGTGTCTATGAGATCTTTGTGAATAAACTTTGTTTTCTTATCATGGAACCAAGTGACATTCATTTGCTCAGAGAGATAGTTGTGTCCTCATGTTTCCACTCAGATTTTAAATCAATAGATGAGTTTTCTTTGTCAAGGATATTGTAGTTGGTATGGGAATGGATGGTACCAATGACAACTTGGAATTTTTCACTCACTCTTGAAAAGCAGCTGATAGAAAGTAACTTGATGAAACAACACTTATAACTAAAAGGATAACTCTGGGTGAAAGCACAGAGTGCAATGACAGCCCTTTTGCATTTTATTCAGTGAACATAGCACTCCTAAATTATAGTGTAATCTATCTTAAAAATTGAGGCATAAATAACTAAGCAGATCAATAAGTAACATTTTGGGAGTCTCGATAAACCAAAGCAAATCCTCCTCTCTCTGAGAGAATTGTATAACAGATTGATGGAGTTTGCATCAAAATAAGTATGGGAAGTGTTTAATTCCATCTGATAAATTTTGAGGCAAATTGGAATTGATTAGAAGATAAACAGTATATTACAATTACACTGTCTTCTTAAGTTTATATCTTAAATTTTCTTTACTACTCTAGAAGAACTTAATTTATGCACCCTTATTACTTTGGAAAAATGGGTTTTCAGATCTACACTGCAAAGTCCAGACTTAGTATTTGATATATTAATGTATTTATATTTTCCTTTTTGTCAAAGCTTAGGAACACATATATCACATTGTATTGGCGAAAATATTTCAAACGCCAGGGAGTTTAATATTACATCACAAAGGCAGGCAAAAACCAAATATATGTTATTGAGATAATCTTTTTCTTTTTGATAAGTGTTGAGAAATAACTTTGGTAAACCAGATACCAAATTGTCAAGAGAAATTATAATCGTGGTAGTAAATTATATTAATATATTCCTTTTTTTGAGTTCATTGCTCACACGATTTCACTCTTTCCAGTTAAAACATGAGAGTCATCTCTACTATAATACTTTATGCACTTGAACAATGCAAGTATCCCATAGTGCAAAGCACTGTCTGCCAATTGTGTATTAGATGTAATTAGAAAAGGGGTAATTGTATAGTAGTTTTGAGAATGTTGGTTTTCAGTCTTATAAAAGTTCTCAAAATGTATGATATGCTTATTGATACTGTGAATCTCAAAAACTCAAAAAGGCATTCAATGTATCACAAAATTTATTTGGTAAAAGACATTTCACAAAATTCTGTTGTGTGAACGGACTTTAAAGAAATGCTAGAATTTTGACTGCAGTGTAGTTAATGTGAGGTCACATTTTCTAATTTTATATACTCCCTAATATTGCATATATTTATGCACCAAGTTCACATGTTATTGTAAAAATATTGAAAAGTATTATTTGGAAAAATAATTTCAAATCACACCACTTAGAAAAAGCCAATTAACTTTAGTTTTATTTTTATCATTTTACACAGACTCATACCTACACATTCACAACTATAAATATTTTATACATATATATGAATATTTAGGGGTTTTCTAACATCCTTCTCAATTTAACATGTTTTTGTGAGAGTTTCTCGAGTGATTAACTACTCAAGAAAGTATTTCTTTAACTTTTGAACAAAAAGTAATAAATATTAAAATTGAGGTAAAATTTATCAGATAAATATGAAAAAAGTAAGATGATCATACTATTAAGTCACAGGAATATCAATGACTCATAGCTCAAATTAGAAATAACCCAAATGTTTAACAACTTTTGGAAGGATAAACATATTGTGATATGTCTACAGGATGAAATATTATTCGGGGATTAAAAGAATGAACTACTTACAGATGTAATAGCAGATAAATTTCAAGTGTTTTGCTAAGTTAAAGAAGCCAACTACAAAAGATAACACATCATATAATTGCATTCACATGAAATTGTAGAAAAGGTAAAATTATTGTGATTAAAAAGCAGATCAGTGTTTGCCAGAGTTGGGGGAAGGGACTGACAGCAAAGGGCCTTGAGAAACGTTTTGGAGTAATATAAATGTTACAAAAAATGACTGTAGTAGTACTCACATGCCTATGAATTTGCCAAAAGTCATAAACTTGTATTCTTAAAATTGGTGAATTTAATTTTATGTGGATTTACCTCCATAATGGCGTTTTTATTTTTTTTTTTTAAGTCTTTATATTCTCTTCCTTTCCAGGCCATCCCCCATTTTCTGCATTCCTGCTGACCACACACATGGCTCTGTTATAGTATTTACCTTTGCTCTAGTGTTTTTTTTTTTTTTTTAGTGTTTATTGACATCTACTAAGTTGTACTTTTAGAGAGAGAAAAATATTTTATCTACCTTTCTATGTCATTTCCTGCCAATAAATAGTCACATAACATTTCAGAGAATAAAGAATTCAGAGAAAAGTCTCTAATTGCATTATAATGTTATGACTATGGAAATACCTGATTGAAATTCCAGAAGAATATTAAAGAAAACATAATACAGACATGACTTGCAGAATGGGTCACATAGTTAGATATGTGGTCAAGTACCTATAGTAAAGAATTGTGAAAAGCATATTTCAAAAATTTGATACATTTATACAATTCTAACATATAGTCTGTTTAAGTATGAGTCTGTCTTTATACATATGTGTGTGTATATATATGTGTATGCATATATGTGTGTAGAAATATATGTGTGTATGAATGTGTTTGTGTGTGTGTATATATATATATATATGTGTATATATATATATATATATGGAGGGAAAATACACTAAACTCTTTTAGCCCCTTGTGAAATATCCTATAACCTCCATAACAATAAGACATGGCTGTTTATTACAATGTTTTTTTTAAAATGATCTTTAAATAAAGCAACTGTTGATGCAGCAAAATCAATGGCTTGATGTATCTAAATTTGCCTATCCTTAGGCCCAAGCTGAAATCTTGTTAAGCCCAAGGGTTAGCATTTGCTTCTACTTTGTTACTGTTGTAGAATGAACAATAATTATTTTTCTTCTGTCTCATATGTACAAATGCCAATCCAACATGGATTATATGTCCTCAATTTTAATCAAGAGAAACCTTGAAAATTAACTCTGCTTTATAAAGAGAATAACATCTACAGCATTAACAAATATGGAAATGACTATTTTTGTGAGCACAATATAAACTATTACATCTGAATTAAGTGAACCTTTTACAATTTTATATAATGACTTAAATATACATAGGTAACTATAATATATATATCTCATAATTACAACTAACAATAATTTAAATTTTAACATTAGGTATCTATAATATTCCAGACACTGTGTGCTTTGAGGTATAGCAAGGGAGTTTTTTAAATAGCATCTAAATTATATTCCATTCAGAGATGTTTTCCCCTCCATTTCAGTACCATTCGCTGTTGAGATAAGGCCATTAGGCTGAGGCTTATCCCCACTGGCAAAAAAGAAAAGAAAAATGACATTTAGAAAAAAAAAAAAAGTATTTCTTTGGTTTTGGTTCTCATATACAATATTTATTTTTACCTTAGTGAAATAATAGTCTTAAAATTGCACAGAGAGAGAGAGAATATGATGGTTTTTGGAATTCTTTAAATTCAGATTTCAAACATCAAGAAACAGCACATGAAGGAAGGACCAATGTGTAAACTATAAAATAGGAGAGCTAAAAACGTGACACAAAAGCTATTTCTGCCTCACAATAATTCCACAAAAAAGATCTAAAAGAGCAAAAAATATAATGATAAAACTTTAGACTCTTGGGTTTCGTCACTCCTCAGGTCAAAGGTAAGAGTAGATGGTAGAAATATACAGATAGATTTGTGGGTCTACGTGGTGGATTTCAATGTCTTGAAAGCTTACAAGGCTTTCATAAAACTTCTCACAGTTGGCTTTGTCTTAAATCTAACATGGTATGTTTATGATAGAGTAGCAATGGCTGTGGAAGGTACTAGGTAGATGGGCCTGGGCAAAATGTTATTAGGTCACATAATCTCAGTGTAGAGAAAGCAGTAGCATATTGCTCCAGGGATCTCATGTGGGTGTGAATTAATGTATCAGAAGAGCCACAGACTTAGAAGAAGGTAGCTGAAGAATACAAGGATCTCCTAGCTGGAGTCAATGGTAGAGCCATAATAATTAGCAACAGAGTTTGATCCAACGTGCAAATGATCTGATAGGGCATGGCACAAAATAGCACATAAAGTGCAGGCCACCCAGTGACCCAGTGGGCTAAGTTCTACCAGAATAGGGATTGTAAAAAAGGACCAAAGATGTGGTCCAAGTAGAATTAAAAGTCTTAACTGGAGAGAACTAATATCACTCACCCAATATCCATTTGGAAATGAAAACTTCTCACCTTGCACTGCAGGTAAAGTAAGAGCAGGAGCACATCCATCTTTAATAGAGGAAATGCTCAAAGAAGACTTTGTTTTAACATACTGATACATATAATTGGAAAGAACAGGCTTTTCTGCATTTAGTAAAAATGGAAGTCTGAAATCAAGAGTTACAGGGAATAAAGTTTTTACCTTTATTTGATTTTTGAATGCTTGTCTCTTAAATAGAATCCTTATAATAATCTTGCCAAGTAAATGTCATCATCTTCCTGTTTTGGATAAAACCAAAAATAGGCTCAGACAGATTGATTGACTTTCCTAAGGTATCAATGCCCAGTGAGAAGTGCTGACAAGATTCAGAACCAGCTCTGCCAGGCTGTGAATTGTGCATGCTTCAACCACACCTCAATGTCTTTCTCTCCACTTTCTCTCAGCGTAGTAGCTGTAATTAATGGCTATGCTAACATTCTGTGATCTTTCCACTCTCTGGAGACACCTGACAGCATCTTTGCAGCAAAATTACTGTAAAAAGATTATTTCTGCCTTATTCCATTAAGCTCTAGGGTATGTGGCTTGGGATTCAAAAGATCATGCAAGGACATGAAAGCCTTGGATAGCTGGGAATTATATTTTGCTCTGAAGATTTAGTGTCTGAAATTTTGAGTTTAATTATCAAGTCTTTGACTTCCTGGGGGTATGAACTTTGCATAACTCCTCTGAGGCTTAGTTTTTTAATCTATAAGGAGAAGATGCTCTGTCTGCTTCAGAGACTCGTTATGAACATTACTTGGGATAATATACGTAAGAGTGCTATGTGAGTGCTAAAAATCTCAATATATATATAATATTTTAAATATTATTAAAATCATCTAAATTTACTTTGTGGGGTTAAATGCAGATGCCAGAGTATACTGAAAAGGTAAATATGTTATGAAAATTGTTTGAAGGTACATGCTACTTATAGAAATTATTATGTTTATGGAAATACTAAAAATAAGTGGAAACAAGTTCTAGACTATTAAAGCAAAATTACGCTAGATTGCCTTAATATATTATGTTTTAGGATCACTAGTTTATTTTCATATTATTCAATAGTTAAAATCAGTTCTTTCAATTCTAAATATATGGAACTTAATAGAACTTATTTTAAAGGACAGTCTTCAAGTTTAACTGAGGAGGGGGGCTTATAAAGTGTAACCTGAAAATCTATTAATATATTGAGGACATATACACATGGCCTCTTTTTAGGCCTTATTGAAAATCAGCTTCCAATAGGACCTGTAGACCTGTAGGACAATATAATTATTAGCTCTCTAAATTACATTTTGACTAGTTCTAAGAACAGTATAAAAGTCTATAATAGAATATACAGAATAGATTAAGTCCTACCTGAAGCTAAATTAGATTAAATCATCACTTAGGTTTCTTGAAAGTTCTTTCATTATATTGTTTCTGTGCTTTGTTTTACTACTTTTTGTGTAGAGGAGAGGGTAAAGTCATATGTAGTGGTTGGAAAGCATATAGGCAATGAATTTTCAGTTAGTGAAATTATTTTCTAAAGAACTATAGTGAAGCTCTAATATTTTTTGACCAAATGTATGAATTCAGAGTTTGTCTAAAAATATAACTAAGTAGCATAGTTTTTCTTTTATATCCACTTATTTCAGAGTCAACTGTAGATGTAGGCATACTAAATGATGTCTTTCTATGCATGAATGACCTTAACCCATCCTACCTAAATTCTGATTTTAAAAAATTTTTCTACAAAATTGTTTTCCCTTAAAATTATCTTCATTTTCTTATTGTTATAGATGATTCCATTAATCATTAAGAATACAAATTAAATATAGAGTAAGATACATCCCTTTGGAAAAATACTGGACATCCAAAATTTGATTATAACTTCCTTATGTCTTTTTTTGCTTCCCCACCACAACAGTACCCTCACAAATGTGTTTTCATAATCTTACTTTCTCACATGGCTCCTTTAATGGATGCCAAAAATTGAAGATGTGTGTGTGTGTGTGTGTGTGTGTGTGTATGTGTGTGTGTGTGTATATATATATATTTTTTTTTTTTTTTTTTTTGAGACAGAGTCTCACTCTGTTGCCTGGGCTAGAGTGCCATGGTGTCAGCCTAGCTCGCAGCAACCTCAAACTCCTGGGCTCAAGCGATCCTCCTGCCTCAGCCTCCCAAGTAGCTGGAACTACAGGCATGCGCCACCAGACCCGGCTAATTTTTTCTATATATTTTTAGTTGTCCAGTTAATTTCTTTCTATGTTTCAGTAGAAACGGGGTCTAGCTCTTGCTCAGAGCTGGTCTCGAACTCCTGACCTCGAGCGATCCTCCCGCCTCAGCCTCCCAGAATGCTAGGATTATAGACATGAGCCACTGCGTCCAGCCTCTGTGTATATATATTAATATATGTGTGTATAGCATCTATATATATATATATATACACACACATGCATCACATAATTTTAAAAGCAAAGCATAAACAAAGTTGTCTCTATATATGGAATAAAAACATCAATTGGGAGTTAGCTAATGGAATAGACATTGATTGAAATCATTCCATTTGACTAAACTCTGAACAGTACTAGGATACAGGGATGAAAGTTATGATACCTAACTGAAATATTTTTATAATCACATAGATCATGCAGTTGAATGTGTCAGTTATGCTGCTGAAGGAAAGAGATATCACATTCCAATAGGGTAGTTAAGGAAAGATTAATGAAGGTTTTCTTCACAAAGCAGGTTTAAAGGGAAACAAGAAAGAGTGGTTTACAACAGTGGGAAGTCATCCAACTCTAGCCCTGAAGGGGAAAATGCACTGAAATCTATAGAGAACTGTCACTGTTGGACACAAATCCAAGGCTTTTGACAGAGAAGCATAGAAACTACAAACCTGTGACTCAGCAGATAAGGAGCCTAAACCATATCATATCTCCTTTTTGAAAATCTGATTTTCTGTGTGCCTCCATTACCTTCAGCAAATCAAAAGACAGATAGCAAGGAACTCTGGGAATGCAATTTATATAGAGGTGAGTTCCCCTAGATGTAGAGCAGAGGGGAGGACATTGAAGAGCCAATCTAGAGGGACAAACGGACAATATCGGGTGGCTCAAGGACCACAGTCTTAGAAATACTATGTGGTAGATTTTATAATAGAGGCTTGGAGAGGGCAAAGATTAGACACAGAAGAGGGTATAACAATTTATATACAGGGATTCTGGACAAACTATAAATGAAGTGATTATCCATGGACACATGATTGAAAAATGTCGGGGATGAGTTCTGGAACAGAAAGATTGAAGGAATATTATTTAGAAAACTACAGCTATTTTTTTAAAGAAAGCATAATGAAAATTTGAACTGAGGTAATGTTAGTAGAACTATGAAGGACTATAAAAACTTAGCAAATGGTTAAATAATAAAAGTGATAGACTGTAAAGGTCTATACAAAGGGAAAGTTATGGAAGAAGATTCACGGTTTTTCAGTAGCATTATATGACTAGTATTAAGATCAAATTTTCCAAGAGAGAGATAACTTGAAATACATATTTTAATTAAGGAAATTATAAATTCAGTTATGAACATATCTTATGTGTAGCATTTGTAGCAATTCCATTGTTGCAATCACATGTAGATATATAGAACAAAGCTTGGGACTGGGAATAATTAGAGAACACAGGGTCACTAAAATTACAAAAGTGAATGAAATTGCTCAAGGATACTGTAATGATTAGGATAAGAAAGTATAAGGGGAAGGATGAAAGTGGGAGTACTGAGAAAGAAATTACATTCAGCAGAATTAACAGAGATAAAACAAAAGAACCATAAGGCACTGCGCATCTGGCGGTGGCCTGAATGGGATAATTTTGGTGATCTGTAAAGGTAAAATGCAGGAAAGAGGTGGTGATGTTCGAGCAGTGTTATGAACATGAGGGAAGTGAAACATGGAGTACTAATAAAGAAAAAAATCAGACATTAACAAAAAAAACAAAAAGTTTGGACAAGAATGGTTTTTTAGGAAATAAAACTCTTTTCTGCTATGAGAAACAGATTTGTGTTTAGCATTATATTTAGTTGAGAAATGAATTTTTAGGCATTTATATCAGCTATTTAACTAGCATTATAAATTGTGATATATTTCATATGTACAGGAAAGTAAAAAGAAAAAAAGTATTATCTATAACCCTATATCTGAAAACCACTTTTGTCATAATTGAATACTTATAATTTTGATGATTTTCTATGTAACATTTTATTGATTTTCAATAAATTTCATCATCTAACCCATATGGTATGATTAATATGTGTGAGATATCATCATATAGTTTTAGCTCTATTAAATCTTATTAAACAACTTAGACATAAGGAAATAGAATGACTTAAAATGATGGAAAAATTAATAAATACAAATGTTAAACAAAAGAAAACAGTGTGGTTTTTAAGTAGACTTGATAATAAAAATAATTCTGGAGACAATCAGGGCTATTTCTATATGTTAGAAGGATCAATATTTCATGGATATATAGCACTATATTTACATATAACTGAAAATAAGGCTTAAAATATACAAAGAAAGAATTGACATGACCGATGAAAGAAAGAAATTAATCCAGAACCAGACTAATGGCCAACAAACATGAAAAAATGCTCAACATCTCTAATCATCAGGGAAATGTAAATCAAAACCACAGTGAGATATCACTTAACTCCAGTGAGAATGGCTTTTGTCAAAAAATACCAAAACAACAAATATTGGCATGGATGCAGAGAGCTAGGAACACTCATACACTGCTGGTGGGACTGCAAACTAGTACAACCTCTGTGGAAAGTAATATGGAGATACTGTAAACAGATACAAGTAGACCTACCATTTGATCCAGCAATCCCATTACTGGGCATCTACCCCAAGGACAAAAAGATATTTCATAAAAAAGAAATCTGCACTCAAATATTTATAGCACCACAATTCGCAATTGCAAAGATGTGGAAACAACCCAGGTGCCCATCCATACGAGTGGATTGATAAAATGTGGTATGTGTATACCATGGAGTACTACTCAGCCACAAAAAACAATGGAGATCTAGCACCTCTTGTATAATCCTGGATGGAGCTGGAGCCCATTCTACTAAGTTAGGTATCACAAGAATGGAAAAACAAGCACCACATGTACTCATTATCAAATTGGTATTAACTGATCAACACTTATGTGCACATATGGTAGTACCATTTTTCTGGTGTCAGGCAGGTGGGAGAGGGGAGGAGGGGACAGGTATATTCACACCTAATAGGTGTCCTGCACACTGGCTGGGGGATGGGCACACCTGCAGCTCTGACTCGGAAGGGGCAAAGACAATATATGCAACCTAAAGATTTGTACCCCCATAATATTCTGAAATAAAAAAAAATATAAAAATCCAGATTCAGAGAGTTCTTAATATATATTTGCTAAAAATGAATAGAAGAAGCAAACAAAAATCAATGTGTATAACAGAATGGAAAACCCCAACAAAGGAAATTGACCTATCTGATATGTCAAGAAATATGCATCACACAAATTACCAAAACAAGCAAATAAAAATTATATTATTTTCAAATACACAGGAAACAATCCCAAATGTGATCAAAATCTAAGCTGTAAATTAATTCAAATCATTCAAAGTATATATCTAGCCACAGTGGAAATTATTGAGTATCAATAAAAATAAATAACTAGAAAATTCTGAACTATTTGGAAGTTCAGAAATGTTTTTATCACTATGTTACAGTTTAATCTTTTTGTGTTTGTGTGATGAAAAGATCTATCCTCTTAGCAAATTCAAGCACACAATATAGAATTATTAACTATAGGTATCATGCTGTACATTAAATGACCAGAACTGATTCATCATGCATAATAAAACATTATGTTTTGACCAATATCTCCTTACCATTCTACTCTCTGCTTCTATTAGTTTGACTATTTTAGATTCTACGTATAAGCAAGATCATGCAGTATTTTTAATTCTGTGTCTGGCTTATTTCACTTTGCATAATGTCTTCAGGTTCATTCATGTTGTCATAAGTGGCAAGGTTTCTTTATTGGTTAAGTCCGAATGATAGTCATTATATATATTATATAATGAATATATATAACATTTTATTCATTTATCTGTCAGCTGATATTTAGGTTGTTTCCTCTTCAGCCACTGTCTTGGCAGCCCTGCAGACATCTCTCAACTCTCTCAGAAAGGTTGTTTTAGACAACAGAATTGGTCTGGATTTTCTTTTAGGCCAACTTTGAGGAGTGTATGTGATTGCCAACACCTCCTGCTGTGCCTGGATATAAATACCTCAGGTATTGTAGAAACCCAAGTGGAGGAGATCCAGAAATTGCAGCCCAAAATGCAGTGGGCTGAAGTGGTAACCAGTGCACAGTGAACCTGCTTCATACCAAGATTCAAAACAATTTTGAATAAAACAAAGAAGGAGAGCTTATACATGTACCACTATCTATTATAAATCTATAGTAAATATAATGGTATAAATGCAAAGATATATATTTATACAAATGAAATAGAATAGAGTTTAAAAATAGAGCTATGCAAATATGATGAGAAAAATATAAAATTTTTGCTATATGATGCTGGGTTAATGGACCATAAGGGGGAGCTGGCTGAAATAGCCAAGGCTCTGTTTCTGTCCAAAAATTGTACATTTTGACCCCTTCTGGCAACATACACAAAAATTAATGCCACATAAAAAACACCAAGGAATCCATGAAATCCTCTTAAAATAAACATCTGGATTTTTAAAATTTAAAAGATGTAAGATCAATATTCAGTATTCAAAAAATCAATGTATAGCCAAACAATTGGGCAAATTAAAAAAGCTATTTCATTTAAAATAGAAACTAAATAAAAATAATTTTAAATAAATGTAGACAAGATATATAAAATCTTTACTTTGAAAAACTGTACAATATTGCTGATATAATTAAAACATTAAATAATAAATCAATAAATGGAGGACACATTAGGTTCTTCAGATTGGAAGAATCAATATTAATTAATATGTCAATTCATTTTGAATTGATCCACATATTGACTGCATCCCAAACAGTATTGCCACTAATTTTTCATAGAAATTGACAAGCTTTTCAAAAAATTATATGGTATTTAGAGCAATCAAAAAATCTTGAAAAATAAAAAAATCAGAGGACCTAAACTAAATAATTTCAACACTTAAGAAAAAACTATATTAAGAGAGACAGTGTCTTAGTGTCCTAAAGACAGACTTGTAGAACATTTGAACAGAAAAGAGTCAAGAAATACACTACACTTATATTGTTAATTTATTTAAATATAGGAAAAAGGTAATTAAATGAGAAATAAATATTTCATTAAATAATGCTAAAGTAATTGTTTATCCCTATGGAAAATAATGAATCTTTATTCCTATAACATGCCATACACAAAATTAATATGATTTAGATCAACCCTACTTTATGCCATGCACAGAAATTTATTGCAATTGGATCATAACTCTAAAAGTAAAAATTAAAAATATACATTTTCTATGGAAAAAATCAGATGAGTGTCTTTATAGCTTTGATAGGCAAAGGTTTCTTACAGGTTACACATATAGTCCTAAATATAAAAGAAAAAATGAAAAATTTAATTGTATCAGAACTAAAAATTTCTGCTTATCACAATATTAATACACTATCACAGAAAATGAAAAGTTCAGCCACAGACTGGGAGAAATTAATCAAAATGCATAAGATACATGAAATATTAAGAATCATGAAGAATGCTAATAAATAAATAGCAAAAGGAAAAATTACAGAATTAAAATACATGGAAAATTTGAAGACACTCCCCAAAAGGAGATTTGTACATTATCAAAAAGTACATAGGAAGGTACTAAAAATGCACACTCATCAGGGCAATGTACCATCACAGTGAAATACACTTTATACTCACTAGAATGACTTAAATAAATTGCCAGATCAAATGTTGGTAACTGGAAATCTCATATATTGCTGGTGAGAGTGTAAAATTGTACAACCTCTTTGGAAATCGATTGAAAGATTCTGCTAAAGTGAATGATACATTACCCTCTGATCTATCAATTCTATAACTGGGTATTGAATCCAAGTGAAATGGAGATATATTTCCATAATAAGATTTGAATATGCATGTTATGTTAGTTTTTTTTTTTTTTTTAAATAATAGTCAAAACTAGAAACAGCAATTATCCATGAACAAGAGAATGAAAAAACAAGTTTCGGCACATCCATATATTAAAATACCACTCAGCAACAAAAGGAATCAACTGTTGACACAAATAACATGAGTATATTTTAAAAACCTGCTGTTGGATGCAAAAAGTCAGATACCAAAGAGTACATATTGTATATTCCATTTATAGGAAGTTCATGCTGCTATAAATCAGAACCATATTTGTCTCTGGGAACAGGGATTGGAAGGAAGAATCTGAAATTTCTAGAGTGATGGAAACATTCAATAAGGTATTTGTTATACAATATTTTCAAAATTCATCTGATTATACACTCAACTGTGCATTTCACTATATATAAATTTTACTTCAATTTAAAAATGTTTTTATACAAAAATTAATTCTAAATGTATTATAGATTGAAATGTGAAAGGTGAAGCAATAAGTCATCTTTAAAAAGTAGATTATAAACCTTGAAATAGCAGAGATGGCTTAATAAGGATGCAAAAAGTACAAAGTTGAAATGGAAAATATGATAGATTAGACATTAGATTTAAGAACTTCAGTCCATCAAGGATACTATCAAAAGATGAAATATCAACTCATCTAGTAGGAAATGTAAAGCAAATATCTGAGAAAAGAGTCATATTCTGAATGTATAAAGATAAATTAAATCAATTTGAAAAAAGAGTCAACACTTAGAAGGAAAAAACTTGAGCTTAACAAAATAGGTTATCCAGATTTCCAATAAACTATGAAAATGTTGTCAACGCCATTAGTCATTCAGGGAAATAAATGCTACATCCATAGTGAAATACCAGCACCATCTACAAAAATGGCTAAAATTAAAAAAAGAGAAAATTGATAAAGACATGAAGTGATTGCATCTACTATTGGGAAGTTTAAATTGGCAGTATCAAGGGACATACTTATAGCAATTGTAATATTTGGTACATAAACAGAAAATGAATCTCTCTCTGTCTCACTTAGACAGATTCATTTTCTGTTTATGTACCAAATATTACAATTGCTATAAGATATAAGTATGTCCCTTGATACTGCCATTTAAACTTCTATATATATCTAATTAGAGAGTGAGACAGATGGACACAGGGCAGAGGAGCAGGAAATTGACAGCTAGGTATTACATCTTAATGTTATTGATTATTTGGATTATTTACCTTTTTATAAATTGTCACTCTGCTTCAACAAGTATCAGAAATCTTTCTGATACTAGACAGGACATTGGAAACCCAGAAACAGAGTAAATAAGTTCTTAGAAAGTAATCTTAATTTTAAATGCATATTTTGAGAATTTGTTTCAGTTATCTGTCACTTTTGAGATTTGCTGCCACTTGTCATTCTTTCAACAAATTCCTATGGGCCATTTACTATGGGACAGGCTCTTTTCTAAGTATTTGTTAATTATCATTTCAAAGTCATAGCCATTCTAGAATATTCATAGGATCAAAAGAGTCTTCAGATAGAGAATAGTACTTTGATAAGATAAAAAGCACTCATGTGAGCATAATTTTATTTTGGCTTTCTTGTGAATAAAATGGGCCACTTAATCTAAGTAAAGACTAGTCATGTCTTTGCTTAAAATGTTTACATTAGTCAATATCAATAATCTTCCTATAATTAAAGTTACACATGCATAACGCCTTACAATGTATGAGACACTCATCATTTCAACGTTTTTGTTTGCATTATCGGTACCATATTCAGAATGTGTGAAGTGCCTTTCTTTTAAGTGCAGAGATTCTTGACCAGACTTTGACCAAACTTAGGCTCCTCAATTTTTTCCTAGACCCATCTCTGCATGTCCTTGTAAACTCCAGTTTCAACAAGAACCCTGCTAGGCCATTTAGCAAGAACTCCTCACCCTCAATATCTGACCACCTTAGGTATTTGATCAGGTTTCTCATCATCCACCATCTTCTTGGGGATGCCTATTCACCCTCACCTGCCTTAAGCAAGAATATTGTTAGGTAGTTTAGCTAAAATCCCCATTACCCCTGTCTTAGTCCATTCAGGTTACTGTAACAGAATACCATAAACTGAGTGGCTTAAACAACATTTATTACTCTCAGTTCTGGAGACTGAGAAGCCCAATATCAAGGCACTGGAAGATTCAGAGTTTGGTGAAGGCCAGCTTCTTGACTCACAGATGGCCCATCTTCTCCCTGTGTCCTGACATGTCAGGAAGCGGGAGGGACCTGTCCAGAATCTCTTTTTTAAGGGCAATATCCCATTTTTGAAAGCTCCACACTCATGACTTAATCACCTAACAAAGGCTCCACCACCTTCTAATACCATCACATTGGGGATTAGGATTTCAACATATGAATTTGGAGGGGGCACAAACATTCAGTCTATAGCACCACTGATGTTTCTTGTTAGTAATTTTCTATCCACTTACCTCTCACTGTGTCCCTTCACTATAAATTTCCACTTGCCCATGCTGTATTCAGTTAAGCTCATTCCCTCTTGTATGCTGCAAGGTCCCATTGCAGTGGTCCCTACACCTATCACCATGCCCCCACCCCTTGAAAAATTTTTCATTATTGTCTTTAACAAATGTCATAAATATCTTTTTTCAAGATAGAGTCTCACTCTGTTGCCCTGAGTAGAGTGCCCCGGTGTCAGTCTAGCTCACAGTAACCTCAAATTCCTGGGCTCAAGGGATTCTCCTGCCTCAGCCTCCTGAGTAGCTGGGACTATAGGCACACATCACAATGCCCGGCTAATTTTTATATTTTTAGTAGAGAGGGGGTCGTTCTCTTGCTCAGGCGGGTCTCAAATCCCTGAGCTCAAGCGATCCTTCCGCCTCAACCTCCCAGAGTGCTAGGATTATAGGCATGAGCTACAGCGCCCGGCCAACAATGTCCTGATTCTAATACTAAGGAAGTAAGGTGATGTCACTAATAACAGGTAGATCACCAGAGAAAGAAACTAGATTATGTGTCTTCCTCCATTTATTACTCCACTGAGAGTCATTCTCAAAGTGTTTTTAAGGTTTTCATGTGTTAGAATGTTTGAGTAGTTAACTGTCTTTGATACCACCTTTGAATAGACTCTCAATGTCTGTGCCTGGTATTTTCACCGCTACATCACCACTATCCCTTGGAGTAAATGAAGTTACCTTCCAACTTATTTTGTGGAAGAGATTGGTAAATTGGTTTCATAATTCTTATCTTTTATTAAAAAATAATTGATTATTGAATACTAACATGTTTTAGGCACTGTGTGCATATATGTGATATAAAGAAGGAAAAAAAATATTAGCCTGACTTCATAAGAGTTCACATTTTCCATGATTTCTTTCCCACAATTTCCCATTCCTTAAGAAAAGAAATGAAAAAAAAAAAAAAAAAGAAAAGAAATGACTGAAAAATTCACAGTAAACCATAATTTTTTGGTGGTTTTAAATGAGTGTAATGAATCACATTTGCTTTAGGGTATGTGAAGTATTCAGCCATTTTGTAATGGTTTCCTGAAGATGAATTTAGTATGATCATATGAGCAACCCTCAGTATAAAAACATGATGTTAGGAAAGAGATACCGGGGAATGAATACCTCTCTTGCATTCATTTACCATTGGATAAGAGAAAGGAGTATGCATTGGCATTTTTTGTCACTCGAAGTTTTATCACTTTCAGACAGAGGAGGTGTTTGACTCTGCATTTTATTAAACTATTTAATTTTAATTTCAAGTGCTAAATTCTTCAAATTTATCCTTTGCTGACATCCCCATGTTCACTTTTAGAACACTTTTTTCTTAAAAATTTTTTGGAGGATTTGTCTGCTTTGGCAAATACCCATGATCTCTAATGTTGATTGAACATTATAAACAGATAAAAATACATGAAAAGGTAGCCAACTATAAAATGAGATTTATAGTTGCTTTTCACAGAAAGGACTGCGGTATGTACTCTTTAAAATGCATTTTTTCATGATTTACCTTAAATATAAAAAATTATTTTAAGTGCATCACTTCTCACATTAAATTACAGTGATAATGTTCCAGATTTCTCTATCTCAGGAAAGATCTATAATTATACAGTTACTATAATATAAAGAAATCCATAAAGTATCCTATTACTGAGAAATGACATATATAAACTGAATATATCAGGAAACTACTCAAGCCAATGTGTAGTCATTGTTTCTGATACTGTTACCTAGGGCTTGGTAATGCAGGATTTCCTTTGTAGTACTATTCCCAGGCTATACCTGTATATTTCTTCCATTAAAGAAAAAATGGAAAATGAGCAACCAGGCTGTTGAACTAAAATAATGTACTCAGAACTCTTACAATACTACTTTCCATAGTTTATGACTAAGCATAACTTGAAAGCTACTTTTATGTATAACTTTAGTCTGGGAAATAGTATATGTGGTGATCTATACTTACAGATTTTCTTTTTCTAATTGTCCAAATGAACCATTGCAGGGAGTTAGCTACGCTCCCAGCAAAAATTCAGGTCCCTTAGGCAGGGGTCGTCGCAAAGGATAAGGAAATAATAGAAAACAGAAAATAATAGAATATAGAAATAAAAGAATACACAGAGGCGAAAGTACAGTTTTACAAAGTATAGAGTTTACAATAGGTGGGGGATCGGGAGACCCCCCAGCATTCTCGTGAGCTGTGGGGCCACGAATAAAGTTTCACATCAGTATTTATAGGTACAGTGAACGGTTGCCAGGGGTAACAGATTTATATAATAACAGGTAGTTTGTTTTTAGGTTAAAAGTCTCCCCAAAAGCTTCTAGAGATCCCTTAATTAACTCTATCTGCGTGAGCAAACGGTTACAAAATCTTTCTAAGACAAACTTCCAAGTTCTAAGATAAGTTATCACGTAGTAGAAAAGTTAAACAGAAATAGAGTGGCTCTATATTTCTTTATCTAGTTTTTGTGGATTGAGACAGGTAGTCAGGAGTGAAGCATGAACTGTCCCTTGGGCTAATTTTTTTTAGCTGCAGGTGTCTGTATGTCGGGCGAGCACTCTTTGATCAGCTCTTATCCGGTAGTTCCATGCAAACCTGCTTTGTCGTACAAAACAGGTGAAAACCACAGGTTTGACACACAACATCACCTTGGAAAGCAGCTGTCACTGACCTGTGAGATGCCTTCCTGAGATGAGACAACTTTTGATATGTGAACTAACATGTTCACATACTCTTTCAGGGAAAAGCCCTGCAAAACTCCTGAAATCATTTCTGTCTCTAATATAGTAATATTAATCTATGGAGCAACAAACCTTAAATACATTGTCATGGTCAAAATTAAAATAATAAAGAACTATAAAGAATAAAATACATACAACATCATTTGTTCTCTGTTTTAATATTGCTTTTATCTCCCTGGTGGTATCTCTCTCTAGTTCTTTTTTCATACACGTTTAAATGCACATGTATGTCCATATGCATAATATTTATTATCATTAAAGTAAATAAATATTTTATACATATTTTTCTATGACTTTTCTTTCCTAATGGTATAGCTCTGAGATCTTCCAAACTTTGCCTTATTTTTCCTTATGCATGCTTAATATAAATATTAATATCAATACATTGTATATTTATATACATAAAATGGTGCCTTGATTTACACACACATGGATTGTTTAAAGTTTTTAAATTATCTGCATAATGTCTCAGTCAATATCCTTGTGCATACATATGTGTATACTCAATTACAATTTTAGTTACAAATTAAAGTTAAATAATGATATAACGTGTAGCTTAAATGTAATAGTACTTAAGAAAAAAGAGTATAACCCAAAACTAGCTGCTTATTTAGATTTTTGTTTTTGTGTTTGATTTTGTTTTCTCTTGCTTTGTTGTCAAAATTATTCTAGATAGGGATTTTTAGGGAAAATTAAAATTTTTCAAATTATCTAAGAAATAGAAAAAAAGTGTGTGTGTGTGTGCGTGTGTATGTGTGTGTGTTTGTGTAAGTAAATAGAAAACAGAGACTGAGATTCTGTGAAAAGGTACACCACTACCATATGTTTCCTTTAATGCAGGTTATAACTAAACAGAAGACAGAGGTGACACTGAAAACAGTCTTGCATTATTGGTACTGTTAGCAAAAATAGTCTTTTATTAGAGAACTCAACTATCTTTGCTAGGTTATTGCACATACAATGTGGAGTTGAGGTGTCTGTCGAAGGGACTACGTAGCTTTACATGTGATCCTCAAACTCAAGCTATAGAACAGGGATAGATTCGAAGATGGCTTGCAATCTTCAATATGGCTTCTGACAGAACAATGTTTCTTTAAAGCTGGGAATAAAACTACTACGTCTTACGTTCCCTGGATTTCTGGCCTGCTGATTCTCTGCCACTAGGCCACCAGCACCTCATGGTTACATGTGAAAACTAGTATACTGTTGGCAGAAGGATTAAACCACTTAGGCATTCATAACTTACCAATAGTATAAGTGGATGTTTTCTATCAACACAGAATATTTAAGTCCTGAACTAAATTTATCAAACCACTTTGTGTGATTAAAAGTTAGTGACTATTTTAAATCCTTATTTTTGCTTTGAGGTTTTCAATTTTGGATGTAATTTTGCAACATACAGTAAGGAAAGAAATGGAATCTCAAGTTCTAGCTTCTCAAATATACTATGGATAAAAATTTCCAGAATTATCCTCCTTTTAAATCAAAATTATAAATAAAGAGAGTAATTTTTTCATTCATATATCAAATAATGTTAGACCACTCCTTGTGAGGTATAAATACTGTAATGTCCCCAAGGCAAAGGAAAGGACAAAAGCAAAGCCCAAGAATTTTGAGAGAGTATGATGTGGTAGAGGAAAAAAAAATATGTTGGTATTTTTGGAGTGAAGTATAGGTTATATGTTAGGGAATTTGGATTTCATTCTGAACAATAGTAAACCATCAAAGTTTATGCAGGAGAAAAATATGTTCAGATTCATGCTTTATAATGCTCATTTCGAATAGGAGAAGGAGAATGGATTTTAAGAAAGAAGCAAACTGCAGGTATATCAAGTTCATATGTTACTATAGAAATCTCGCAAAAGTTGACAGTGGCATTAACTAATGCATTTTTTGCAGAGAGATAGAGAGAAAGAGTTGGGTTTGAGAGACCGTAACACAGACAGATTAATTTACTTTTGATAGTCAATTACTAAATTGTGAAGTGATTCTTAGAACACATGTTCTCTTTTTAAACACTAAAAGCATTTTTTCTAATTATCAGACCTATTCATGAGACTTGGAAGATGAAACTTAGTCTTTATTTTTCTTGATCTATGTGAAAATAAATCAAATATTTAAAATAATTTTATTGCCTAAGAAAATCATTAATTTCTTTAAATATATAACTGTATACCCTCTGCTTGAAATCCCAAATGTTCTATTATTGTAACTATTTTAAGAGAAATATTTGTGCTGTGTTTGGCATCTTGATTATTAGCTTCCAGGGGCATGTGGGAATTTAAATTATAGCAGAAAATAATAAGCTGAATCAATTAAGAGCAGCACCCAGAGTTCATAAACTTTATCTCTAAAATGGAGAAGACAATGATCACTTTTGGCACTTTTGCAATAAGGTCAGGATTAACAAGATACTAGTTGAGAAATGCTGATAAACAAATCTTTTCTTATACATGATAAAAATTGTAATGATTAGGACTACTAGCTTTTCTTTCCTTGAAGAAAAATATATTTACATGATTGTCGAATTTTCAGGTTATGTAATAACATTTGAATTCTAGCTGATGAAATAGCAGACTGAAATTTTATAGCAGTGTGAAATAAGTTTCTTTTAAAAATCCAATGGCAATAAAAATGCATGGAAATACAGCACTTTTCAGTCTTTAAATATGTAAATAAATGCAATGTGAACAAATGTTATAGTTGTAACATAATCAGGATTTATTTTCAATAGCAGTCCTGGGGCCAACTATTACTAAAGTCATATTAGCAGTGATAAAGCCTCATGAAAATGTTGATAATGTTTAGAGCTTGAATTAGGAAGATTATATAACTCAGGCATATTAAAATATTTCCATATACAAGTGTACTTTTTAGTTTTTTTAGTCTATTTCCAATAAATATAATTTAAAGCATTGGAACTACATGATTTATACCAACGTCTTCCTTTCAACAAAGTTATGTTATGATGTAGTCTTATTATAAAGTATCTCCTACTACTTAAAAAAGTGTACTTCTCTTTATCTTGTTTGTATCATTATTCATTGGCTTATCCCAACATTATTTAAACATTATATATTTTTAACACTAATACGATGAACTATTGAAGCATCCAATAGACAGAAGCAGATCACTAATGATGACATAAAGCTGTCCTAAAACTGCCTAAACACAGATTTCTGTAACGAGGAAAAGAATTGCAATCCTATTTTATTTAAGACAATGAGGATTCAATGACAAATGATAGTATTAATTATGGCCTGTCTGTGGTACAATGTTTTTGGCTGCCATAACAAAAAAATCATGACTCAAACTTTCTTATACAATAAAGAAATGTGTTATTTTACCAAAGTTAAAGTCCAAAATTGAAATGGGATAATGGCACTGTGTGATCAATGGCTCATTGATGAAATTAGGAGTCATCTACTCTGCCTCTCAGCCCTGCAGTTCTAGTCAGAGTGAGTGGCTCTCATGATTCTATTCTTGTAATAGTAACACGGCTACCAGTGGCAGTTGGTGCTGAATTCTTTTTTCTTGTCAAGCAAGAGAAGTCAGGGAAAAAAGAGGCAAGGAAACTTTGGCTAAACTTGTAATATAAATATTTCCTTTAATCTGAGCCCACATTTGCCCATTTTGAGCACTAATGGTCACCTGGGAATGCTGCACACCAATTGGGTCAAACTAATCAGCATCTATTTCTGGAATTTCAGATCTCTTTTCCCTGAGTTACAAGGGGGATCCAGATGTCTGAACCAAATTAGGCTCCTCCTGGAAAGAAGAATAGGAAACTAGATGCTAAATAGTCAACCAATGCTATCAAATATTCTGCTAACTACCAAATCTCATGAGCACTGTAAAATGAGTAGAGGAGAAACTCTATCCAGGAAAAAACAAACAAACAAACAAAAAAACTCTATCCAGAAAAAAAAAAAAAAACACCTCTATAAACATTCTAGGAGTTTATTTTTAAGGCTAGAATTTATTGACTTTTAACTTATAGATTTATTTGAAATATCATCCCAGTCCAATGATTTGAAAGAAGTCTAGAGAAAGGTAGCCGTGTGTAGATATACTTAAAGTAGATACATTCATTATTACAATTTTGAAATGCTACATGATTTCTCATACAGAGGGAATTTAGTTGGCTTTTTTGATCTTGATTGTAATAGCAAAATTTAATATAAAATACATATGAGGTGCTTACCATATGACTGATGCTTTTATGTAATTCACCACATAAATAGAAGCAAAACAAAAGACCATATGATCCTCTCAATAGATGCAGAAAAAGCATTTGACAAAATACAACACCCTTTTATGATAAGAACGCTTAACAAAATAGGCATAGACGGGGCCTATCTA
>CM052438.1:63893340-63962968 GCA_028533085.1 Varecia variegata
AGGTAAAGGACCTCTATAGGGAGAACTACGAAACACTGAGGAAGGAAATCGCAGAGCATGTAAATAGATGGAAATCCATACCGTGTTCATGGATCGGAAGAATCAACATTGTCAAAATGTCTATACTGCCCAAAGTGATATACAGATTTTTATATATTTTTATATGTTAAATAACTTAAGGCACACAAATACGCTATGAAGAAGTGATCATTTTTACTTTTACTTATAATAAAAAGATAGAAGCATAGAGACGTATAAAATTCTCCAGATAACAGTTGGAGAGTGGCAGAGGTGCACTTAAAATCAGAAAATGTGACTCCGGAGTCAGTGGTATTAACTACTACAAAACTGCTAATCAATACTAATTTGTTCAATACTGTTAATAATTACCTTTTGGAGCATCTAAAATGTATCAAAATGCTCAAGATAATCATGGACAGTGAGTGACTCTTTCTGAATTTCGTTTCAATATTTTGCTGCCTCCAAGCTTTATTTCTTTCAAGAGATGTATTGGAAACCATATATTAATATGGCTTCTACACTTTTCTGTTGACTTCTACACTTTTCTGTTGAGTTCGCTATTGTACAGACTATAATATGTTATTGAATTCAGGCTTAAGGTTACTTGGACAAATTTTTATAATTCCAGGGACATTACTCTTTTAACTACTATAATCACAGCAACAAAAACAATAAACATATACATCCTATCTTATCGTAGAGGTACATTAGTCTTTCAAAGACATATTGTCTTGAAATCCAGATATATAATAAATGAAAGTACATTAGCAACTTCCTGTTGCATTCCTGTATTTATTTGATCATTTATTTATTCACATACCCATCCATGTATCCATTCACTTGTAAGAGTGGTAAGGCAGGTATGGAAGAACAGCACAGCATCATGATTAATATCAGAGGCTATGGATCCACACTCCATGTTTGTGAATCTATAGTTTCACCAATTTTATCATTAAGAATTTTGGTAAAGCTTACTTAAACTCTTATAAGGAAAATAGCTATTGTTTTGTTAAATACTTATTGTTAAAATTAAATTAGTTAATGCATTCAGATATTTAGAATAGTATCTTATACATACTAAATGCTAAAAGTGTTAGGTATTATTCTTTATTCAGAAATATTTATTGAGTAAACCATTTCTTTACCCCTCACCATTTCTCCCCTACTAATTTCTGACTCGTGAGATTATTCCAGTTTCCCCATTTTCATTATAGCCTTGACATTTTCTATTGTCAAAGTCTCTTCACTGTCAAGAAAAATGTTTATACTATTAAATTGGAGACAGGAATGTATGCAAATAGCTGTTAACAATATGGCCTGGAATTTCAAAAAGAGAAGTGTCTAGTGTGAACTGAGAAACGTTTTATGGTGAAGGTAAAGTCTGTGCTGAAAAGCAGCTATAATTTATGACCCGCAGAAATATTGGAAGGATTGGAGAAGAGGTTTGATGAATAAATAAAACATGAACAAAAATATAAATACCAAGACATTGTAAGGTAAGTTTTGGAAATAGCAAGCAAACTAGTACAGCCTAAGAGTATCTGTCTCACTTTCTGTAGTTTCATGTTTACAAACAGGCAAAGTAACGCAGTGTGTTAATGTTCTGATTTAAATATTACAACTGTACTACTTCTAATGTTTACCAATTATCCAGCTCCTGTGACATGTCAGAATTGTGTCAGGCATGTCACATTTGTTTTTTACAAAGTGGACTTCAAAACAATCTTAAGGAAAGATGCTGTATCCTCATTTTAGAAATGAGTGCCCTAGAGCTTAGGTTAAATAACATTCCCATGTATTCATGTGAAACAGCTGGGATTTCAATCCAGATTTGGTTTAACTCTAAACAAGGGTCCTGTTTGTTTAACAAGATTCTTCACACCAATTCTTCATACCTCATTTATTTAATTTCAGTGGTTTTCCTTACTGACTTGTAACAGATATTCTGTTTCCTTTGAGGAATCAGAAAATATATGTTTAATGTTTGATAAATAAAATATAAAGTGAAGCATAGCTTAAACCATCTGAAGTATAAAAATTCTTTAAAAATATGCTATATCCTTAAGCTAAATACAATTAAAAAAATTAACTAGTAATTTTAATTTCACCTTCTAAGTGGATTTTCAAACTGGGTCCTAAATTACGTCCTGAAACTTGGAAGCATCAACTTTTTCTTCTTAAAAAGTCAATTTTTAAAAATTCCTTATAATTAATTTTTGAACATGAATATTAGTTTTATTTTCTACTTGAGATGTAAAATCATCACCACTGAAAGTAACAGTAAAGGACATGAATGAATACAGAATAAATACATGGAAATTAATATTGACCCCAAACATGGACCATTAGAATTTTATAATATCGACATGTCACTACATAAACTATTAGGAATGTAATTGAAAATTCCAAACATCTAGATTTGTTTGATAAAGTTTGCCTATTCAAGGGATCAATAATTTATATATAAAAAAGACTTTCAAAAACCAATCACTCAAAACTCTTATTAAGTTTGTTTGCCTTCATTTTCTTGCAATTCCAGTGATTCAGGCTCTCAAAACTCTTGCTTAGTTTGAACTCTCGACATAATGACAACCAATTCTTTAATATATAGTCATTGATATATGAAATAAGCACAAAATTCTTTTCTATTTTAAAATCCAAATGGAGATCTCACTTGCTACAAATTTAATCCTAAATGCCTCCTTTCTAAGACATAAAGGCACTATTTATTTCACTTCAAATTTTCTAAGCTGAGACACACAAAACAGAGATGATGCACAGTAAATTCACTCTATTGAATCAAAGTGACAAAATCTAATGAGAGAGAAGGAGGAGTAACAGGAGAGAGAGAGAGAGAGAGGCCTCATTTTCCTAATGTAAATAAATCCTCTCTAGGGAGAACAGGGAAAGGTCTCTAAGTCCATTACCCTTTGGAATGTAAGCAAATGGCTCCAGGGAACATAACCTGTACATCTCTCCAGAGATTTCTATTATTAATTTCCAAAGCTCGTTTGCCTTTTACTCATCCTTTAACCCAGGGTGC
Source organism: Varecia variegata (assembly GCA_028533085.1). NCBI lineage: Eukaryota > Metazoa > Chordata > Mammalia > Primates > Lemuridae > Varecia > Varecia variegata. The sequence goes on from CM052438.1 coordinate 63,896,405, forward strand.
CAGCACTCTGTTTAGCAAATTCTGACTATGTAGAAAAATAAAACTATTCAAGGAACATTTTCTCTTGCTATGTATCTTATACTTTACATCTGATTCACACAAAAAATAAAGAAAAGTTATTGTGTATTAGAATTTAAAGGCCTTTGGGTGAAATTCTTAGAATCCACACTAAGTAATAGTAGGTTACTCTTCATTTTCTAAGAGAAGAAATAATCTTTGGGAAGCATGATTTTAATATAAATTAATTTAAATTTATTTTAAGCTCATATCAAATATGCATATTGATTTTAGGAAAAAAATATTTCTACCCAAGACCTTACATTTGCTTTAGAGAGTCTCCAATTAAAATAATTAAAATTATATTTTTATGTCAGCTATACATTTTTTATTATTTGCTCTGAGTTTTTCCTCCTCAATAAAGATTATTAGATAACAAATTTTTATTTTATTATAAGCTCCAGGAATGGGAAAGATATTTTTTATTTCTACTCATGTTGATACTTTTCATATGACTCACAACACCTGGCAAATAGTAAATCATTCAATACGTGTTTTGTTTTTGATTTCTCTCCTTTTTGCTCCTTGTCATTTTTAATAGATAAAAATTTAGGTAGTGCAAAGCACAGATATTGAATCCAAAATTGATGTCAAGATATGTCGATTTTCCCCCCATTGGGTGATTTATCTGTAAAGTGAGCTGTAAGAGTTCTTCATAGTTTGAATAAAAGTCATCTGTAAAATACATACATTAGGAATATTTTTCTCCCAGTTTTTGGATTTTTTAAAATTTCATTATTGCTTCTTTAGATTTTAAGATCTTCTTCTTAAAAAAAGTTTGACAAAGACCATTATTTTTTTTTCTTTTATGGTTATGATTTTTTATGTCATCTTGAAGACATTTGTGTCTATTTTGTTGGAGAAGATTTGTTCCCTACATGTACCTGTGAAAATCAATCCCAAGTGTATAGACTTTAATTACATGTTGTACTCTCTTGAAGATTATATATGAACATGTATTTATGAATTAAAGGTGGGAAAGGGCATATTATATAACACACAAGACATGAAAATTTTAAAATAATTATGAAATACCATTGTCTCATTTTAAGAACTTTGGCTCATCAAAATAAATTGCAAAGAAGGTAAAAAGACAATATGCAAATTAGGAGAAAACATTTCAGTTCAAAAAAGAATAAAGTATTAGTGTCCAAATATATAAAAATTAGAAAAACAGAAAAGTTCAATAAAATGCAAGAAAAAGTTAGGAACAGGCATTTTCCCACAGAGGAAATACACATGGCCTGTCATTGAATTGTGTCAATATTTTCAACGATTTGTACATTTCCCTCCCTTGCAATAGTATTGTTCATCCTTGTTAACTGCCAAGTGAGTAGTGGGTGTACATCCCCATGCTACTATTTAGGGGTTTGGTCTTTTAACTTGCACTGAATAATGACATATGAGTGAATATGATCTATGCTATACATGAGCAGATGGAGTGAGAGCTACTGAGTGTTTATGCCAGTTCTCTTACATTTTTCCTCTTCCATAAGAAGATCATATTCCAAACAGGTTTTCCCTCATGCTTTATGCTGGAATGAAGAAGATATGCAGAGAATACCTCCAGGCAACTTACAGCACAGAGCAGAGCCACAGCTTGGGGCACAACCACAGCCTAGAACAGAGCAAGGGCCAAGTAAGAGCTCACATTAGTGAGAACTAATCTTTTTCCTTGTAAGCCACTGAAGTTTTGGGGGTGGTTTGTTATCATGGTCTATCACAGAACAGTTGACTAACACATGACCCATAAATACAAAAATGCGTTCCAAACATTTGGTAATTAGAAATGTAAATTTGAAAAAAAAAATGAGCATCCATTTCACCTGTCACATTTGAAATGATACAAAACGTTCAACTTTTGATAAATTGTAAGGCATAAAAAACTCATATCCACTTCTGCTATAAATTTGTACAACCATTTTGGAAAGCAATTTTAAAATACTGAATAGTCTTGAACATGTTCTTAAGCAAAGCATTAGCAATCTGTTTCTAGGAGTTAACCTTGGAGAAATTATTGTACATGGCATCAAGAGAAGAAAAAAATAGCCCCTTAATCTTTTCTGTATTTAACAAGCATTTATTTCTTTAGCCAAAAATGTTAATTTAACTATAATATTGAAAATTAAAACATAAAATATTGTTGAACAAAGTCATTATTGTAAAAGTGATATGTTCTTATTTTTGTCCCTTTCCTCTGAATTCTCTGTCTCATTTCAATGGTCCTGAACATTGATAGCATGAAGAGATAAAATGTGAGATCCTAGCCATCTTTTCATCATCAGGTACAATACATAATATTTTTCTTTATTTATTATACTTGTTCTGTAAGCAAATCAAAGTAGAAATTGAAAATTTATTTCGGATAGCAACCTTTGTGCAGGTAAGGTAGGGATTTCCATGACTTTCCCCATCAGGGGCAAATTGCACGTGAAGTGTCTACATGAGAAACAAAAGTTTGCTTTGCAGACAAATGTAAACCTATTCACCACATGATAAAGCATTTCACTTCAGAAAGTGTGATAAATATATGAATATAAAATATGGTGCTTTGAAAATTATGCTCACAAAACATGTGTTGTCTAGTAAAAACCAGAAAATTGGGCGAAATTAATTAAATATCAAAACAATCCATCTGGTTTACTAGTGAAGTAGGTTTTTTTAAAAAAAAAAAATTAAAATCCGGAAAATGTGTTTGCTTTTCCCAAATATTTGAAAATTGTGAATGTCAATGATTAGAAATTTAACAGCTGCTGTTGGTTGATAGTTAAGTGGAATTTTTTTTTCTTTTCATTAACAAAAATAATTTATAAATTTCTGGTCATTGACAGAGGAGTGAAAACATTTTTTCCTCAAAATGCACAAAGTATAATTAAAAAAAAGAAAGAATAAATGGGGTGGAGGATGTAACTATCTTTAATGAAATGAATGAACAGCATTAATTCCAACTTCACTCTGACCACACATGATCTGAGAATGTCTGCTTAGCTTTTGCTCTTCTCCTTTATTTACTCTGCTAGTAAGCGCCACACCAACTGGATTCTTTATTCACTAATGCGTCCCAAGTATATAGAATAGTGACTCTTACATGGTAGACTTTCAAAAATGTTTGTGCAGGGAGTGAATAAATGGAAGAAATTTCATACATTATCTCAAGATAAAACATCCAAACCATTGTTGTGACAATTAATTGTCTTTATTAGTATATTTGCATATTCATCATAAAAAGAGCATCATTTTAATACTACAAATTCAAATAAAATGTAACAGTTACAACTAAATTTAAAAGAAGTACTTTTTATGTGTAATATTTCTGCACAAAATGAAAACAAAATATTCTAGAAGTATTTTCTTTTGAAATGGATTTCTACTAATTTTATCAGAATTATTAAATTTATTTTATTGTAAGTTTGAGATATAATTGTAAAGATATGATAAACTGTATGTATTTCATAAATATATATGTACATATATTTATGAATATACATACAAAAACTTACAAATATGGGTTGAATACTCACTACTTAATTTCTTTACAAAATATTTATAATTAAATAGTAAGATATAATAAAACTCTTAGCTGTAATACACTTTCTATTGTAATTATATTAGCATAATATCTATATGTGTGCTTCTTATCTTTAGAAAATACTATAGCATAGGAAAGGTAGAAGTTCTAGAATCCTGTGAATGAACCACATTTAGTCTCTTAACTCTAATGTCTCCTTTTAAATCAGAAATTGAAAGAAATGGTAACATAGAATTACCATTCCGCTACGCACTATCAACAATCAATCATTATAAGCCTGATGTTTGTTTCTACCATTTCCTTCCGCTCCTACCAGCATCTCCCTCGTTGCCTCGGTCATGAAAAGTCCTGACCAAATACTTGTGTCAAAGGCAGAGTGCACAATGATTTAAGAAAATTATCACAGAAAAAAATATGATTAACTTTATTATGAAAAGCGAAATAAAATGCTTACGCATAGACACAAATTATCATTGTTTTATTTTACTCTTCAAGGGGGCAATAAATGTCACCCTATATAGATGACCAGGGTGTGCGCACAGTATGGCAGTGTCAGCAGTTACAGTTGGCCTCTGTTCTGATTGACATGAATCGATGCCATACTGGTTGTTAAGCATTTTTACTATCATTTCTGAAGGTACCTGATATTTTAAAATGATTTTGAGATAATTAAACATTTTTTTCAAATTGGGTCTATCAGGTTTGTATGTGTGTCTGAACATATTTGTTTCAGGAAGTGCTCAGAATTTTATTAAAGAAGGATTAAGGAAAGTCATTCTCAAAGTAGAGTCCTATCATTTTGAGTGCAGTAACTGCTTGGAAATTTAAATAGGTATAATTGTTTCCAATTGCTACCCATTGTTATTATTTAACTCAATCTCTCTCTCTCTTCCTTTTTTGAACTGTATATTGTGGCAGTCAAAAGGCCACTAAGCTTTCAGTACATTTTTGTTTCTTCATTAGCCAGATATCCTTAGACACAGGCAGCATTGAAGTAAATTCTGTAATTTCAAAAGTAAGATAAAAGAGAAAATCACCGATGGAACATATCAAAAGAATAACAGGAGTCATTATGAAATATTAAGCCGTAACAGGAAAGAATTTGAAATGCGACTGTGTCTTGTATATTCTTCAGGGCAAATTCTTACCTTTGCCTGAGAATGGCTTGTTCTGTGTAATAATAAAAATGATTATTACTTTTAATAAAATATGGCATACAAGCAGGTCATAAATATCAATTTACATATTACATATATTTTAAGGTTTAAAATAATTTCAAGCAAAGCAAGTTAAGAAAAATTTTAATGAAGTCAAAATTAAGATCTAATTTAGTTTACACATTCATAAAATGTTAAATGATATTAAGTAAAATTGTGTCCTATCTAAATGTGCACAATTTTTCCCAGGAACCAGTGGAACTTGGAAGGTATATAATCGCAAGCAAGTAATAAAATAATAAAATAAAAATACTCTGAATACATGTCTAGTGTTTCTGTAGGGATGATACAGTTAGAGCTTCACAGGCCCTAGAGGTAAGAGAGAGGAGAGTGAAATCCAAAGTGGAGCCTGGCAGGGAAGTATAGCAATTTCACCACCCAGAAAATACGTAAAACCAAGACCAAAAGCCACATTCTGATCCCATGAAAATCTGCCCTTCCAAATACACAGTTCTGGGCACACATAGTGTGCTTTACAAATACAGATGGTCTCTGACTTACAGTGATTTGACTTACAATTTTTCAACTTTATGGTAGATTTTTCAAGGTATTAAATGCATTTTCAACTTACAGTATTTTCAACTTACAATGGGCTTATCTGCACAGAGTTCCACTGTATAAGTTGAGGAATATCTGTGCTTGCACAAGTGGTTTGTTCATTATAGATTTCAGTATATTTATATTTAAACGTAATACTATAATTATACCTTCATTTACCCAAATAAATTTTAAAATGTATATATGTGCATATATATCGCATATATATTATTATCCAATATTATTCACAATTGTAATTAAATAATAGCATACCTAAAACTACACTACAAAGCAAGCAAAGTGGCTGTACATAAAGCAGCCAAGAATAATAGGATAACACATTCTGGTTAGAGCCATAACACTGACTTTTCACTATGAGGAAATTTCCAACGTTTAAATGAATGTTACCAAAGATTTTCTCAACCAAATGTAACTGTCCAGTTTAAATAAATGTAGTAATATACATACACCATAGAGTACTACTCAGCCATAAAAAAGAATGAATTAATGCCTTTTGCAGTAATTTGGAAGGAATTAGAGACTATTATCCTAAGTGAAGTATCTCAAGAATGGGAAAAAGACCACCATACGTACTCTCAAAAATAATTTTAAATATTTTATTTTTAGGCATTTGATTTCTAACTGATAGTATTTATAAGATATTAAAAAGCTACTAGAAACATAATTATAAAATAACTTCTTTTCTTTTGGGTAAATATCCAGTAGTGGGATTGCCAGAGCAAATGGTAGGTTGACTTTTAGTTCTTGAGAAATCTCCATACTGTTTTCCATAGAGGTTGTACTAATTTGCAGTCCCACCAACAGTGTATAAGTGTTCCTTTCTCTCTGCATCCATGCCAACATCTGTTGTTTTTGGACTTTTCAATAAAGGCCATTCTGACTGGAGTAAGGTGTGAATTCGTGGCTTTTGCAGCAATTTAATGGAACTGGAGACCATTATCCTAAGTGAACTATCTAAAGAATGGAGAAACAAACACCACATGCACTTACTACTAAATTGGAACTAACTAATGAGCACACATGTGCATAGAGGACAGTAAAATTCAATGGATATCAATGCTGGGAGGAGTGCAGGAGGAGGGAACAGGCGAAAACCTTCCTAATAGATACAATGAACAATATCTGGGTGATCAGCACTCCTATAACCATGATTCAAGCATTATAACATTGAGTCACATAACCAAAATTATAATATTTGTACACCATAATACTTTGAAATAAAAAAATTGCCTACAATAAATAATTGTGAAATAAAATATAATTTTGAGACCCAATAGTACTAAACTTTTAATTTTTTGGAAATGAAGTAATTTCTTTTCTATGTCTTTCTAAATTATGAAGTGAGATATATTTCAAAAATTCTGTTTTCTATTGTAGAATCTATTTTTATGAGAGTTACATATTTTAAAACAAATATTTACAATGTAGAATTTTTCAAAATAAGAAAGGGATTGAACAAAAGACAAGTCAAGTAGATATATTCGCCAAAATATACTGCTCTCATTTGCTATTTAAACTTTCTTCAAGAAATCCTTCCATATTTTAATTAGCATGTTAGCTTTACATATTTAAACAAAAAGGAAGAAAGTCTTAGAATATTTAACTTTGCTAAAAAAAAAAAAGGAAAGACTACATGCAAAAATAAATTCTAAATTATACATGTACCAGGTTGAATATATACATCCTTTAACTTATATTAGCCAAAATGTCCCATCAGGCATTAAGTAGTAAATGTTTGTATTAAAACTCACAGAATCAGCTTTATGATTATGGTCAAACCAGAGATATATCAAGAGATTTACATAAAATATTTCATCTATGGGCTTGTACATAGATTTTCCAGGTTTGAAGTGTGGACTTTTTTAAAAGCCTTGTCTGGACAACTCCACTGACAATCTTGGAAGAGTATTATTATAAGGAGTGGACATTGATATTTCAGAAATAAGCATCTTATTACTTAATAAGACATTTAGCATTAATGCCTGTGGGAATAATTTTGAATGTGGTTTCAGTCTATGTAAACCATTTGGTGTTGCCTCTGGATTCTAAAGTACTTACTTAAACTTGTCCCCTCTTGTTGCCGTTATACAATTTACCATGTCAGTTTTGACAAATGCCATGAAAACAAATTAGGTTTAGATTACAAATGACATTGAAATTAAAAAATATATAATAATCAAAAATGACAAGGAATATTGTCTTAATTCATTTGAATTTGCAGGAAATGGAGAGGGTTGTCTTGTGATTTATTCATCAAAAGGGACTCATTCTTACTAGTACACACCAGGTTTGATTATCTTGTATATCAGGCAAAGATAGAAGCTTTCAAATTTGCTGCAAGACACAGCTTTCTCAAGTTTGGCTGCCTTGTCCTTTTGAAGTTATTTCTTACAATGTATTGCAAGTCAGGACTTTGGAATTCATTAGTTAGAACTTCTGAGACAAAGAATTAGGTCCAATAGTTGAAACAGTAAAAATCGGGCTAACATTATAATATGAAAGGTATACAGGATCAAACAATACATTAAATCTCCTCCACAAAAACCTAGTTGGATTAAATTCTGTCCTATAATAAATAACAACACTTTACTCAAAATTGATTTTTTTATATATTTCCACTTAAAGGTGAATTTGACTGTGCTTTTTCAGCTGACTTTGCTTCTGTTTCTGAAACAGCACAGCTTTCAAGAATACTTTTAAGGAGAAATTAATGCTTTTAGCTGTGTGCATTTGGATGACTCAGCAAAAATATTGCTGAGTTGATGACACCTCCTGGAGCTCAAACCCAGCATTTAATGACGTCTCCTAATCTCTTGGCAAGTGAAAGAATAACTGAATGTTTTCCTAAGTTAACAGCAAATGAGAGTCTAAGATAGTTCTTTCTTTATTGTGATTTCTATGCAGATATATTTCTTTTGCTGTTTATAATTTAAAAATCTCTACCCTGTTTTTAAAGGTTTATAATCTACCTACGGATATTGGATATTGATGAAACAGCTCCCTCCCCAGCAAAATTACATACTTCTTAAATTTTTTTACTTCATTTTACAAATAGATGAATCATTAAAAATAATGACTCATACAATATTATTATGATAAATGTTTACCTTAGATTTTGATTAATATTACATCCAAACTGCTTGAGAGTTGAGTATATTTGCTGAACTATTTTGTCAAAATTCATTACCCCATGAAACCTGACATGTCAAAGAATAAAACTTTTGTAGTGCTTTACTTTGACACTTTTATTGGAATTATACATGAGTCATGTTTGGTGTCTACTTAAAAAAAGGAATTAGAAAAACCCACCTAGAAAACGTAATGAAAATAATCTTCTATATATGAAACTACTTTTATATTAAACTACTTCCCCCTGAATATATCATCTCTATTTGCTTTAAATTTGTTTTCATGTTTTCATCCATTAACTAAGCATGTGTTGAATATCTAAGCAATACGGTCTTGTAGCGGTTCCCAACGTTTTTGGCACCAGGGACTGGTTTCGTGGAAGACAATTTTGCCACAGAAGGAGGGGGCAGGTGGAGCTGCGGTGATGTGAGTGATGGGGAGTGGCTATAAATACAGATGAAGCTTCTTCACTCACTTCCCACTCACTCCCCCGCTTTCCTAAGTTTCATGGAAGACAATTTTCCACCAAAGGGGTTGCAGATGGAGGGCACAGTGGAGTACTGCCACCCAGTCACTAACAGGCCTGGACAGTATAGTGCACGGCTAGGGGCTTGGGGAAGGCAGAGTTAGGAATTTGTGACTAATGCTTTCCTGTAAGAATAAAGAGAGTGAAAGATGAGCCAAGCTTTTAGGGGAGGCTTTCCAGATTGAGAAGAAGAGAAAAGAATAGCTCTATAAAGGCAAATCAGGCGTGAAACAACTGGGAAAGAGTAAGGAATGAAGAGACATTGGGGAGATGATGGGAAAAATATATTTGTAAGGTAAATAAGAGATCAAGAGATTAAGTTCCATGTCTTCAACATTATGGCCATCCGCCCTCCGTCCCCATTCTTTCATCTGATTCAGGGCTTTGAGAGGAGGATTGGAGGGTGACAGGTTTTTATGATCTCTTTTCCTTTTACTATTTTTAAACTAATAGATTCCTAGTAGCCAGGTGGAGGATACAGATGAGTTGAGACTGTTGTCAAAAAGAAAAGTAAGCTGGAAAACTCTCATAAGGGGTAAAGCAAGGAGATTCTGGAAACACTGTCACTAGAATGTAGGTCTTTTCCCTCCTGGCTCATATCTAATTTATTCACTTCTCTTGAGCTAAGAAGACTTGGGTTCTGTTTGGAACCAGCAGAGAGACGTGATGTGGGGCTTTTAGCACTGTAATGGAAATGTGGACATCTGCCTCTCCTCACACCAGAAAGCTACACTCCGAGATTTAGCAATAAATTATGAGGCTAGGGTATGCTTTGGTTTAGAATACAGTATACCAGAGAAAGAACTAGATCTACATCACTTGAGATGAACAAACAAAAATAAAACAGTAAAGGTATTAAATATTATAGAAAGGAAAAGTAGGAGAAAGAGAATCTTGGTTTTGAGGCAAAAGAAGTGATCCAGAAAGAATTGATACTGGCTATTTAAAGGTCAAGAAGGGCAGAGACAAGAAAGCACCATTGGATCCAGCAAACAGAATGCTTTGTCAGGTTGTAAAAGGAGACGTCCCATTAGAGAGGCAGGGACTACATTGATATTGAAGTAACTGAAAGATGAGGAAATAGAATAAGTGAATACATATTTTAATAAAACTGGAAGAAAAGTGAAAGTTGTAGGTAAGTCCATCTTGAAGAGGGCGTAGAATAGAATGATTTTGGATTTCTACCTGAGAGAGATTGGAACATACTTCAAGCTAAGAGGTAAAAGGAAGAAGGGAGAATTATTTCAAAATGGTTCTTTAATTTCTTGGATTTACAAAGGTTAAACTAAAGTTTAAATTCTAAAGTGCATACATTTCCTAAACCCCACTTCTCACTCCTCCATGGACAATAGGTGAAGTCAATAAAAAAAGTGTATGTACTTGTTGCTAAGAGGAAATGTATAGTGGAAATAATCTATTTTAAAAATGCATGTGTGTTGTGTGTTTGTGTTTTCACTCAGAATTTTTAAAATGTAATTTACAATGACTTCATAAGGATCTTGGACATTTTAAAATATTACAATATTATCAAATATCATACATGTGAGTATCATCTTTCATTAAAGGCAATATGTTTTTCAGAGAACAGCACATACCATAGTATTGAAACTGTTGAAGATTTTCTGTTAATTTTTCATATTTGACTGAAGACTAATGTTTTATTTTCACTTGACAGTAAAGTTTCTTGAAATGAAGCGTGATATGATTTTTTTTTAAAAAATTGATTCACCTTTTCACAAAGAGAATGGAAGTAGTATTCAAGTCTTATTTTGTGGGAGAATATTTTTCATACCCTGGCTGGTGATTGACTCATAATAAATTGTAAGAATAGTTTAAATTGATATTTCTTAACAGGAGCTGACTGAGAGCTATTAAAAAAAAAGATTGAGTGCAAGGAGCCTCTCTGTGTCACCTATTTATTTCAAAAAGTTATTTTTATAATATTTGCTGTGCACATTGAAAATACAAACTTAATGCTTATGTTCTTTCACAAAGTGAAATCTATTAAACTGCTTTAGTAACTACTATTCACATTGTTCCTCAAGTTTATAAGAGTTTAAAATATGGTAAACTCTTCATTTGTAACTGAATTTTCACTCATGATTGATGGGTTTGGAATTCAGTTTAATGAAATCTTACCGAACATTGAAAGAACATAATTTAGTTAAGTGGCATTATCTCCAATTCTCTGTACTTCCTATCATGCTCCAAATTATATCATTTAAAAATTAAGGACTTTTCTTCTCCTGAGGTTTGGAAGAGTTCTTTCTCTTCTTGGAAGTTAGATTGTTTGCATCAATAAAAAGCAATTAATTGATAGAAGAAAGCAAACAAGCATAATACATTTCACTTACTCATCTATTTTGTTTAGTTGCTTTTATTGCTTTAGAAACAGTTTTATAAAGAAATTCTGAATAACATATACAGTAACAATCAATATGCTATATGTCGAGTCCTTGTCTTCTCCTCGCCGCTAAGTGGACCCAAATGCAAGGAAAGACAGTGGCACAAAGAGCAAATCAAACAGCAAACTAAGATACGACTCTGACTTTCCTACCCAGAGCCAAGGAATGAGGACTTTGCCATTCCATTCTTGCTGCCTGATTTCTGGAATTCCATTTCTAGTAGCCCTGGCACAGATAAGACTAGACAATAACCAATTTTAATTACTATAGGATATATTACTTTCTGATTCTAATGAGAGTCGGTGCTGTAAGAAGCAGGTCAGCAGGATACAGGCATATTGTGTTTTCTTCTCTGAAGCGTGAAAACCCAAATTCATTTTTGAAAAATTTGTTCAGAAAATATAATGTTTTCCTGTCATGAGCTCTTTCTCTGTCTGCATAGCATCCTATACTCAAATTTTTTCTCATGTCTTCTGCCAATGTGGAGCTTACCTATTGTAGCTTATTTAACTTCCGGTGGTTTTCTCATTATATAGAGGTTATTAGAAGACTGTATCGTATTACCAGGACCCCCCGAAAGGGAGCATGTCCAGCGTAGCTGGGCCAAAATCTTTAGTCCTAGCTGGTCAGATCTCCCCATACTTTTAGATGTCTTCAGCATCTCAGAAAAAGAATATAACTCTGAATTCTGAAGATTTTCTGCTCCTTTTTTCTCTCTCACCTCAAGTCTCTTTCTTCCTGTTCTTAAATTCTAAGTGACCTGTAGTTTCTTCCAAACTTACTATTTTAACTCTGTCTACTTCTTAGCAACTAAGCTTGGTGTCCTTGTGCCTCCTTCTGTATAACAAATTATTCTCAGGTCACTATTTCCCACCAATCCCTGTATACCAAATATAAATCTCCATTGAGCTGTGATAGAAGAACTTTAAAATAAAGCTTCAAGTAATACGTAAAATACTAGTTTCACACAGAAAAAAATTTGAAAAAAGGAAAGGAAGAAAAAGGATACATATTCCAGAATGTTGTGTTGTGATTAATACCTGAAGTCATATGGACTATTTATATTTTAGAAAAAGATTAATTTTGTGGGCTTTCTATAAACGATTATAATATTTAGTGGGAAAAGTATTTATTAAGAAATGTGTAAAGATAGCATTATGCTTTGAAAAGGTAGAAGTGACATATAAGCTTTTATACTATGAAATCTTGAAGGAGGATAATACATTGTAGAATTGTTATAAGTGAACCTAAATTACTAATATCATCTTTTATGGCTTTTAACACAGATTAGAATATAATCCCACACTCACTGACAGAAGTAGTCAATATTTTGGTGACTGTCCTGCAGGTATTCAATAAGCAATGATTTGGAGCTATGGCCATTTATTTCATTTATTTTCTTTCTAAGTAATTGCATAAGTACCCTGATATAAGAAACACACAATTGTAATTTTCTGTAATACATACATGTTTGACTGTATCAAACATTGTGTAAGGCACTAGAAAGGACAGGCAGGTTTCCTGTTGTGTTAGAACATAGCAATGAATATCTTTCTGCTTCACAATATTCCCATAAAGGAAAAAAATGATAAATACTTACATATTCAAATATATGAAACAATGTACCTTGAAAAACATATGAATAGCAGATAACTCTTTTAAAAATACAGTCTCTAGTAATTTATAATATCGTGTTAGAATATTTTTGCAATCTTTGAAATTTCACATTAAACAATGTCCTTTTCCCTTCTTTGTTGACTCATGTAATCGGTTAGTTTAACCATATGGTTAAGCAATTAATCATGCAATCTCTTAGTTTAACCAATGTTATCTTTTTAAAAATCTTTTTTTGTTGTTGTTAATTCTGGGATTTTTTTAATCTTTTTATTTGCCAAATAAAATTCCATTCTCTACTACCATCTCACTCTTCTTAGCTTCTTGTAGGAAGTCTTTGATCTAGAAATTGACACCACTTTTTCATATTTTCTATGTTTTTTATATATGTTATACCTTGTTATTTATTCTTTTCTGCCTCCTCCTTAAAATTCCTCAATCTGATCACTTACCTCACTGATTTGTTCTTTAGATATTCATACTACCATTTAACTCATCTATGTAGTACTTTATTTTAAATAATTTCCCACATTTTTTTATCTTGACACTTTTTTATTATTTCTTATTCTTGTTGGATTTTGCTAACATCTTCCCCTATTCCCTTAAATTTTTATTACATTTTTTTCTAGTTTTAGGCCTGTCCCTTCCACAAATTTTGGTGGGCTTGACATATGTTCTCCATTATGTTGATTTTCTTTTTTTTTTCTTTTGAACTATCACTTGTGGTAGTTATACTTTTTAAGTGTCTATTTATTTGGCCTGTAAGTTTAATTTACCCTGGAATTATCATCTACTCTGCCTCATAATGTATCCTGTGGACAAAATTAAGATGAAGTCCTGGTCTTCATTAATGCAAGTGGTTTGAGAAGTGGTTTGTAGGGCTATTCCCTCAGGGACTCTTTCTCTCATGGATCAGACACCTCCACTGCTTGTTATCCAATGTCTGAAAGCTATTATATAATATATTTTATTTTACAGCTATTTACAGTGAGAGGACAGCATAGTAATTAATCATTTATGGAAGTCTAACTGAGGGTTTTGAGGTGACTGATCAATTCCCACTTGTATTCATGAATTTCTCATGCCAATATTATGTGCTGATCTGCTATTGGCTTTCCCTTTAAACAGCACTTTAGATATAGGTTACAATATATATCTAATTTACTAGACAAAAAGCAAGTAAGAAGGGCTATCTCAAACAATGCAGAATACAAGCAATTCTTTAGGAAAGGTAATTTCTTTGATGAAGAAGAAATTAATGTTTATCTCAAGTCAGTAAAAGGGAAAAGCATAACACACTAAATCCATCTTTTCCAATCTACCTTTCTTTCCCACCTCCAACCACCCTCCCCTCCAGTTTATATTCATTCACCCAACACCATTTCAAGTATCTTTCTTAGATTTTCTCACAGTGTCTTATTACCTCCTTCATATCCATGCCCACTTTTGTTTCAACAGTTTCTCTAGGACTACTTTAGTGTAAGGAGATGGCATCTTTCTTAGTTCACTATCTTGGCAAGAAATCGATGTATTTTTTCCTCCCAAATTCCCTGTAACCTCTTTTCCATATTCCCTCCACATTCTATTTTATTCTGTCTATCATCCACCTGTTTCTATAAATCTACTACTGCATTTTAACTTTATTACTATAGCAATTTTCAGCCAAGAAGTGATGGGTAGGCCTTAAATAAAAATGGTCTTTTATGCAGAGCATGACTTCAGTAGAAGATACATGCTGAGGTATGAGTCCAGGCAACAGACAAACTATAGATCAATTAACATATTAAGAATATAATTTGCTTCTAGGCAATGTATAGTCTTGTAATCATTGCTTGGGGAAAATGGTCAGATTCACATTTTGGGTTTATGTCTCTGGAGTCTATGAAGAATGATTTGAGAGGGGCAGAACTAAAAGCAAAGAGATTCCTTAAGTTGATGAGTACTAAGACTGGAGTTATAGCAAAGAGGGATAAGAAAATAGGTTTAATTAATTTTTGGTAAATTCTTCAGGATTAGTCAATGATGAAAGATGAAATATTATGTGGTAAAATGAAGAACAAATATCATGTTTCTAGTTTGGATATTGGGATAGGCAAAGGTGTCATTTAAAATGAAGAGTACAGAAAGATAAGATTGACTGTTAAGAGAATAACTGTGAGACATACAGAGGGAAGTCTGAGGCTTGTAGGAGAGGGAAGTTGCAGGCAGTAATTTGGAATAAGTTTTAGGTCAGTTATTATTCCAAAAGACAATATATTGATGATCTTGCTAACTCAGGTTTTTGTTACCTATTCTTACTCTCTGAAATTTTAATGTGAAATTTTTAAATATTAAAAATGGATAAGAAAAGATTACATATTATAATTGTGAACTGAAGGCAATAAAACAAAAATATTTTGTATTTCTATAATAAAACACCTTTGCATAGTGTCCAAGATAAAGCAATATAAATTTAATTATCTTCCACAGTAAGCATTCAATCAGGAAGATTTTATTTCCCAGACATCTAGTATAGAAAATGACTTCCAGTTACAGGAAGAAAAATTCTATTTTCTGAATATATAGAAGTTCTACACAGTTCTTTAAAACAATGTGACACAGGTAACCAAACAAGCTTACTGAGCTAAGAGGTCCATTCTTCTCATCCATCAATCCCTTTGATGTGATTCCCAGGAAAAGAAAATTTATTACAAACGTGTTGGTCTTTAATTCTGCTCCATGACATGTAAAATAGGCCCTAAAGCCAATAATAACAGCAGCAGCAACAGCAACAGCAACAAACCAAGAACTAAAAACCTAGATAACCGCATGTGGAATTAGAGCTTGGATAATTGGGATACAGCGTACCATGAAGACATTGTGTTTACTATACACACACATTGGTATGGTTCTAAAAGCAAGCAGTATTATTGAAAGGTGAGCAAAACACAGCTTCTTTTTTCTTTCTGCATAAGAAAAGCTAATGGCAAACGATATAGCTGAAAAGGTACAGTATTCTATTAAGAACATTTTCAAACTTTCTGTCTCTGTAACTTTAGTCTTGACATTGCATACACGTTAGAATAGGCCCTATTATAACTTTTCTGACATTGTGACATTACATCTTGCTTCCAGCTGTGTTGAATATTCCAAAAGAATATTTTTGTAGATAAGATACAATTAGTGGTGCCAGAAACTCTCTCTACATGTAGGAAACACAGATTATAGCTGGAAAGGTGGGCCAATAATACTTTAGCTGTATCATCAGCTAGGCCTCGGGGACATCTACAAAACTGAGAATCTCATCCATGGTTTTGTACTCTATAAAGACTGAGTTAAAATTGACCAGGATAAAATATAGATAAGAAGTCTTTTTACCTAAGTGCTCAAGTTTTTTTTATCTATAGAATATCAGGAGTAGTTCTGCTATGTTTTGAAACTCAGACAACTTTGGGGGATAAATAATCACATTTTGCTTTGTGTTCTAAGGGCAAATACTACATGATCAGATTAATGAAACCAGACAACCAGTATTCCTATGCATTAAAAGTCATAAAGGTTTTCTTATTCATTCCTGGCACTGCATTAGCCTGCCAATGGAAGAACATATACTTTTTTATATTCTAATATATAGAATTATTTTTAAACACAGTGAATACATTTAAACTTCTCACCATCTGCATTTATCCTTTTAAACTCCCTTACACTCTTCGGAAAATCAGCTATATATTAATTCAAGAAAAAATATACAATGTTTGAAATATCAAGGTATATTCAGAACACAAGCATTAGAACAGGAAAAAAAACTCTACTTTTATTCCACATCTTATTTTTTTAAAAATGGAAATGCATCAGAATTATTAACAGGAAAAAATGGAATTATTAATTAGAATTCATGGGTATGATTTCCAGCTCTACCATTTACTATTTATATTGTGTGACACAATTTTCCATAACTTAATTTTTATTATAGGTTTGTTGTGAAAACCAACCTGGATTGTAAAAGTACATTTAGTAACAACAAAATACATAAATTTAATTATCATCAGAAAGTGTTTTTCCAAGTGGCAAAGGACTCTTAATTTTCCATTATTCAATATCTTATAATGTCATTGTATGTCTTTCTTCTATAGAAAATTTAATGTTTTACTAGTTATAAAAATGTAAAATGTAAATATTATTGCTTATTTCAAAAAAAAATACTTGGTGCAATTTTGTTACCATTATCACAGTTAGAAGACTTTTATTCTCTTCTTACTACTCTCTTTCTGTGATATAAACCTTTCATTACTTAGTGGCTAGATCATACTTTTATGAAATTCTTTTAATACTACTAACACAATTTCTAGAGAAGAGATATTTGTAAGGAGTCATTACTGTGCTATTCTTCTACAATGTTTTGTTTCTCCCCTTACAAATAATACAAAAGTATATTTGGCAAATTCCAAGAATTTTTATTGTAGTACTTACAAAAAGTAAATGAAACATATTGAAAATTTTCCATGGATATAACCCTAACAACAACTTTATACATTTCTGTTCTTTATCATGTCCCTGTAGAATGCAACATTAGTAATAATTACAGGCAGTATTTACTGAGCACCAACTAGGTGTTCACACTTTTCTAAATATTTTATACAGTACCTCAATTCATTAAAAAATGTCATAAATTCTGAGCCTCAGAAAGTTTAAATTTGCAAAGATCATCCTCTTAAGGTAAGGTTTTATTTAAGATCAGTTCTACTTCATGTATGTATAATTACAGACTGTCACATGACTGAAACATGTCTTTAGAAGGGCTGAAATATGATTGGTCAAATTTCAAGAACTCATAGATCAATCTAGAGGGACACTAATGCTTTACCCACCAAATCAAGAAAGGCCGATAGTCATAATCATGTTTAGATCAAATTTCCCTTGAGTGTGCTATTTCACTATATTTCAAAAAGATATTCCATTTCAGTATTATCTTTTCCATCTTTCTCTGTCTAAAGAATTTAGTCTGGATCTTGCCAGGGTAAGCATTCAATAAATGCTGTCAAATCAGAGCTTGACATGTTGGTTTCTCACATTTCTACTGTAAGAGAAATATGGAACATGATGAAGTAGACAAGAGGGCAACATTAAACTGAATGTCTACTAACTTGCAAGCACATTTTGTACAGCATTGCATTTGGTTTGCACCACAAACAATGAGGTGGTTATTTAGAATCTCATGTTATGCGATGAGTCATTTTCTCAAGTTAGCACAGTTGGTTATTTGAAGAATCAGGATCTAGACCCCGGCCTGTTTAATTACAAATCCAGTAGTTTTCCAATCAGTCTACACAAATTTGTAGAAGAGTTGAAAAAAATGTTTCTTAGCCTCACTGGCATGTTTTTGACTCTATTCAGTAGCTAAAGGAAGTTCCATAATCTTTTATTCTTTCAGGTGGCTAACATTTCATGGAAATATAGGACAGAAATATCCTTGATGCACACATAGTAGTCTCCTGCCCTACAACATAGATATTTCTTACTTCTGATAACATGGAGGACTTCCATTTGTAGATATAGCTAAGTCAGCTTTCCAACTTGAAGGCCAAAAAATCAGAATTGTCTTTTAAATTTGAGTCTACCTGCCTCTGTCGAGTTTGCATTGCTGATAAGACATGATTAACTTTCCCAGAATCACCTACAATGATTTTCTTTTCCAGTTCAGTAAAAATGCATCAAATAATAAAAGGTTAGGTTATATTCTTTGGTAGGATTTCTGCAATTATCCTTTTCATGCTTAGCAATGTTTCTTTTATTTTCTTTTTGTTCAGTAGTCAAATTTCCATAAAACATTCAGAATATCTAATTAGAAAAACAAACAGCTTACATAGATGTGAAAAATCTTGCCTGATTTCTCTTGAGATGCATTTTGCAAAATGTAAATTATCCTGCTGAACTGTGTGATTTTTGCTATTTTATAATAAACAGGTTACATGTTAAATAGAAAAGAGCAAAAATCCCTGAAGATTGACCTTGGTTTGGAAAGTTTTTTGAATATACAAAATATTATGCTATACCATGTAATTTTATGGAAATTTAATACCAGACTTTATTTAATTTATACACTAAGTTATGATAACTCTAGGCTTTCTAGTCTGATTTATGCTGGAGGAACTGTGGGAAAAGAGGACATTATTTTGTGGTCATGCTCAGTAATTGCTACATGCTGTAAAGATTGTGCTATGGTAAATTGAAATAATTACAAAGTTATCTGTACACTATGACATGCTTTCTATTCTCCTGGGATGGTGCACCAGACCAGAAATTCTAAAATTTCACTTAAGCTGATAATATCTCTCCAATTAATTGTGAAATATATGATCACCAGACAAGAGAGAATACCACAGTGCAATACAGCAACTATGTCCTAGATTTGTGAAGCGTATGATGGATGAGAAAAGACTGACCTTGGCTGACCCAGGAGAGGAAGAGAACCATTAGGATATATGGGAACCTGTCATTCTTCATCTTATATTAACAAATATGTAATATATGTGTCTCTGGAGAGACTTCAAAAAAAGAACAGTAAAATGACCAGACATTCTGTAACATCTAGAATAAAAAGCGTTTTAAGAAATCATTATTCTGATGATTTTGTATTTTTATCTCTTGTTTATTTATATTTCTTCACCTGTGTGTTATTACTTAAATCAGCATAATTTATTTTTTAATTCACATACACATTGATTCCTCAAATTTGTATTGCTACATTATAGCCTAAAATATGATATACAAATTTGACTAATTTTGATATATGGTGCAAATATCTGAATTTAAAGAACTATTTTCCTGAAGTTAAGCTAAACCAAATCTCATAATAGGCATTTAGGAGAAGTTTAGGAGAAACTTCCCAAATAAATACATTAATATTAGATAATAATAGCAGCTATGTATGTATATGTACATGTGTGTGTATATATATCTGTGTATATATGCATACATATATGTATCTATAAAAGCAGATTATGTGATCTATACCATTTCTCTGCCGTCATGCCCTTTTATGGCATTTAGCATAAAATTTATAGTTATTACCAAGATCTACAATGCCTCCTCTGATCTGACTTGTCTACATGTCCAATCACACCTTCTTTTATTTTTCTTACAAAACAGATAAAGTGTAGCATCACCTATAATAGGATCAACTGGCATCGTGATCCTTTTATTAATAATATAATACACCGAGAAATACCGATTTTGGTATTGTCCAAGCCAGAAATGCATAACTTGAATCTAATCATGGAGAAACACCAGACATACCCAAATTGAGGGACATTCCACCAAATAACTGGCCTATAAGCTCTAAAAATTGAAATGCCTTGAAAAATAAAATGGAGGGGCTATTCCAGTTTAAAGTAGATTTATTTAAAAGAAAACAAATTTCCAAAGGAATTGCAGATATAATTCGTTTGGTTGGAATTGTCAGTGGTTAGCTACTCTTAAGACCAGAGGATAGTAGTTCCATATGGGAGGTTAAAAAATTGAAAAACTACTACCTATTAAGATATCTGACATATATTTACCAGATACTCTTCCTATTCCCCTGATTTCAATTTAAAGTCTTCAAAAGTTTATTGAGTTCTAAACAAAGTATAAGTTGAAAATTGTGGGAGACCATGCTTTCAAGTCTGAGGCACAGACCCTTCCTTCAATGAACTTAGAATAAACTTTCTTTATTTAGCTATAATATAAATTGTAATTGTAAAATTATTTTCGCTGTCTTTGTAAAACAATGAAGGCTAATTAGTTCTGGCTTTACATTTCTTGGAGACAGGCAGTCTATAAATACCTTACATTTTTAAAACATGTTAAAACATTAAAACTATAAACTGTGTCCATCATTTTTATTGCTCTCAAATTATACTTTATTATGATTTTTCAGTTATATAAAAGAAAATCAACTCAAGTCTTCTTTCAAAAGTTTAAATAAATTTTTCATTAAATGAATAAAACACAATGAGCCTGGCTCACACCCGTAATCCTAGCACCATGGGAGGCTGAGGAGGGAAGATTGCTTGAGGTCAGGAGTTCGAGACCAGCCTGAGCAAGAGCTAGACCTCATCTCTACTAAAAATAGAAAAATTAGCTGGATGTGGTGGCACATGCCTGTAGTTCCAGCTACATGGGAGACTGAGGCGGGAGGATCGCTTGAGCCCAGAATTTGTAGGTTGCAGTGAGCTAGGATGATGCCACTGAACTCTAACCAGGGCCACAAAGGGAGATTCTGTCAAAAAAAAAAAAAAAAAGAAAAGAAACACGATGAGCCTAGTCTCTATTCGTAAATGTTTCCTCAGTAAATTAAGTTATACCTTAATTATATTAGGATTATATTAAGTCATATTAAGAACTCAGTCAGTGGAAATAAAGTGAATCGAACTTAAATCCTTTCTTTTTATTTTTTATGAGAATTAATATTCATATATTGCCTCCTGTACTAATCTCTATTAGATTCATTCATTCGCTAAATATTTATTGGGTATATGTCTTGTGTCAGAAGTTATAAAGGTATAAAGGAGAACAAAACAGACATGCTCACTGTACTTCATTATAGCCTAACGGGAACTCTGGGTTTTAGTATGGTTCATATGGAATGTTCCAGGATGGAGGTTACCAAAGCACAGAGAAATATACCATGAAGAGAGATTCTCTTTCCTTTTTGATTTCTCCACTTTCTTTTATCTCACCCACATCTATTAAGATCCTACTGTATGCCAAACACTGTATCCAGAGTTCCATCCAAAAGAGAATGATAGTCTATTAGGAAATTTCATCATTAAATAGAAGCCCTACTGAAGTTGATTTCACTATCAGCATCTTTTTCGTGGACACTTTCTCTGATCCTATGGGTACTGTTCCAGTTCCATTTTTTCTCCTCATTTCCACTACTAACTTGGAAAATTTTCATGTTGGATTTTTAAATAAATGTGCTTTGCAGTTCTATTTGTGCTAAGATTTATTGCTCAATGACCATGAGATTTACATACATACAGAACATACACATTCTCTTACACTTTGCTTCATTTCAGATTAGGTAGGCAGTTTGTAGTGGAGGGCAAAAAAAAAAAAAAAAAAAAGAAAACAATTTGTAAAAATACTGGTTGTAGAGTTTTGCAGAGATCTGAGTGAGGGACTCTTCTGAAATCAGAGTCTGATTCTCTAAGTCTACTGATTAGAAATCTAAAGCAAAGGGCAAGGTGCAAGGCCAGAATAATACAGGGTAAAGAAAGATACTGAAGTCACTTCATTGAATACTTCTGCATCAGGACAGAGGGATAAGGGGCTCAATTTCACAAAGCAGATCATCAAGCAGTGACTGAGGTGCAGTCTGGGAGGAGTTTTGAGAAAGGGCTCTGGGTGTTCTAAGAGGTAACAAAGCAAACTGGGACAAATTCTACTGTAGCAATGAAAGGGGTAGATCAATTTTGGTCTCAGAGCCACTAAAGAATCCCCAGGATGAAGGGGTGCTGACTCCAGATTAGTTAGTGTCTATAACAAGGACAATTAATCAGACACTAATAGGCATTAGGATGACATGGATCAGTTCCCACAAACGCAGAGCAGTGACCAACATCATAAATCAAGGTGGAGAATATATGCATGAGCTGCCAGAGATTTTTTTTTTTAAAGATCATGTTTCCATATAACTTCTTATTGTGACTAAAAAGTATTGTAATGTTTCTATTATGATCTATTTAAATTTACTTTTTATTAAAATTTCTTGAACAGCTTATTGGCTCCCATAAGGCAGAGAAGGAAGCTGCTGCTTCTTTTAGAATCCATCACGATGCTTTAAATTTATTATATAGACTTCTGTTTTCCCTGTTCCCACCCTTTCCTCTCTTTTCTCCATTTGGCACCTAGAATATTTCTTTTAATACATGAATTGTATTATTTTATCCCCTTCCTTAAAAACCACTCACTCTGATTTCCTATTCTATGTAGAATGATCTAAATTTACTATTATGACCTCAAAGTAGGGCAAGCATATAATTTCTGACTTAGACCACAACACCTTTTTTTTTTTTTTGAGACAGAGTCTCTCTTTGTTGCCGGGGCTAGAGTGCCATGGCGTCAGCCTAGCTCACAGCAACCTCAAACTCCTGGGCTCAAGCAATCCTCCTGCCTCAGCCTCCCAAGTAGCTGGGACTACAGGCATGCGCCAACATGACCGGCTAATTTTTTCTATATATATTTTTAGTTGTCCGGTTAATTTCTTTCTATTTTTTTAGTAGAGACGGGGTCTCGCTCTTGCTCAGGCTGGTCTCGAACTCCTGACCTTGAGCGATCCACCCGCCTCGGCCTCCCAGAGTGCTAGGATTACAGGCGTGAGCCACCGCGCCCGGCCCACAACACCTTTGAGAAGGAAAAGAGAAACCATTGTAAATTAGGATGGTGTAACATTATTAATGGATGTCCCAGTCAAACCCGAATGTATGTTCATTCTGTCATTTTATTCCTCTCCAACTTCAAGCCCTGACAATCCCGATTCCACTAGAGTGTCCACGGCACTTACTTAGTAGTTGGCATATGGTAGGCATGTTATTCATGAACAGTCATAGTTGAATGAATGAATGAATGAATGAACAAATCGTAGATCCTTGTCACATAAATTTGGAATCAAATTTTCTAGTAATATTTCTTGCTATCTTAAATATTTCCACAATATCTTTTTTGCTTATTTTTGTACTTTACCTCCTGGGTTGTATTTATCATTTATCTATATGTGTCTTAGTTTCCTAGGACTGCATTAACAAAGTACCTCAAACTGGCAGCTTAAACAACAGAATATATTGTCTCTCTAGAAGACTGAGAGTCACTTCCCTGTCTCTCTCCTAGCTTCTGGTGATTTGCTGGCAATCTTTGGCATTCCTTGACTTGTAGCTCTATCACCCCAATCTCTGCCTTCATCTTTACATGGCATTCCTCCTGTGTACTTACCTGTCTCTCTGTCCAAATTTCCCCTTCCTATAAGGACACAGTCATATTACATTAAGTTGCACCCTAATGAACTGATCTTAACTTGATCATCAGCAAAGACCCTAATTCCAAATAAGGTCACATTGACAAGAACTGAGAATTAGGACTTCTTTGGGAGAACATATTTCAATCCATAACAATATGTATGCAATTAAAGAATTTTTATTTTATTTTATTTTATTTTATTTTTTATTTCAGAATATTACGGGGGTACATACACTTTGGTTACATATATTGCTTTTGCACTACCCACGTCACTGATTTTTAAAATAGTTTAATCTTAGTTTTAGGAATACTTAGGGGTGAGGGAGAGGTTTATCAAATGCTATTTTGCAAGCTACAAAAGGCAAAATAAAACTACATTAACTTTTTAATGAACATATGTATATGTGTATATGAATGCATTGGATATATGTATATAGGGCCAGGGGATCCAAATTTTATGGTGCTCCAAGGGATGAGTCATATGCTATATAAGAGCAGGGGTGAGGAGGGGATGCTTTATGCAGGGGAGGCTTAGGGAAATTGTGTGCTTGGTTGATTTTCTTTATTGTTGTTTTTGTTTGTTAGTTTTAAATAGACTTTATTCTCATTTTGGTTTTAAAGAAAAATTGAAAAGGAAGTATAAGGAGTTCTCATATACCCAGCATCCAGTTTCCTCTATTATTATTCCCTTATACTAGTATGATACATATGTTACAATTAGTGAACTAATAATGATACATTATCATTAACTAAACTTCATAATTAGTTTAGATTTCTTTAGTGTTTTTACCTAAGCTCATTTTTTCTGTCCCAGGATCCCATCCAGGGGACCACATTTTATTTAGTAGTCATGTTTTCTTAGGCCTCTTTTGCCAGTGACAGTTTCTAAAACTTCATTTTTTATGACCTTATAAGTTTTAAGTATTGATTAGTGTTGTGGGATGTGCCCCACTGCAAGTTTTCTGACGTTTTTCTCATAATAAAACTGAAGTTATGGGTCTTTGGGAGGAGCCCAGAGGTACGTATCATTTTCATAACATCATATCAAGGGTACATACTAACAACATGATTTATTGCCTGATGTTGGCTGTAGTCACTTGGTTGAGGTAGTGTTTGCCAGATTTCTTCACTGGAAAGTTGCTCTTTCTTCTCCCTTTGGATACTGTTAGTCTTTGGGAGGAAGTTGTTATGTGTATCTCATACCTAAGAAGTGGAGAATTGTGTCCTTCTCCCTGAACAGTGTCAGTGAAGGGTTCTCCAGAGAAACAGAACCAGAATCAAACAAAACTTCAATCATATATATAATGATAAGGAAATTTATCATGGGAATTGGCTCACATGATTATGGAGGCATAGAAGTCATCTGCAAGCTGGACAACCAGGAATGTTGGTGGCATCATTCAGTCTAAGTCCAAAGGCCTGAGAAGTGTGTGTGTGTGGTGGGGATGGTGTACGGAGTGATGGTGTAAGTTTTCACTGAAGTCCAAAGGCCCAAGAACCAGGGGTGCCAATGTCCCCAGCACAAGAGAAGATAATGTCCTAACTCAAAAGAGAGAGAATTTGCCCTTCTTCCTCCTTTTTGTTCTATTCCTTCCTCTATAAATTGGATGATTTTTATT
The DNA here is from genome assembly GCA_028533085.1 of Varecia variegata. NCBI lineage: Eukaryota > Metazoa > Chordata > Mammalia > Primates > Lemuridae > Varecia > Varecia variegata. The sequence goes on from CM052438.1 coordinate 63,922,036, forward strand.
CACATTGGTGAGGGTGATCTTCTTTACTCAGTCTACTGATTCAAATGCTAATATTTTCCAGAAACACCCTTACAGACACACCCAGAAATAATTATCTGGACATCCCTTAGGCTTCTCAAGGTGACATATAAAATTAACCATCACACAGAGTATTTACATAAATTATTAGTATTATTCTGCATGGCAGACTTGTGTCTTCCCTAATTTATTTATTCAATAATATATTTGTGTCAGCATGGATTCACTGATATTTATTTATAGTTTGGGTTATAACTCAAAACTACCTCCTTCTTTGTTTGCTCAAATTGTTCTAGTTTTGGCAAAAAGGAGCTTCCTCCATTGGCTCCTATGTGCGTTTGACATATTCTCATCACTGTGTGTTTGAGTGTGTGTGTTTAGAGAACTCCTTATTTTGTGACATGTTAAGATATTCCAGACTCATTTTGTATATTTCCTACCAAGTACTAGAGCTAGCCATTTCTCCAAGGAGTCCTAGCTTCTTTTATCAGAGGATGGTATTGGAAACCAAGAAATTTGGGATACCTGTGCTCATTGCTATTGGGGCATTGTTTTAGGACTGCTAACATAACCCATTATATGAACCTATGTATAAGCACACACATACACACACATATATAAGTATTTTTATAAGTAACCACCTATATCTATAGTAAGCCAAACATGAGTTCATGCTAATGTCTCCAATTCTAATCCATTATCACATGGATCATTTTAGCCTTCTCCATTTGCTAAAATCATTTGGTTTTTGTTTGGATTTAAAACACATTCTGATTCTTATTTCTAAATGAGGTTTAAAATACTTCCTATGTTAAAAATAGTTCAGTGCCAAAAATTACTTAGAAACAAGTTAAAGAAAGAGAGAGAGAACCTCAGAATCATAAATGATAAATTTTACTTTACAGGTGAATAAAAAAGAGGCTAAAAAATTTTCAGCAATTCACATTAAGTACTTAAAACAAGAATCTAATAACCTCAGAGAAGTCAGATCAGACTGTTTAGTACAGAACATGATAGAACACCCAAATTAGAATCTCCAGAATCTGAGATTGAAGAGAATTCAGGCTTGAACACCACCTCACCCCTGAAAGGAACAAACTATTCTTTTAATTGCACCAATTAGAAAATTGGTATCAGACCACACAGTAAATATGTAAAGAAGAGGTAATAATATATGTGTTCATGTGTGTGTGTATGTGCCTGTATGTGTGTATTTGTCATTTCAGAGTGTCTTATTTCTGTAATTCTTCATAATTCTTTTATCATATTTAAAATGCTATAAAATTATTAATTATGAAGCCACCCCAGTTATAACAATAGAGGGATAATCATTCTTACCTATTGTAATATTTTGATTATCTGAGTAAAAAGGCTGAGTAGGACCCTAGAGAACCCTAGAATAGAGAGGTTTATTTCTTCCCATATGTGCTACATACTTAGTAAGCAGGACTTACTATAAAGAAGGAAAATATTTGGACTTGAAATTAAGAATTTAATTATGTTAACACTTTAGTTCTTTTTGGCTGTGGAGATTATTCTAATATGCAAAATATCAGCATACTAAGCTTTTCTCACATATGACTCAGAGTATTAAGGGATCATGGAGTCGACTTGTCTAAACAAGAGCAAGCAAGGGAAAATTAAGCAGCCTTGTTAATTTGTATCTTTTAGTATTCACTGAAATAAGAAAATGTGAGTATTAAAAGGCACTAAGCAGTAAAATGCAAAGTGACAGTAAAGCAGCTTATATTTGTAAAAGCAAGAGAAATGATTCATTTTTTATTAAATAGTACATATAATTGAGGATAAAAGTAGTAGCTATGATTGTGAAGTAAATTATATATTTAATGAAGCTTTTTACTAAATTTATCAAAATTGTTTATATTTAGGAAAATAAGACAAATTAGAATGAAAATAGTTATGTGTCATTCCCATAAAATCTAATCTTTCATATTTATATAAATATAAATTGTGTGTAAAGAATAGGCTATATTACTAGAGGATTGAATTACTAATTTTCCTCACTTCCCAAACATACCCTGTCCACACACACACACACACACACACACACAAATATACACACAATCTTGCATAATTTAAGAGAACGAACAATGCGATAATTGCTTACATTCAGCCTAGAAACCTTGGCGTGGAGAAAAAGAGGAAATGGCCTCTAGAAACAAAAATTGGCAAACTGAAATGTTTTGCCAGATTTTTATACATTCCCAAAATGGATAGATGGCTCTACGATGAGTCTCCATTTTAATGCATATGGAAGTGATATATAAAGATAGAGAAACCAGTTACTCCAGATGCTTCCTCCCCTCTTTATCCACTGCCCTTGCATGGCATCATGTTACTTCCTGTGGAGCACCATGAAATTCTCTTAGCTAGAAGTGTCTCAGATATTGTACCTTATTAAGCATTTCACAATCAAAATCAGGAGGGCTCCATTTAGATTTTAAAGACAGAATGTAGTAGAGAAGAGGAAAGCAAAAATTATATGTTTTTGATGACCCTGATCATGGCATACCAGAAAAATAATCATTCTGATAGTCTCATAATGGAATTTCAAATTATTTTCTATTGTCTCTCTAATTAATCTTCTCCTCTACAGTAAATCAGAGCTATGGATTTATTCTTTCAGATATGCAGAAATGGGCTTATTTTGTTCTTAGAATGTTTCTGGTAGGATATGAGGCTGTATTACAAGCAGTTTAAGGTCTGGAGAAAATTCTGATTAGGGTAGACTGTTATCTTAACATCAAGCTACTGTGTCTTTTGTATTTCTTCTTCTAGCAACCTTCAGTTCTTTCCTTCTTTTGATAATATCATCATAACTTTCCCATAAGGAACTACAATTAATTTTTTTTTTTTTTTGAGACAGAGTCTTATTCTGTTGCCCCAGCTAGAGTGCCGTGGCATCAGCCTAGCTCACAGCAACCTCAAACTCCTGGGCTCAAGCAATCCTCCTGCCTCAGCCTGCCAAGTAGCTGAGACTACAGGCATGCCCCACCATGCCCGGCTAATGTTTTATATATATTTTTTTTAGTTGTCCAGCTAATTTCTTTCTATTTTTTTAGTAGAGACGGGGTCTCGCTCTTGCTCAGGCTGGTCTCGAACTCCTGAGCTCAAACGATCCTACTGCCTCGGCCTCCCAGAGTGCTAGGATTACAGGCATGAGCCACCATGCCGGCCTACACTTAATTTTTTAAATGAAATGTCTGTGAAATTGTTAGTCATGGAATGGGCATAAGACCTAAGATAGGCCAACATAAATTTCGATTTAGAGAATTTAAATTTCACACTACATTAGAATGAAAATATACTAATCTAAGTAATTTTAATCATGGCACACTGAAGAAATTTTTCTTGTGTTTTTGATACCTAGATCAGAGAACTCTATTATCATTGTTCATCCTACATTTTGGTAGCTCAAATTTTCCCTAAATTTTTTTAGCTATTTCATACTTTTGAGTAAGATTGAATATATTTTATTTGTTTGCAATTGAAAATAAAAGCAAAACACTTATCCTAGTATCTAAAGGCCCTACTAGCTTGTGACTGACATCTGACATACTCTCTGCATGAACTGTCTTAAAACATTTTGCAAGTTTAAATAATATAAATATGAAATGAATCATTAAATATTTAACCAAACTTGTTTCTTTAAACCTTTTATTTTACTTAACTTTTGTTTGCCATTTTATTCCTATTTCTTCTCCTGATTTTTGGCTTTCCGTTGACACCTTTGGAGTTTACATGGCTCTTGGGTCCTCTTTTACCGTATGGCTTTATTCTTGCTTTGAAATTCCAAATCTTATCTCCTTGTCGTTTTTTCTGTGAACAGCTACTTTACAGACTCTATGCTGGTGCTTTTCATTATTTCCTGTGTTTTATTACTATTGCTTACAGCCTCAGTCTATGCATCTGGGATGCACGTGTCAATCTCATACATTTTTTATGACCTTTTCCTTAAAATTCTAGAAAAGCTGAGCCCCTGGTTTAGGGTTCTTTCTAAACTCTCTAAAGCCTGGGCTAGTCATAGGGAAAAATAAATCAATTAATTTTATTAATGGATTTTAAATAACAAATGATCAAAGAAATTAATTTACTCATTTAATAAAGCATATTTTAATTGTTCTAATTTCTCCACCTATAAATGTGGCCTCAAAATTGAATTCCTATGAACAAAGATGTTAGCATGTGATCATAAATATGTTTTCTTGGATGCATTTATTGTTATGGCAGACTCTTTGAGCCAGATTGCCCTTTAAACTCTTCTAATCACATTGAGCCAGAAAGTTTAAGATGCCAAAAGACAGAAACTGAACAAACCAAACTTAAACTTTATCCATATTGGTTTACTTTCTCTGCCTAAATTTTTTTCTTTTTTTAAAGTGTCCATATTATCCTACCACTGCATTAACAATATTTATTTATGGTTGATACACACAACTGGAAGCTCAGGTGTACTTCACAGTTGAATCTCTAACAGTTTGGAAATACTTTCCTAAATTTGCAGTGCCTTTACTTGGTCTCCTGGGAGGTTTACAGAGCTAAATCTCAGTAACCCTTGCTTATGCAAAGACAAATTTTAATGATCTTGAGCAACAGGTTAGGAAGAAGAGGATATCTAAGCAAGGATAAGACCCTTTGTATATATTTTTAATTTTCCCTGAATGAAAAAATGCATAATATGATAATGATGCAAGATGAATTGCAGTGGTTGAATTACCAAGCAATACTCAAAAATTTATTAAGAGTCTTTGTTTCTACAAGTAGTAAAAATCACGTGTAGGCTAATAGGATTCCGGTTCCCATGAGAATTCTTTTAAGGGTTAAAACAATTAAAATTAGATGATATTTCTAAATTTTCTTCTTCATTCACTCTTGCATTCCTACAACCTCAGCTCCATTAATATATTATTCCACTGCTAAGAAGAGACATAAGAAATAAAAAAGGAATACATGCAATTCCTTTTTTAGTGTCTTAGTGGAGTAATAAGAGCCAGATGCCTCTACTTGGCCCTAACTAGCTCCCATCTATGTGAGATGGGGACAATTTCCATGTCCTTACATCACCAAATGACAGCTATTGCACATTATGAGAATGGATATAGAATAATGAAGTTTTATAATAACATAAGTAACAGAAGGAAACCTGGATCTCTATCGTGGAGAATAAGGGCAGCTTGGACAGTATAGAGGAAATGAAGATAAGATGGACTATCCGTGGACATCACTAAGAAATGTGAGTTGCATGTATATAATGTCAATAATAACAGGTGAGGCTTGAGTTTTGCAGTACTTGGCAGTATGTCATACTGTTCCATCATTATGCCAGCTTTGGCTTAGTGCATCCAAGTTACTCCTCTGGTTCTCACAACACACCTCAGACATGCTGCACTTATGTTCCCAGATCTGTTCTATTTGTTGGGTTTTAGTGATGATGCCAAACTCTTCCTCCAAAATGAAAAAGTTGGATTGTCAGAGGGACAATGACACTTTGGGGTGATCAATAAATTCTAGCACAATTTTAGATTTTTTTTAAAGATTCTAAAAACTAAAGTTATAATGTTAGAGTGAAGAATATATTTTAGAGGACATCTAACTCAATATAGTGTACTTATTGACAAAGGAATTAAGGCTGAAAATATTAAATGATTACCAATCTGGGAAGCATCAAGGCTGGCACTGAGGTCCTGGGACTACTTTTCCACTGGCTTCTCATTACAGGGACAAAATAAGTCAGCCTGATAAAAGTTAAAATTTGGGCCAATTAAAATCTAATAATTGACCAGTTGAGCATTCAACAAGTTTTTTTTTTTTTTCTGTAAATAGACATATAGTCAATATTTTTACTCTATCCCTGTTGTTGAGTATTTTAAACATTAGGTCCCAGATGCAAGTACTCAGCACTGCCTTTATAGTGTGAAATCAACCATAGACAATGTGTAAACAAATAGGCATGGCTAGTATTTCTATAAAATGCACAAACACAGGCCATTGGCCATATTTCCATATTTTGCCCAAAGGCTATTACTGTTTAGCATCCCTGGGCTGGTTTTGTGTGTGTGTATGTGTATCTATCTATATATATATATATAAGACAAATTGCTTGAGTGAAGTAAGGTAATGATTTGGACCAAATGGTTTTGGAGTTTAGTTTTAAGAGCACCTTAAAAAGGTCAAAATATTGTATTTTGTCTTCCCAGATATATTACCTAAATGAAAGTTTGTTTTTCCTTGCTCTATTGGCACCTGAATAGCTAACTACAAATCTGTTTTGAGATTATATCTACCTGAAAATACCATTTATGGCAACAACTCAGTAGCCTACTTGAAATGAATAAGTATAAAGTGATTGAAAAGGTGATGTTCACTGTATAGGACCAACGACCAGAACATAAACATATATTGTATTAGAAATCTTAAAAAGTATATGTACCTGAATATCACACTCTTAAAAATCAGTCCTAAAAAAATAAGTAAAAACAAGAAATGGCCAAATTAAATTAATTTGTTACCTGCTGGTGTGCAATCTGGGCCCATTATCTCAGCTCATTAGATAATGATGTTAATGGTGTTAATGAGGCCAGGGTCAGGGTTTCATTCCCCATATGAGACAGCAAGTGTCATACAAAGACAGACATTCTGTTCCCTGGCTTTAGAATGTACACCTATTCTACCCGTATTTTTCATAAATAATTGCAACTGGCCATAAGTGGTGCAAGGGAATGAACATACAAAGCTCAGTTCATCCTTACCACTAGTGAAGAATATTCAAATACACCTTCATGAAAGAAACAAGATTGTCTTCACATATAAAGAACACTGCATTGTATTAAATATACTTTCTTCATATACTTAATAAATTATAGCTTCAAAATTTATCATTCATTTTGACATAATGATTTGTTTGACCTCAATTTCTATTGCATTTATTCATGCATTTATCTGTCAGTTACTATGTTATATTCTGGGAATATAAAAATCAGAAAGACCTCAACAGACTGACAGTGGGTATAACACAAGATTTGGGTGGGTACATTTTGGTGACATAATTAATGTTTAAGCCTGTTAGAAATAATGATGGTACTCAAATACTTTTAGGTGATAATTGGCCAAGTCATGCAAATTCACAAATCCTGTCTTGCTGATCAATTTTTCCTCTAAAAGGCTTATTTGAGGGAGATATAAAGACAAGGTACACTGACAGAATATCATCATAGTATTTTATTATTAAGAAGATTTTGGCTTTCAGGCAAAGCAAAATAGAATGCAGAAAACTCCAATAATCTTTCTGGATTATATTGTTAGAAAGGTAAAAGACCTTTTTACACCTTCTCCATATTTTTATCAAAAGACTTCATTTCAAACCTAAATCTTAACACACGTCTATCTGCTGTGTCCAAGGTGGTCTACACATGATGGTATTGGAGAGTTCACCTGCCATACTCTTGAGAAAGTACTAAATCAGCTTACTTTTCTAGTTGCAAAGGTTATAGAGAAAAGAGCAAGGAGCCACATTTATATAATAGGACAAACCTTTAGCTTGAAGACAGCGTAAGAAAATTGCAGGCTCAATTAGCAACAGCAAGTTGGCTAAGTAAATTAAAATTACCTTTTTGCAGAGATGAGGAACACAAGCTTGTTCTGTTTTCTATCTATTCACATTTTGGACTTGCTACATTCTCTCTATATTACCATGAGAAAGTTAGCTAACCACATTAAATGGTGGTAACCTCAGGTGTATAATAAGAAAGAGAGTATGCATCATAAGCCGGGTACTGAGTAGGTATGAGTATGTTAGTTCCTTTTTCTTCTTTTAATGTCATATATAACTTTATTGATCATGTGAAATTAGAAGTAGAAGACAAGGCTAGTGAAACCCACAGCAAATGAGTATGTTTGATCTAGAGATCATGATAGGATTTTACCAGATGAAAAGACCATTAAATAAGGTGAATAAAGCATAAACACATGCTAATGTGCATGAGGTGTTTTCATAACATCAAGAAACTTATAAAGCACTGAAGTGGAATAAACATGAAATGGAATGCTAATCTTCAGAAACTGTAAAAATGATCTTTCTCAACTTTAGCTTCTACAGAAGAAGCCTACCATCCATGGTTCAGAAAGTTCTTCTTAACTTCTAAGGTACAAAGTTAAGTGATGATTAATGATCAAATATTAAATTTCTAAACATATGAAAATACTTGTAGCCTATACCAAAGTATTAATAGGTCTAAAATTATGAATATGTATGGATTTTGCTCAAAATGATCAACCAAGCAAGACTTTTGTAAAATGTAAGTATATATCAATCAGACCATGAAAAAAAGTTCCAGTTTCCTTTGAGTCTACTCTAGTTAACATAAAAATATTCATATAAAAATATGGTTAGGTAGTAGCAACAAGGAATGCTATCAAAATATAGTATCAGTCATGAGAAATGACTTCTAATGGGTTCAATGCTATCACATCCAACACTGAACTGATATTGAAAATTCCGTTTTCTCTACATTGGTACAATTTTTGTGGTTACAAGTCCTAGAAAAGAGTGTTTTAAAAGAATGGGTAATCAATACAATAGCACAGTGTTATCAAGGCTCAAATTTAAAAGGTTGGAAGACACAAGGCAAGAAAACAGTGGGCATTATCTTGTTCCCTGTATCCTAGAAGCCATCTCCAGAGGGGAAACCTGAATTGAAGCCTCTGAGTGAAAATCTTTGTTTCCTACAAGGTGGCTTAAATCTCAGGAACAAACAAAGTCTTGAAAAAGACATCTAAAAATATGTTCTGTGGTATAAAGACTCTCCCTATATAAAAATGATTTTTAATGATTGATTTTTGAGTTAAAATGTCACTGTTACATACTCTCTTTTTCAGTTTCAGATACAGTGAAATGAAATGAGCACAAAGCATTGATTTCACTTGCACTTACATTTATGTCATCAGCAGGTAAAAGGGCAAGCATAACAACGTATTTTTAAGCACATGTTGCTAGATATCCCCAAGATCACCACCAATTTTCTATCCATTTACTTTCAAAGAAAATTTTACCCTTTTTCCCATAACTTTTGCAAGCTGTCTTGCTCTTGGAACATTCTCAGTTTGTGGACTGATCTCCAATAAACATATATTTACACTCCAAAGCTGCATAATGCAGTCATTCTCAGCGTGGAGGTTTGCAGCTGTTATATGGCAAGGGTGAAATTTATGTTCTTAACAGTTTTGAAAGAGAAAACTTTCCTTCCAAGGCTCAATTTTTTCCTCAAACATTATTCCAATCCTAGATGATTTTCCTCTTAGTAGAATTCCCATCTTTACCTCTTCTGCAATGCAAAGTCGGTGCTATTGTTAAAAGAATTCTAAGGGGCAACACCATTACCTTTCCTGTAGAACACTTTCATGTCTATAAACAGCTGAAAATAATGTTATGGTCCTGCTCAAAAGGAATCATATCATGTTTCCATTGGCCACTTATATTTGGTATATTATTTCCTTTTACCCATAAAGCCTGTTTCTCTGTAGAAGCTGACAATGGTGAGAATTTAAAGCTGTTAGAACACAATGCCTAATGCCAAGAGGAGGCTTCGTCAGCAGTGTCCTGACCATCCAGATAGGAAAAGAAACTCATTGTCATATGTACTGTCATGTGTGTCTCTTCTTATGGCAAATGTATAACTGTTTTGACAGGTTAACTCCAAAAGCCATCCAAGTTTTTTTTTTTTTTTTAATCAATAATGAAGGGTTTTTAACTTTGCCCAAATACTTATAAAATATTTTTCTCTGACCTATGCATAAATCTGTTTTCAGAGCAAACCTAAACATTGATACATTGGTGTGAGATAGAACTCATCAGCAGAAATCTCAGTAGCACCCTTAAAGCTATACATCCTCCTAAACCTCTGATGTATCTTAAATGTCTCTATTATTTAGCCTCTCCTTTTGGTGATCCTTTATAGTGCCTTTTTATCTTACCTTAATTATAATGATACTCTACTCACTTGGAGGTGTGCCACTGATCTCCCAGTCTAATCCAACTTCCATAATCCTACCAAATATCCTCCTAAAGACATACACTAATCATGCCATTATTCTGCTTATAAACTACTGTCATTGTCTATATGTACAGCATGATATATACCATATTTTGATAGCTTCTAAAACCTTGGAATTTCCCAAATGATAGGAGTGTCTTTGATGCTCAGGGTGGGCCCTTGTAGCATACCTGACTTTGTGCTAAAAAGACGACTCAGGATGGGGGTGCTGGTCAGATCACAAAGAATAACCATGTGATTGAAGGGTTGGAACTTTGAGCCAAATGATATAGCTCAATCTCCAGACATTTGGGGAAGGGAGCGAGGCTGGAGATTAAGGGCAATCACTCAGCTAATGATTCAGTTAATCATGCCAGGTAATGCAACTACTAATAAAAACTACAGAAACCAAAAGTTGGGTAAGCTTGCTGGTTGATGAACACAATATTGGCCAGGAGGGTAATGCACCCTGACTCCACAGGTAAAGGGTATGGAAGCTCCATGCCTGTGCCCTTCCCAGACCTTGCCACACGTGTTTCTTCATTTAGCTGGTCCTGCTCTGCATCGTTTATATATTTAAAAAAGTAATTGTTAAGTACAGTGCTTTTCTGAGTTCTGTGAGTCATTCTAGCAAATTATCAAACCTGGTGGGGTTGTGGAACCCCTGAATTTGTAGCCAGTTGGTCAGAAGTATGAATGGCCTGGGGACTCCTGAACTTGCAGCTGTTTTAAAGGCAGTTTTGTTGAGAAATGGCCTTTTAAAACTGTGAAGTCTACGGTAACTTGGGTTAGTTAGCATTAGAATTGCATCGTAATATTGCACTTAAAAAAATTTAGCTGATCTTCAGATACGCTTGGTCTCTGTGACTCCATCCAGTAGCATTAGTCTTTTGTTTTAAAACTATACAGACCCTTCCTAGTTATTCAGAGGAATGTTAAAAATTAATTAAGCCCTTCTCTAAGTCTATGGATTGAGTTCATTATTTCTTTTCACTGAGCTCCTCAGATCTTGGGCTTTTCCTTTAGCCTTGGTTTTGATTTTGGTTTTAGTTTTAGTTTAATCTTTGGGATTGTGTACACACAATTGATACTATCATATCTGACACTTGATATCTTATTGTTTTCCCCATCATCCCTTCATCCCAACTTTTATTCCTTTTCCTACTTACAGAGATCCATTTTAATAAATGTATGTCTTGCCAATTCAAATTATATTACTTAAAAATGCCTAGGAAAATGTTTGTATATTTTTAATTTTTATAAATGGTATTTTACTATACATTTCTTGAATACTTTTGTCTTTGAAAATAACTTTTAAAGATGCATCAGTTATGCCATATATAATTCTAGACATTACTTTTTACTGTATATATAGATTCTGTGTGTGTGTATGTATATGTATATATACATGGGTGTGTGCATATATATATGTACACACAAACACATTGTATTTCTTCATTTTCCTAGTGATGGTCTCCCAGGTTACTTCTAATTTTCTGCTGCTACAAAAGACACAGTAAAATCAACTCCCTATACATTTGTCCATAGTAAACTGTTTGAAAACTAATCCATGAGTAAGATGCTATTTCATGACATACCCTTAATTTCACCAATTACTTCCAGATTCCTCTCCAAAGCAGCTCCGTGAGTTCATAGTCCCACCAGGAATACACGAGTATTCTCATTTTCTTAATCCTCACTTGTGCTTCATACTGCCTGATATGATTTTACTCTTCCTTCATAGAAAGTACTCTCGTCTTTTTTTTTTTTTTTTCTTAACTTTTCATTGTGCTAGCAGAGATCATTTTAGTGTGAAGGTGGGAAAAGCCTCTACTGTGGTTATCTAGAGTCAACCACTTTTAGTTCATGCTATCCCTTAGGGGAGCCTGTTCTTCAGGAATCCACTCATTAACTCTGATGTTTTCTGTGCTTTCCCGGTGGTTGTCACTCTCTCTTTTAATTGCCTCGACTAGGCCTGGGAAGAAGTTGAGGAAGAGAAAATGATGAAGGATGAATAAGCCTCTGTAAACTTAATGTCCGTTTCTGTGTTTCTGACACTAGTCTGAAGATACCCTACTAGAGTGGGCTGACCTTGCTGTTTTCCTCTGTAGAAGAAACAATTGAACTGTCTATGATGAATCCAGGTAAATATGGGGAAAAGCTCTTTTGCTGAATGCAACCCCTACCTATCTATATTCCTGGTCCGCTCTCACTTTGGTTCCCCATTCATCCCACGGCAGGATTCAGTTGCCTTCTTGCTTCCCGAGCTTTTTTTCAGTTTTTCTGAGTTAGGTTCCAGGATCTATAGAATCACATTTCCCATCTATGACATCTCCGATTTTGGGTTCAAGGGAAGGAATTAAGAATTTATGCTAAAGTTTATACATCTCCCCTGAAAAATTTTACTCTAATTATAACTGTTATTAATGTGCAGCTATGGTTATTTTTATTGGCCCAATCTACCCTTGAAATTACTCTTGTAGCTAGAATCCATTGTAGAGTAGTTTAGCCATAAGTATTTGTGAATTAAATTAGTTAATGCTGAGGTCTTAAAGAAGTTAAATTTTCATAAAAAGAATAACTATACATACCCAAATCAGCATATTAGATCCAAGGTATAGAGAGACAACATATAGACAGTTTTAAGGCTTCCTTAGGCTTTTAATCCATGTGTATAGGTGATGTATGTATGTGTCATGTATGTTATATAAATGTTTATAGGTCTTCCAATGGAATTTCATCACTTTAGGAATGTTCTGTGAAATGAAATGCAGTTTCTTCATTGAGTGCAGTCACTAGAAGTCTTTGCTCAGTAAAATATTTGTGCTAATAACATGATATTTGTATTTTATTTGTATCTACAGTTACAAACTCAAGATTTGACTATTATGCAACAGAAAGCTGGCCCAAATATTTTAAATCTCCAAATGTAATTTTGGATTACAGGCCTATGCTATCCATGAACTCATCATATATATTGAGGTTGCTGCAATACTGTTTTTTATTTTTTTAAATCAGGTATGGGACTATTATTTGAAAGTAACTTCATTCCAACTTAAATCATAAAAGAGAATTTTTGATTCACAAAATGAAAAGGTAGAGAAAGGGTAAGTTTCATATACAGGTTGATATGGCCTTTGACTTCATTTCTATATAGTCCTCTATGGTCCTGAGCTCATCTAAGTGCAAGATTCATATTCAAGCCAAAGGTTACTTTTACCCAAAGTTAGAAGTTTTCTTTTTCCCATAAGTAGAGAGAGAGGGAGGGAGGAATACCTGCTTTACACAATAATTGAACAAAAGTCCTGAGTTTCATTGGATTGGACCGTGATGAACCCATCACCGATGGCATGGAAGTGCCATGCTCTTACTAGCTTAGTGCGGTGACCCAGCCCTTCCCTGAAACATTGCTGTGCAAAGGAGCTCTGAACTTGCACTAATCAGAATGCACTGGTGGAGTCAGTCAAGGAAGGATCTTGTACAAATTGCCTGTGTGTTCCACAGTAGAGGAGAGGTTGTTTCTCAGTGGAAAAATAGGGTACTGTTAGGAAGGAGGAAGTAGGGAATGCTGGATGGGGAAGTAAGAAATGCTTTCTTCACCTCATAATCGTCATGTTTTTTTTTTTAATATTCTTCTCCAATCCAGTTGATTCCCACTTGAAACTACCGTTACTTTTATCTTCCTAAAACACTAACCTGATCATGTCATTTCCTTTGTCTGAAGTTTTGCAAAATTTTCCATTGTTGAAAGAGTCAAATTCACAAGAACTTTCACGATAAGGACTCAACATATTTTAGGACTTAAATATTATAACTGTTCCCACACAACCTTTATTTTTCTTCACCAAATAAGGCCGTGAGCTCTCAGAGGCCCACATTTTTATTCACACTGTAACTTCAAGCTTCTTTCTCTTTCCCACATAGTGAATTCTGCCTGTACTTTTGATGTCTGCCTCTAGTATTGCCATTGTTGTGAAGTCTTTCCTGACTTTTCCATGATGTTCCATGATGCTACTGCCTCCTTTGTAATTCTGATCTTTATTTTTTCCCTTTAACATAGTTCTTTTTTGGCTCCCACAATTTTTTCCCTAATATTGGTTTGCTTCTATGTAATGTTTATTCATGTATTCTAGTCACTTTAGCTATAACATTACCATATCAGCTTTGCATACGTAATACACTTAGAAAATACATGTGAATAAACAAGCAGACATTAAATTTTCTAGATAATTAACGATTCCTAACCTTACTTCATTCTTTATAGACCTGTATAGGTGGTAACAGTGTTAGATAATGTATTAGCTGTAGATGAAATGCCAGCTACTGGCATTTATTTGCTGCTCTTATGAAGTTACAGCAATCCATTTTAGACCAAAATTGGCTAAGACTTTCAGGCCAGCCTAAGATAAATGATGTATGATCATTATGAATAAGTCTAGTCTATTAATGCAGAATAAAGATAATGCTGCATTGGCTATAATATTCACTGGGTTTGTTAGCATATGTCATAGGTACAGAGAAGTGTTTGGCACATTTAGATATTTAGTAAAATATAAGTTGTTACATTTGTAATTTTATTATAGATCAAGCCAATAGATATGAGTACCTAGAGGAGCAAGGTTATATTTAATATACTTTATACAAACAACATAACACGATAATAAGTGTTCACAAGTTATTTCTTGAGGAAACACATGCCTACGGACACACAAGATGACTTTTTGAATAAGTGGGAAAATTATCTCTTAAAATATTCTTAGATATAAAATGGTATAAAGATATAAAAAGGATTGTTACAGATAAGCATAAATGAATAAGAAGTAGAGAAGCAAATATATGAATTATTTAATACCAAACAAAATTGTTTTTAAAATGTATTTAGTTATTTTAGTCCCCCTAAGACAGTTTTTTAATTGTTTCTGGAAACTCTAAATATAAGACAAATGAAAATATTAAGACAATACCCCACAAATATGATAAGGCAACATATATTGTTTTAATGCTATAGTTAGCCACACATTCCCTAGAAAGATTAGAAAAGGAAGAAAAAAATAAAATGGATCAATGTAGCAGCCTAAAGCTAAGCTAGAATGAGAAGGGTAAGCTATGAGAGTATGCATCATGCAAGGAAAATCTTTTTTTAGTTTCCATTAAAAGACAGAAAAAAATTCCTTTCTTTATCATGAAAGTTTCATTCAACCAAGAAAAGGAAAATAGGTGTATGGAAAACCGAAGAGTTAACAGTTGCTAACTTTTGTATGGGAACATAATTTCAAAATAAGTCATTTTATTGTGTAGCTGTAGTTTATATTTTTATGAGAAAAGATATGTGTTCATTCATTTTTTCCTTATCCCCCAAACAAACCAAAGAAATTAAGACCTCACAGAAGACACATAGTTCTATAATTTTTTACTTGAAAGCTTACATTAAACTCATAATACTTCCCTCTGGACTATGTTTTATAATCTTGATAAAATGATTCAAATGGCCCCACAGTGATGATGTGAGTTTCACTATAAAACAGGTTAATACGTCTATAACAGTGTACTCATACATTCTCTAATAGCATGTGTATGACCAATCTATTTTTATTGAAATTATTTAATTTTGGAGGCCTGAGTTAATACCTTCTTGCCTCAGGAGGATAATATGATGTTTATGCTTAGGAACCAGAAATGATAAATTTAGCCATTATACTCAGCCTTTATATAACCATGCATTACCTTTTAGTTGCTGTGTTGCTTATCAGAGCCTTAAGCTATTTGTCTATAAAATAAACATATCCTGCATTTACGCACTCTTTTGTCCATGCTTTTCTTTATTTTTGTACTTGAACTCATAGTATGTAGAAAAGAAAGTAATTTATTCAATAGATCTATATTTATTGATTAAGTCTTATGTGCCAAGCTCTGTGCTGTTTTTAGGGAAGCCATGATCAACAATGGAGACAAGAATTCTGCCTTTGCAGTCCATAGGTCCAGGTGAGTCAGAGCACCAAGCTGGCTATCACAACAGTGTGTGACAGTAAGTTAAATGTGCTGATAGAATTGACGTATTAAAGACTTGGTAAAGTCAGCAGAAACTGAGTAAGTGGGAAAACAATCTCTTAAAATATTAATAGATATAAAATGTTTTAAAGATATAAAAAGGATTGTTACAGACAAATATAACTGAATAAGAAACAAGCAAATACATGAATTAATACCAAAAAAAAGTTTTAAAATGTATTTAGTTATTTTAGTCCTCCTAAGACAGTTTTTCAATTGTTTCTGGAAACTCTAAATATTAGGGAAATGAAAATACTGAGACAATAGCCCATAAATATTATAGGGCAACATATATTGCCCTATAGGCGGAAGTCAGAAGTAGATCAGCTAACCTGATCCTCTGTGACACTAAAGCACTGGTTCTCAACAGAGGATGATTTGGCTCCTTTGACCTCCCGGGGGGGGGGGGGCAGGGGAAACACACACACACACACACACACACAATCTGACAAACACAATATGTGGCAATATCTGGAGACACTTTTAGTTATCATGACTTAGGAGTTATGACTGCATCTTGTGGGAAGAGACTAGAGGAGCTACTAAGCATCCTACAGTATACCGAAGAGCCCCTCACCCCCCAACAAAAAATAATTTGTCTTAAAATGTCAATAGTGTCTAAATTGAGAAATCTTGCACTAAAACAGGTATACACCACTGTGAAAGCAGAAGTATTTCTTTGCCACCAGTAAAATGTACAGTTACTATAAATACTATATAGGGAGATAACTTATTTTAACAGGTGCTTTTTAACTACCTTGTTTTCATCACCACAATGTAAATAAAGGCGTAGACAGTGTGTTGTTGTCCCCTATCCTTATAGACTTCAGATCTGGTTCCAGAAAAAATTTAGATTGGTCATAAAAATTTCTAGGTGATTCACTTTATGCCTTGTCTGTGACCTTAAAAAACAGTGTCTTCTGTGAACTGACTAGCTCTGCTAAACATTAAGTATCTCCTGGCCCTATCTGCGTAGTTCGATTGAAATGATCATTGAACAAACATTCCACAGTGGGGACTAATATTAATGTGTCAACTCTTTAGCATCTTTTTCTCCAAATCAGCATGCCCAAAGATACCCTATTCTCTTCAATCAAATCCAAAGGATCATTTTTTCCTCCTATTAGCTTTCAATTGCTCGCTTGGTGTTGCTAGCTATTTCTTTCAGTCAGTGTACAGTCTTGTAAAGCACTTTGAGAGATGTGTTTGAATGATAAAGTACCGTACATGTAAAAGTGATTGTTGATTTTGTTGCCTCCTTCCTACCGGGGTTCTGACATGACGAATGCCTGGCTCGAAGCTGCCAGTTATCCCTGCCAATCATCAGCCATGCTATATCTGGGTCGCCTTCCAATACCATCAACTTATGGCAATTTCTATCATTATTTTTTTTTACAAAATCCTTCTGAGGGCTGATTCTAATTGCCATTCAAATGTCTTTCAGTTACAAAAAAAGCATAATTCTATATGACCAGTAATAACATGAGGCAGTGTTTTAAAAAATATATTTAAAAAATCAGTTATGTTTCTGACCTTGATATTTCAATTTTTTTATCCACTTATGTTTAGGTCTACAAATAAAAGAGGCAATATCTGTTTTAGAAATGAAAATAGAAAAATGTTTTAAATTCTGTAGATATTTTTTAAATAGTACATGCATGATATTGCATTGGATACTGAGGTATGGCCTTTATAAAAAAGTCCAAAAACAATAGATACTGGTGTGGATGCAGAGAGAAAGGAATGCTTATACACTATTGGTGGGACTGCAAATTAATACAACCTCTATGAAAAACAGTACGGAGATTCCTCAAAGAACTAAAAGTTGACCTACCATTTGATCCAGCCATCCCACTACTGAGTATTTACCCAAAGGAAAATAAGTCATTTTATCAAAAATAAACCTGCACGTGTTTATTGCAGCACAATTCACAATGGCAGAGATGTGGAATCAACCTAAGTGTCCATACTATGCAGTACTCCTCAGTCATAAAAAAACAAACAAACAAACAAACAAACAAACCAAAATGGATGAATTAATGTCTTTTGCAGCAATTTGGATGAAACTTGAAACCACTATCGTAAGTGAGGTATCTAAAGAATGGAAAAACAAATACCACATACACTCACTACTAAATTGGAACTAAAGAATGAGCACACATGTACATAGAGGGAAATAAAACTCAATGGAAATCAACCTGGGGGAAGAGGGGAGAAGAGGATGGAGGAAAATTTACCTAATGGGTACAGTGAATAACATCTGGGTGATGGGTAGTCTTATAACCATGACTCAAGCATTATAGAAGCAATTCACAAAATAAATAAATAAAAATTAACTATCTCTTGCCACACTAAATTGGCTGTGATCTGGACATTAGAAAGCTATTTTCCTCAATGGTCTTTTGACAACCACAAAGAAGAATGAATAAAGCATGTTACCGTAGAAAATCTCCACAATTCAGCATCATTGCATGCCAGCAGAAAACTGGCAAAGGCAACAGTAATAAGGGGCAGATTCATGAAGGAAAAAAGGAGATTACACAAATGAGGCTGAATAGTCTTGTTTAACTGATATCACATTGAACATTGGAACTCATGCTAAAGAGTTTGGACTTTTCCCTGAAATTCCAATGGTATCATTTAAAATTTTGAAAATGGATCATAATAATAGTCACCTCAATAGGTCTGTGGCTACTTTTTCTCATGACTGTGGCAACTTTTGCATAACTTTTTCTTATCTAGAAATGACATAGAACAACAACAATTAAAGCTGGTTAATATGAGTATTTGGGATTAGGCACAGAAAATTAGTATGCCTGGGAAGAGAATTTATGATTTCGCTATGAAACAGTTCTGTTTTTTAAAATCTTTAGGTCATTGGAAGAGTTATGAATTTACTTATGTATTTATTCATATGAGTCAATATATTTCTTTAGACACCTTGATAAAATAGAGTTTGGATTTAATTAGTGATAGGAGCATGGAAAATTAAGCAAGAAAAATTTCTTAGAATTAAGAAAAAATGCAATTTAATAAAGAATAGAAAAAATATTTTGGAAGAAATAAATTATTGTAGTTTATAGGAAAACATAAAAGTAATTTACTCCTAGCTATAATACTATATACAATATGTAAATAATTATTCTAATGTAAGTATGGCATTTGATTTAATAAAATAGACACAAATACATACATATGGAAGATGACATTCATTTATTCATTGATTCTACAAATATTTATTGAACATGAATACTGTTTCAGGTGTTAGGGTTATAGCAGAAAGCAAAACAGGAAAAATTCCTGTCTTTATTGAGCTTCTATTCTGGTAAGTGAGATGAACAACAAACAAGTTAAATACATATAATATACAAAATTTTAGAAGATGAGTAAATATATATATATATAAATAAGTATATAAATAAGTGGTAATAAATGCTCAGAGGAAAAATAATGACAGGGAGGGAGCTAGGCCCTGAGGGGACAGGAGTTTCCAGTTTAGATAATATGCCCAGGGAAAGACACACTAACTTAGCATTTGACCGAGCTCTGAAGGCAGAAGGGAAGCAAATGGTTTCCGTGGGAAGTGTGTTCTAGGCAGGGAAAAAAACAAGTGGAAACGTCCAGAGGCGGGACATGTCTGGTCAGGAGCAGGAATAAAGCCTCTTTGAAGATGAATGCAAAAGGGGAGAGTCCTACAGAGTGTGATCCTAAAAAGAAGAGTGGGCATTGGGGAGAAGTTTGAGATTTTAGATACTATTTTATAGAGTTTAGCATTTACATTGTTAACATAGAAAGCCATCGAATGCCTTTGAGAAGATGAATGAAATATCTGACCTGTACATTAACAGGATCGCTCTAGTTCCCTTGTGGGGAACAGACTACGGCAGGCAAACTCAGAAGCAGAGAGACGAGTGATGAGGCCACTGCAATAATCCAGGCAAGAGAAAATGTTGGCTTGAATGAGAGAGATGGTGAGAAGAGGTCAGATTACACCTGTATTTTTCAGGTTGGCCTAAAAGAAATTGCTAATGGTAAGATGTAGATATGAGGGAAAGAAGATAAGATTAATAATAATACCAAAGTTTTTAGTTTAAATGATTCCAAGAATGGAATTGCCACATGCTAATATGGAGAAGCATGAAGCAGGATGTTTTGATGAACAGAAGTATAGTTTAACACATGTTAATATCGTGATTTCTCTTAAATACTATTCATCATCATTTAAATATTAACAATTTTATCAAATAATCACATGATCATGAGTCCAAAATTCAGGGAAATGCGACATCAGTATAAAGATGAAATTTGCAAACGTGACAATAGAAGAGATTACAAAAGAAATGAGTATAAGTAGAAGAGAACAGAGGTGAAACATAAATTCTAGGGCACTCTGACAAGTGTAGAAATCTACTGAGGAATTGCTACTATAAAAAGAAAATAGTGTATAGAGGAGGCAAACAGAAAAGTAAAGCACTTACAGTGTTCTCACTAACTACTTTGAGTAAGTGAATAGTGAATAAGATAATTATCTGAGACTTGTATTAATAATAGTGTTTTTTTTTTTTTTATTTAAAAACCATGGAAAACTTGGCATCTTTTCTCCCTATCACTGCTATGTTCTGACCTCCTAATAAATGAAGCTTAGTCATGGGATAATTGGTGCCCCATTTATTGTCTTTCTCTCCATTAATGCTTCTGTAATCACCACAAGCAAGTCTATTATCATCACAGACAATTCATCCAACAGTCTACAGACATCCCTCCTTGACCTCCTTGATGTTAGCAGCTTTCACCTTCATTCTGCTACACCCATCCATTGCCAGGGTCACATTTTGGATCTTGCCATCACAAGGAGCTGTTCCACTGCAGAAATCCTTAACTCTAACATCCCATTCTAGGACAGAAGTTCATATAAGGAAAACCTGTTAATTAAATAAACCAAAAGTATTCCTTTTGTATGTATGCAAAAATAAAAATAACTAAAGCAAACTTGGATTGTTTATGAAAAGGTCTATGTCCAGGCTGATACAATAATATAGTTTTGTATTTTTAACATCTCACTATTATTATTATTTTCATTGTTACCATATTTATTGTCATTGTTGTTATGCAGCTAGAGTACTGTGTCTAATTCTACAAAAAACTCTTTATCTTCAGCCTGATTTTTCAGTATTATCCTGTTAATGGTTTTACACTTCCTTCTGCTCAGTTCTTAGGGCTTCCAGTGTAGAACCA
Source organism: Varecia variegata (assembly GCA_028533085.1). Taxonomy (NCBI): domain Eukaryota; kingdom Metazoa; phylum Chordata; class Mammalia; order Primates; family Lemuridae; genus Varecia; species Varecia variegata. The sequence goes on from CM052438.1 coordinate 63,943,386, forward strand.
GAGTCACATTTAAAAGGGGGGTTTGAGACCCAGGCCACAGCGATAATTGTGATGCTGCAATATAACCTCTGAGCCAGCAGTGGGCCAAATTCAGTTCTTCATGGTAATGCTATGTCTGTGTCATAGTAGTTTGGCAGCTACCTGTCCAAGGCAGTAGTTTTCCAATAGTTTCTTCAGCCTCCTTTCATAAGCGGGGTATCTCTACTCTATCCTTTTCTTTAAATAGCAAGCTTGGACCTGTTTCCCTGGTCTGGCATAATCACACAAAGGCTAAATTGTCTAATTTTGGGCCTAGCAGGCTAGTGGCCTTCACCCCACCTCAGTTTTGCATTTTTCTTTTGTTTATAGTTGACAGTATTATCTCTCTTGTATTTTAGCTGAACTCATACTTTTAATTCATTGTATCTTTTGAGGAAGTACCTACCTACCCTTGCTATTTGTTGGAAGTTCTAGTCTACCTTTTACTTGCAATATTCACAGATTATATATAAGCTACTTGGCAGAATGACAGCTATTCTTGATTCTTAGATAATTATTCTCACAGAGTCTAATGAAAAGGACACTACACAGCATATGGAAAACAATTTCAACAATAATGAAATATTAAATACATCAAGGATTGTCAGAGAATTTTTTAAATAATATCCATCAGTATCACTAACTACCGTCATATTTAACCACAATCCAGAAAAAAGGAAAATTATATGAGACTTCTATGATGCCATATTAGAGTAAAACTACCGAAAGAATTAATTACTTAACAAATTAGGATGATTTAATGCCAAAGAAATACAAACTGGTTTTAAAACTATGTTTTTTAAAGACAAAACATTATCCTCACATTTAAAGGAAATCATATTAATTCATTATAATGCAACTGAGTTTTCTTTCTATGGAATACCTTCCAAGTCACCTAATTGATGCAAATTTCAGTTAATCACGCCTTGATTAACTTATCTTTTCTTGTTTTGAATAAGTCATATTTCTCTAGAATTCACTTAGCCTTCATCTCACAACAGGGAAACAAAATTTCATTTGGATATTATTAATTTTCATTTATATCATACTTTGCTGATAACAAATTTGTTTGCATAATAAATAACATTTTCTGAAGTATTCCAGTCTCACATTAGTAGCCCTTGGCTTTTTCCAGCACAGAAAACTTGATTATTTTTAAAAACAAGCACTCAAGTAAAAATGGAGTATTTTAAATGGGAATAAGATTGCTGTGAATCTCAAATATTTTAAGATATATTGCTGTTATACCAGATCACCTCTACAAACATCCTTCTCCTTGTTTTCTCCAGAAGCACTCTCTATATAAATTATATATTGTCAAACTTATATCATATTTCATGTCCTAAAAGCCTTTGACAGATCTTGCAGCTGTAATAAATAACAATCAAAAGACACTGCTGAAAAGATCCAGCTACAAATTTAACTGTTTAACTAATAGACTTAAAGACTAATGCCCTATTTTTTCTGGGTTTATTACTTTCAGCAGAAACAGTTTACTTTTGGTGAACTGAGAATAATCTCAGATTTATTTATTCTTGGTTTCTATGATCCTATTCTCAAGATAACTACAAAATATCAAAAATCTTTACTACTTAGAATTAGCGTTAGAATAAATACATTGCATTTTTAAAAATCTCTTATTTTTTGGCATTTAGAAATTTCAAAAACTTTACATGTAAAATTTATAGCAGTCTGAGGGATTCTAGTGATAACTTACCACACATTGCCACTTCATTTTCCTAAAATTAAGACAAAATAACTGCCACCAAGGCTAGCCACGCCAAGTAACACAAGAATGTTGGGGTGGGTAGTAAGGAGAAAATGGCATTTTTCTTTTATCTTGTGTCATCAACTGTTGATTTCTTATCTACAACTAACTGCCAGGTTTTCATCAGTTGAATTATGGAGAATGGGTCCTCCATGATCTTTAGCATCTCTAAAGTAACACTATCCAGTGTGTCTTCCAAGAAACTGGAGTCCATGGGTATATTCACAGTATTCATATTTATTTAAATATCAAAATCTTTTTTGGAAAACAATCATGAGAAGCTAGTTATCCTCAGAGTATACTTTTGTAAATATGTATTGGTAGTAAATAGGTTTATTTATTTCCTTCCCTTCCCCAACACAGATGGTAAAAGATCCTATCATCCAGTTTGATCTTGTTTAGAAACATATGGTTCCTCATAAGAAATCAGTTTTTATGGTGAAAGTAGAAGTTTCATATTTTAATCTCAAATTGAGCAAAGAACCTGATTCTAGAAAAGAGGGATATGCAAATAATATAATATTTTTACAGTATCTATTAAATAGTAGCTGATTCTGCTTTCCTATTTTGTCTTTGATGAAATCTATGATATCCTGTATTTTTGTTCTATATTTGTTTATTCAGCAAACATTCATTGGCAGGTTTAACATATAAGGCACTGTGCAAAGTGATAATGATGTGGACACAAAGGTGATTAAGGTGATTTTTTAACAGCCTATCTCATAAGGAACTGCTATTTTAGTGGAAAAGATAAACTTGTAAACACACAAAATAAACACACAAAATAAAAACACGATGCCACCCAATGCATGCTTTAATAGGATTGTGAAAAATTCTATGAGAATGAAGAGAGGAGGGCTAAACTAAGCCTACTGTGAAAATAAGACCACATTTAAAGGTTATAATATCTAGTTCTCTTTAGAAAATCCTAGTTTACTTTCATCATTATGTATGCAGATGCTGAGTAGGGAACAAAGAAAGAGGAAATTAAGCAGGGTCATCTAGCTAATTACTCACAAACCCCCATTAAATTTCTTCCTCCCTATCAGCTTTTACTCCATTTTCTATCCTTTAAAAATTATATTAAATTCAGTTTATGTTTTGCTAGTAGAAGAGAATTTCCAATTTATCTGTAAACATTATTCTTTTTTTCTTTTCAGTGAGTGTTAGCATCACAAATTTTAAAACAATTAGTACAGAGGATTCTGCAATGGAAATCAATTAGTACAAGCATAATCAGCATTATATCAATTTACTCAGCAAGTACAATGTTCTGAGGTGTGGCAAGTTATTTGTTTGTTTAAAAAAAATATTTACCCATATAAAAAAAGAATTAAGTTGCTTGTAAGGCAACTGATTCACTGAAAGACTATAAATATATTTTATATTTTATTTTTCTGCTACAAGATTAGGGCAGTGATATGGATAGTCTAAAATAACATTTGCTTGGGGGATTTAAATATATTTTACGATTACGTTCAGATGTAAGTATATCTGATGTTTGAAAGTTAGAACATTTTTAGAATAACATGAAGAAATTCCAGTTCAGATGAGATAGAGTAAACCCATTTCCCCCTGCTCCTTCACACTGAGCACAACTATAAGCTCTGGATGTAGTGAAAAATGCCAACCAAAGGAGAACTCTGAGAGTTGGTAAAAGGAAGGCAAGCTGGCTTGGTACCCCAGGACCCAAGAAGCAGCACAATGGCAGGGATTCATACATTCTTACATCATACAGGAGGTCAGCATGCAGATTCAGTATTTCCCAAACTCCAAACTTATCAATAGGAGACAACCCACGTAAGCTCATTTCTTCCCTGAACTGAGGAAGAGTTCCTGCGGTACCCTCAGGCAAGTCTGACACTGATAACCAGGATGGTAGAGACCCTAACAAAAAATAATCAGCCAGAGCAAGTGCTCAGCAAAGAAATAGAAACTTAAAAAGAACACAATGGAAATTATAAAACTGAAAAAATAAAATAACAAATAAAAACTCATGGGTTTTATAACTCATGGGTTTTATAAAACCCATGGGATGGGTTTTATAGTAGAGTGGAGCTGTATACAATAAAAAACTTGAGGTTAGAGAATTGCAATAAACCAAATCTGAATAATAGAAAGTAAATAGCTAACAACAAAGAAATGAACAGTCTCAGGAACCTGTAGGACAAGAACCAAAGATCCAACAGTCCTATTGTTGGAGTCCCGTAAAGAGAGTTGGACTGATATTTCTTGGAGAAATAATGACTGAAAATTTCCCAAATTTGGTGAAAGGTGTAAGGTTTTTTGGAGTATCTGGTGCCAGAGAAAGAAAGACAAGCAGAGTTGAAAGGGATAAGTAAAGAGGCTTTATTGGAACGCTCCCGGGTGGGTGTAACAAGTCCCTAGAGAGGGACCCAGGCGAGCCTCACAGTCCCACGAGTGGAACCAGAGAAGCCGCCCCGCCCAGAAGTCTGAGTGGGTTTATATATGTTTTAGGATTGGGGGATGGGAGTTTCTTTGGCCAGGAGATGTCGCTCTCGAGGAGTAAGGAATTTCTTTGTTTCAGTTTTGGGGCGGGTATTGAGGAATAGGAGGGGCTTCTTCTTTTTTCATTAGGGAAAGGAGGGGTACCTGCCACCAGTCTTACAAAAGGTAAAAACTTTCAGGTCTAAAAAAACTGAGCAAATCTCACACAATATAAATTCAAAGAAATCTATGCAAGGATATATCATAATTCAAAAAACAAAACAAAACAAAAAACAAACAAACAAAAAAAAAAACTAAAGACAAAAAAAAAAAAAAAAAATGAAAGCAGCCAGCAAGGAAGAAATGATTCTTTACTTATAGGAGAACATACTGAATTTCTCATCAGAAATCAGGGCAGCCAGAAGGAAGTGGCACACCAGTTTTCAAGGGTTAAAAGAAAAGAACTCCAATTACAAAACCTATACCCAGCAAAACTATTCTTCAAGAATAAAGAATCCTTCTCAGATAAATAATTTGAGACTAAAACTAAAATAATTTGTCACTAGTAGACTTCCATTTAAGGACTGGCTAAAGAAAGTTATTCAAGGGAAAAGAAATGATAAAAGAAAAAAAAAATCTTAGAGTATCATGAAGGAAGAAGGACTATCAGAAAGAACAGTAATATAGGCACATAAAATAGACTGTCCTTTTCCACAGAACTTTTGTGAATCATATTTTGTGATTTACAAGTATAATAGTACCATATGATACTCCAAACAATGATACTTAAAAGTGGGAAAGGTAAAGGGCCTAAATAGAAGAGAGAATTCCACACACCATTACGAGTGGTAAAATGTTAATACTAATAGATGGGTGTATGTCACATATGCATATGGTAACACTTAGAGCAATCACTATGCAGACCATATTGCAAAGGTATACTAAAAACACTAAAATCTAGGTGGAATTTTTTAAAAGTTTAGGCAACTGCAGAAAGGGAAGAATACAGAAACAGATAAGGCCATAGAAAACAGGTACAAAATAAGTAATAAAATGTCAGACTTAAGCACTATCATATCAATAATTATCTTAAATATAGATAATCTAAGTATACCAGTCAAAAGACAGAGATTGGCAAAATGAATAAAAAACATGACTCAAATATATACTCTTTAATAAGATTGGTTGATTGAAAGTAAAAGGATAGAAAATGATGTGCTACCCAAATATTAACCAAAAGAAAGCAGGAATAAGTACATCTGTATCATTTAAAGTAGACTTAAGAACAAAGAAAATGACTAGAGACAAAGATGGACATTGTTACATAATGATAAAGAGAACAGTTCAGCAGCAAGACATAATGATTTTAAATATGTGCACACTAAACAACAAAGCCTCAAAGCAAATGAAACAAAAGCTGAGAGCTGAAAGCAGAAACATTCAAAACAACAATTATAGTTGGAGATTTCAACCTCTTCCAGCAATTCATACAGGCATATCTTGTTACTGCGTTTCACTTTATTGCTTTTTGTAGATACTGTGTTTTTTATAAATTGAAGCTTTGTGGCAACCCTGTGTTGAGCAAGTCTATTGGCACCATTTTTTCCAACAGCAGGTGCTCATTTTGTGTCTTTGTCACATTTTGATAATTTTCTCAATTATTTCAAACTTTTTCATTGTTATATCTGTTATGGTGAAATGTGATGAGTGATTTTTGCTGTTACTATTGCAATAATTTTGGGGCTCCACAAACTGCACCCATATAAGACAGCAAACAATCAATAAGTGTTGTGTATGTTCTTATTGCTCTACCCACTGGCCCCTCCCCCATCTGGCCCTCTCATCAGGCCTCCCTATTCCCTGAGACACAAAAATATTGATATTAGGCCAATTACCTAATTATTACCTTACAATGGCTTCTAAGTGCCCTAGTGGAAAGAAGAATTGCATATCTGTCACTTTAAATCAAAAGCTAGAAATGATTGAGCTTAGTGAGGAAGGGATGTCAAAAGATGAGATAGGCTAGTTCTCTTGTACCAAACAGCCAAGTTGCAAATACAAAGGAAAAATTCTTGAAGGAAATTAAAAGTGTGACTCCAGTGAACACACAAATGATAAAAAAAAAAAAAAGATCAAACCAACCATGACATTTTCTTAAGCCAAAACCTAATACAAAGCATGACCCTAACTCTCCTCAATTTTATAAAAGCTAAAAGAGGTGTGGAAGCTACAGAAGAAAAGTGTGAAGCAAGCAGAGGTTTGTTCATCAGTTTTTAACAAAGAAGGCAGCTCCCTAACATAAAAGTACCAGTTGAGACGACAAATGGTGACATATAAGCTGTAGCAAGTAATCCAGAAAATCTAGCTATGATCGTTGTTGAAGGTGGCTACACTGAACAACAGATTCTCAATGTAAACAAAACCAACTTTTTATATTGGAAAAAGGTGCCATCTAGGGTCAAGACATCCGTGGTGGAAATAGCAAGAGAACTAGAATTAGAAGTGAAGATGTGACTGAATTGCTGCAAGCTGCTTCTTATGCGTGAGCAAAGAAAGTGTTTTCTTGAAATGAGAAACTACTTATGGTGAAAATACTGTGAACCTTGTTGAAATGACAACACAAAATTTAGACTATTCTATAAACTTAGTTGATAAAACAACAACAGAGTTTGGGAGGATTGACTCTAATGTTGAAAGAAGTTCTACTGTTGGTAAAATGCTATCAAACAGCATAATATGCTGAATAATCAACTGATGTGGCAAACTTCACTGTTGTCTTATGTTAGAGAAATTGCCACAGCCACTCTAAACTTCAGCTACCATCACCCCAATCAGTCAGCAGCCATCAGCATCGAGGCAAGACCTTCCACCAGCAAAACAGGTTGACTCTCTGATGGTTCAGATAACCATTAGCATTTATTAGCAATACAGTATTTTAAATTAAGATATGTACATTATTTTTTAGACATAATGCTTTTGCATACTTAATAGACTACAGTATAGTGTAAACAACTTTTATATGCAATGGGAAACCAAAAAATTCATGTGAACTGCTTTATTGCAGTAGTCTGGAACTAAACCTGCAATGTTTTTCAGGTGTGTGTGTGTGTGTGTGTGTGTGTATGCATATATCTCAAAATTCGACAATAAGAAAACAAAAATTACGATATGCAAATAAACACATGAAAAATATTCAACATAATTAGCAATCAAGAAAATGCAAACTAAAATCACAATGAGATACAACTACACAACCATCATAATAGCTCTAATAAAAAAATAGTGACAACCTTAAGTGCAGGTGAGGCTGCAAACTGGTCACTCATATGTTGCTATTGGGACTGTTAAATGGTTAAGCCACTCCGGAAAACAACTAGGCAGTTTCTTAAAAACTAAACAAAATACTAATAATATACTTAGCAGTTGTACAATTGGGCATTTATCCCAGAGAAATGAAAATTTATATCCTCACAAAAACTTGTGTAGGAATTTTTATAGAAGCTTTTTTTTTTTTTTTTTTTTTGGTAATAGGCCAGAACTTGAAACAATCCAGACATCTTTCAGTGGGTGAATGTTTAGGGCAACTGATATATTCATACAAGAAATAAAAAGGAAAGAACAAAACTTGGATGAATATCAAGGGAATTGTACTGAATTTAAAAAAAAGCCAATCCAAAAAGGTTATAGGCTGTAGGATTTCATTTATATAACATTCTTTAAATGACAAAATTATACACATGGAAAACAGATTTTTTTTGTTACCAGGGTTTAGCATGGAGAGGTGGTTGGAAAATGGGTGTGGTTAAAAAAGGAAATAGACATGGCTCTTAGACTTATTTAGTATCTTGGCTGTGGTAGTGGATACATGAACCTAAACAGGTGATAAAATTGTATAGAACTTAATTCACATATGCAGCCACACATGAATACAAATAAAAGCAGGGAAATTTGATTAGAATTGATAAATTGTATTAAAGTCAATATGCTGGTTGGAATTTTACAGTACAAATTTGGAAATTATTTGGGGAAACTAGGCAAAATACACACAGACTGCTTCGTATTATTTCTTAAAACTGCATGTGAATCTATAAATATCTCAAAACTTTAATTAAAAATATAATGATGCCTCACTGTAGAACTGGGAACAAAGACTTCAGAAGTGTTTCTTGTATCACCTGCTTATCTTCATCTTGTTCACTGTTTTATAGTAAGTATTCACCCAATTGAAATCTCATGACAACAATTCTATAGCTTTCTCATCCCTATATCACTAGAATGTGGTGTTGAGTTTGTCACCTGGTAAGTGTTCAAGAAATATTTAATAAATAAATGAATTAAGTAGAAGAAACATTCAGGGAACATTTCACTTACTTTACTCTGATTTTTATTTGATGAAATACTCAGCTCTTCTAGGGATTAAGAAATAAATATTGAAATTCAAAAATATATAATTTTTGAAACCCATGTGCTAGTAGGTAAACTTTATAACTCTTGTAGTTGTTGTTTAGCTCAGAGAAGATACAATTGTGAATAAAGAAAATGACTCCTAATCCATACCAGTATTTCACTAATATTTATCAGTTAATACTTATAATGTATAATTTGAAAATGTGATACTTGATAATTAATCATATCTTAATTCAGATACTTGTTAATTTACTAGTACTAATTTACTTGTTAATTTGAACTCACTGAAGGAGAGGAATCAAAAATTAATTATAATTTGGTAGGCGATAACTAATGGATCCTTTTCTATGTGATTCACACCTTAATTTGGATTCTGAAAAAGAATGAGTTAATGAATTTACACAATTCTCTGTGTGAAACAGAAAAAAGGTGTGTGAGCAGGGACATATTTTGCTTCTTTTTGATCCTCTCTGTTACTAAAAAGGGAAAATAGAGTGGTTGGATTGCTCCAACTAGGTAAAGACAAAATAAGTAAAATAGAAGACAGTTCATAATTGGCATCTTAGACTTACTGGCTGATAACAAATGTAATGTTCTCAGTATTGGTTGATAGAGAAGATAGTCTTAATTAGCTCCCAGTTACTCTGCTTTTCTGCAGCTGGACTTTGTGGGCCAGGAACTACTTTATTCGATATAATTATGTCCCTTTCTCAATCTTCATTAAGAGACAAAATTTAAACCTTTTGGTCAGGTGAAATGTGAAACCTGACTTCCTTCTCAGGCAAGATCACTGTCTTGGTAAAAAATAAGTAAGCTGGGCCTCTTGAGAATCATGAAGTACAACTGCTCATCAAGTATGGTGTTATAACCAATTCACTGAGCATGCTCTGAACCCACGAATAATGATGTGCCTAAAAGGATATTTAAAGTTTAGAGATGTTAAGTATATTTATTAATAAAAAATAAATTGGTAATTAAGATATTTCAATCCCACTAATCTAACTTTATACACATTACTTATACACTACACCAGCATATTTTAAAATGGGATTTACTTAGTCAACTACATTAAAATCACCTGGCATACTCGTTTACAGTACTGATTACTGGGTTGCCTTCAGATTTACTGAACTTAAATTTGTGATTTGCTTTGTTTTGGGTTGCTTTGATGGTTTGTTTTGATGATGAATGTGGATTCAGGAATTTGTGTGAAACAACAACCTTGAGACCATCATTATTTTTTTCCTTCGGTGGTTCTTTAGCAATGTACACATGTTCTAGAAATACAGGTTATATGCTCAGATCTAGTATTTATATTAACACAGCTGCATATTCCACATGCTCACTAACCTCTAGAGGTGCACTAATAATTTTTAGGGAGAAGAGACAAAAGGAAAATAGAGAAATCTTTGTTCTTTTCAGGTACTGGAAGCCTCTAGTCTGCCTTCCTTTTTCTTTGAGAGAAACAAACAAAGAAAACAAATTTTTTTCTCTGCTGCTGCTAACAGATTCTTCCATGAAGTTCCTATTTCAGTATCTATCTATCACACACTGATATAGACATTTTCTATTAGGATGTTCAATATATATTTCAACATATCTCTGAAGTTCTAAGATGCATAAATCTTGGTTCTAGAATATGAACATGTATGTTAGGCAACAACACGTCCAGTGCATTTTTAAGATGCTTATAATGAGCCTGATATTGAAAAGATGTCCACTCCCCTCTGCACTACTTGGGTGACTGAAGGAGATGAGGTAGAGAGTGCTTAGTGTCTAATATTTGCTTTCATTCAATCATTCAGCATGTAGTATTGAGTGTCTGCAGTGTGCCTGGGAATATATTAAGGACTGATGATAAAAAGACAAAGAAAACACTGCAGCTCTCCTCAAAGATCTGGCAAGTTTTATTGAGGAGACAAACAAGAAGGCAAAAAAAAAAATACAGTGTAGAAATACAGGGAAACAGATGGTATCATGAGAGCAAAAAAGAGAGACAGAAAACTCAGTCTTTAGGAGCAATGGCCCAGGGTTAGAATATAATTTGGGAATGATAACGAATAAGAGATTACTGGGGTCTGGATACTTTAATAATTTGAATGCTATACTTAGTAGCTTGCAATTTATCTTGAGGGTAATAGGAGCAATTCTGAGGAGCAATGATGTGATCTTATTTGCATATTTGCTAAGCACTAAAGCCTGAATTCATGGACACCAGTTAGGAGGATTTTGTAGTGAGGATTAGAGAAGTCAGTGGTCTCAAGAGATATTAATAAGGCAAAATAAAAAGAACTTCATGATTAATAAGAATTGGTGTGGATGAGCAGAAAGAGCTAAGAATCTCTGATTTTATCTTGAGTACTTGAGTGGATAATTGTACCATTCACTCAGATAGATAACCCTGGAAAACAGGTAACACGAGTAACAACATTCCTATAGAAATTACAGAGTTATAGACCTGGATTCCAGAGGGTTCCCTTACAAAGCTCCATGTTACAGTGGGGAAAAACTTTTCGTGACATTATTACCTGCAATAACCTGGAAGGAAGTTTCCTGGTGGAACTCCGGGGAGAGTTGTAGGAAAGAGCGAAAACCTTAGTGTGTGCTAACAATTATCAGCTATATTGGGTGAGAAAAAAGATAAGTTCAGAGACAATTAGGCAAAGTACAATAAGAAAGAGAAAGGAATCAAGAGAAAGAAGCCTGTTTGTGGCATTGATGTCTTAGGAAATGTGTGCGCTTTTAAATAAAAGGAGAAGAAAATAAGTCTGAGAAAACAGAAAAGACCTACTAAGTCCCAGGCTTTCAGTTTTTGCACACAAACTAGATAGCCTTAAGGTAGCAACCATTAAATTATTAATAAGAAAACTGGGAAAGGATGCAAATAAATTATGTAGATTTAAGAAATATTTATATATTGTTACTAGCACAAAGAGAACAAATAGATCAGAGTGGGAACAAATAGATCAGAGTGGGAACAAATAGATCAGAAGCCCTTTAAATTCTGAGGAGAATTATATTGTCCAAGGACCTACAAGTCTGGTTTCTAAAAATCTATTTAAGAAACATCTACAGTATCTAAGATTAATCTCAAATGTGGCCAAAGAAGACTCACTCTGACTAAAGAGCAGTTACAAGGTTTATTAAAAAAATAAAATAAAATCAGAAAGGGAGTTCCTCTCAAAGAAAAGAAAGAGCCCTAATCAGAGAACACCACCCACTGTCAGGGCAGGGACCCCATGGTGCCCCATAAGATTCCCAGCAGTTCTGTGAAATTGCTGACAATCTTCCCTTCTCTTCCTTTCAGACTGGTCCTTTTTATGATAGTTATCCTTTCCCTGTGTACAGTGTATTGGTGAAATGCACCAGCACACCAAGTTGGGGGCTCTTTATGTCATGCATGGATTACACCAAGAGGAATTACATTCTGATTTAGTAAGTAGTGCTCAGTCCCTTAGACATCCTAGACCATAACTTGAATGCATTACTAAACGGTAGTACTTTAGGTTTTCTCCTTTGTGGAGGAGTGAGTGTACTCTATACATGGAAATAAAGAATGAAGTGGATATTTAGTGGCCACAGAGTAAACTGTGGCAGAGATTTCTGGTGCACGATCAAGCCCATTTCCTCTTATTCACAAACTGAGCCAACCTCCATTTGACACTATTTTCTCTATCACTTTATGGTTAATGTTAGAGTTCATGTAAAAGCTAGTCTTGTTGCAAGGTAGAAAGCATCTTGTCCTTGATCGTAAGGAGCTGAGACTCTGTAATTTACTTTGTAACATGAGTGAAACTACTGTGAAGATGGAATTGTATGTTACATATATTAGCCTACCCTGACAAGTTACTAGCAGCTTCCAGACTTCAGCAACTAGATCTCAATAACTTGTGGCTTAGCTACAAACATTTATATAAATGTCAGTATTGTATTTTTATTTTCCATTACAGATTGAACTGCTATGTTTGGTTAGTCAATATTCAAAGATTTTTTTCTAAAAGAACAGACATTGAAAAATGATGTTAATAATTTTCACATAATTATACATTAAATATCTAATTTGCCATTAATTTCAAGAATAAGATCTGAGAAAATTAATATATGACTTTAATTATATTAGGTAATTAAATTTCACAGCTTAAAATGATAATTAGTACATTATTCATGATATAGTCTTTTTAAAACTTGTTCTTTTTAGATAAGAGAAATCAGTGTGGTATAATAAAATGAAGAGGGTGGCCTTCATCCTGATCTTTGTTACTAAAAATTTTGCTATTTTTGATAAGTAATTTCTCTTTCAGCATCAGGCTTTCACTTATTAAAATAAATGAGGTTAGGAATATCTATCTTGCAGCATTTTTGTAAGGTTTAGATAATATAATCAATGAAAACTCCCAGCCTCATAGCCATTCTACCAAAACATACTTATATCCTTTCTGTTACCCACTTTATCAGCATTAGTTACAATTATGAATCAAATTAAGTTTTATAAAACCACCCCCAAATAATCAGATGAAACAATGTTGACAATTGTAAAGTTACATATAATCCAATTTGTGTAAAACTTGGACTACTAGGCAAGGAACAAAATAATTCACTCAGAATCCATTCTACCTATGATTTAACATTCTACATAGTAAATTATCCCTAACACTAATTTTTATACATTAAATAACTTCTTTGTTCTACAAAGTTATTGAATAATTCTATGTGTAGGGATTTGATCAAGCTTTAATTATACACACAGTAGTTGCCTGCCTGGAAGTGATGACCATTGGAAAAAGAGAAAGGGTGAGATCACTGAAGCAAAACATGTATAGAGCAGAAAATCAAAATCAAATATATATAAAAAGTAAGAAAAAAAACTAACCTTTTGGAAAGGAGCTTTCTCTGGCCCCATATTCTTTCTTCCTCCAGTCCTCCTACTTCCAAGAGGCAACCACTTTCAATGCTAATTGGTCACTTGTTATGGTATTTACCTCCTGTTTTCAGATAACACGCTATGTTGCTCTTTACTGTTTTTTAAAAATTTTAATTGTTGTTAACTCCATGTTATAGAAGATGAGAATTTAGCTAGCTCGTAGTTAGTACGACCCTTAACCCAAGCCCTTGCCTTGGCCCTGCATCTCAAGGGACCTCATCTTTTTGAGTGTCTTCCTCAAAATTGTCTATGTTTCCCTTCTCTGTCTAGGACTCACTTGAGCCAGAAGTACCTTTCAGGTGAGGCATATCAAGCCAGAAGCAGGACCCAAATGGACACAGGTCCTAGTTTCTCTCTTTCTGGGTTCTTTCTCACCTTCTACTTCTGTGTCTAGGGTTAACCAGACAACCTGAGGTTTCCAGACTAATTCCTATGTGATTATCTCAGGCCCATGGGGCTGGACCTAGTGGCACAGGGTTGCCTTAGAGAGTAAATCACTTTTGCCAGATGTGATATTTCTTTCTGGGATCACAAGATATTTGGCTGCTAGACCAATGTAACATACTGATTTTTGGATGACCCACACTCAAGCTAATACAAGAATGACCTCAAGGCTGTACAGATGGTTCAGAATCCTGGACTCAAGGATTGAAGGCAACCTTGATCTTGAGCTATGTGTGGGATCTATTTGTCAACTTCTTACTGTCTGTATTTAGACCAATGCCACCTCTAGTTTACAGCTCTTGACAGTAGAGGGGGGGCTGCATCCATTCTTTACCCACAGACCTTAGCACTGCTTGGGAAATCACCTGATTTCCTTTTCATACTCTGCACCATGTGTCATTTCCATTAGGGGTGGCTATACATGTATGTTCTGAGATTTTTTAAAAATGCTGCCTGGCAATGCCAGCAGACTCTTCTGATAAATTTCCTCTCTTGCCTCCAAATTATATGATGCTACTATTGCATTCTCCCAAAAATAACAATTATTGTACTGACAGGACCACTTGTCCCACAGTCCTTGGGCCCTTTGCTTATCACCCCACTGAGGACAGTATAGAAGGCAACGGTGTTGTCAACATTAAAAGATATCTCATTCTAGGATTACCGTAATTATGACCTAAAGAGTTCAAGGGAAAACTTATAAGAACTGAGAAAATTCTGAGATTTTATACTGCATTCAAACCAATAAGTCAGTCTGTTAATATTTCAAGGATGGTGTCTCCAAAACTCAAGACTCCTGGGTCAGTGATAAGACTTTAGTACTCACAGGACAGCAAGGAAAATGAGTAATAAGCACATTTGTATCAATTCCCTGATTGATTCCCAATTCCCACAGGATGACACTAAGACCAAATGACAGACACATAAAGTGACAAGGACTGCAGACCTTTTTATAAGAGGAAGTAAGCATCCGTGTCCTTTGCTCTGAGGGAATATCTATTTTATAAGATGGCTGAATGATGTGTTCTATGCCCATAGGACAAAATTTGAAACAGTAAATTTAATATAACCAGAGAACAAATTATTATTTATATGTTTCTTCTGGATAAGAACTGCATATTTGGTCATCAATAAGCAATCTCAGTAACAATCTTTGGAAGAGTCATTGGAAGCTAATATTCACTGGCAGCACCATGAGGGACACAGTATCATGATTAAAAATGTGACCAGCATTAAATAATTGGTACTAGGGAAATGCATATGCGAGATCTACGTTGTTTTACTACACATTCCAAAAAGCCACAGCATTACAAATAATAACAGTGTTGCACCATTTTCTTGTGTTGCAACATATGAAATTAGTCAAGAGTGACGTATTTCAAATTAAGCAAAAGTGGGACATTGGACAATAAAGAAAACAAAGAGGTGGTTCCTGGACCTCAATGGAAAGAGGAGCTGCCTGGAAATTATTAATACACTTCATGTACACAGATCATATAATAAAGAGTATATATATGCCTCTCCTCTACTCATTTTATGAATCTTCTTAGATAAATCACTGTATCACACATGGGTCCATGAATTGTATAATACATTTTTATTTTATTCAGTCAAAATTAATTTAGCTGAAATCATATTTATCATACTTATTTGTCTTTATTCCCATAGTTTGCACCCTCAATTTATAATGCTTTTTCTTCTGTTTAAAGAATTTCCTTTAGTATCTTCTTTATTATGGATCTGCTGGTGACAAATTCTTCTACTTTTTTCTTTATCTAAAATTGTATTCAATTATATTAATGAATTTATATATAATTTAAAAGATGAAGATCTTTTAAAAGCATATTTTACTGAGCTTAGAATTCTAGGTTGACAGTCATTTTGTTTGACTGTTCATTATATTATTGTTATATTACATTATAACTATGTAATAATATACATAGTTATATTACATTGTTACACTATGTTGTAATTGCATAGTTGTTACATTATATTCTAGTTATAGTCTAGTTTCTATTGTTTATATTGAGAAGTCAGTCTTTGGTACAAATTGTTTCTTCCTTGATGCTAATCTGTAGTTTTATTTGCCTGTAGGATTTTTTTTTCTTTGTCTTTGATTTCCAGCAATTTATCATGGTATGCCTAGGTATGGTTATATTTTGAATTACTTTTTTGGGGAGTCTCAGTCATTTTTAAATCTGTAGTTGATGTCTTTCATCAAATTTTGAGCTTTCTCAGATAATACTTATGCCAACTTTACTTCTGCCCCATTCTATCTTCTTCTTGCACACCTTTATGTATATTTCAAGCCTTCTCCTGAATCCTTGCTGTCAGCTACACTGCCTTCTGTATTTTGTGTCTTTTTCCTCTCATTGCTTTATTCTAGATATCTTGTTCTAATCTATTATTGTTCCCAAATTTTCTTTTGTTTTATCTATTAGAACTTAGACATATCCTTTGACTTCTTACATTCAGTTATTAATATCAGTTCTAAAATTTTGGTGTTTTTTTTCTGTCTTTTTCTTTTATTCAGAGTTCTCTTCTTCAATTCACAATGTTGTCCTTTGTATACTTTGACAAAGTGATCAGAGATATTTTAATGTCTTCTTATATTCTCAATATTGTATTTCCAGGTGTGTTTTTTGGCAAATCTTTTTTGTTATTCCTGCAGATTTTTATTTGTGTCTTTAGTCTCTTTGTATTACTGGTTATTTTTAATCTGTGTTGAATATCATGTTTCAACATTTTAGGAGTAATGAAGGAATAAAATTTTAGGATAAAATCATCTTCCTCCAGAAAGAATTTACATTGATTGTGCTAGATAATTCTCATGGTTTCCTCCCATCCCCTCTTTCTGTTTCTTCTCAGTCCCATTTATAAATTTCAAATTTAAGATGGGTGGTGGAGAAAAGATGTGTACATGCACACACATACCACTTTCATTAAAAATAAACCTGCTCAGGAAAATTTAAAACAGAATGTACAAAAACTAATATAAAAATAATTCTTAAATTCTAAATGAGCAAATAAAAAATAAAGCTAGGAGAAGCAATAAAACGTATCAATGCAAGGTTAGAAGAAATGAAAACAAACAATAAATTAAAATGTGACTACTTAAAAACACAATATTTGATGATGGAAATAAGTGTATTTATATTAGTTATCAACAAATATGGCATCTACATATACAAATATGTACAATGCAAAAAAATCATAATTTTCATGTGAATTGGATACATCAACAAATATAATCATATTTAAAACATATTTTAGAACATGATAGATAGACTTTAACAAGGTATACCCAATTAATCTAAAACACGCATTATATTCTGCACCTATCAGATGGAAATCACATGTAGTTGGATGTATTTGACTACAAAGTTTGAACTATTTCAGAGTATCAATATAACACAATCTATAACCCTTTGCCACAATCAAGCTAGAAACATTGTAATAGCTTTCATTATTGTTCTCAAATGCTCTCTATCCTTTCTTGCAAGAAGGGTAGGATTATATTTCCTGGCCTCCTTAATTCTGGGTTTCATCATTTGAATTGCTTTGGTGAATTAAAATGTGAATATTAATATGTGACATTTCCAATTGGAAATTTTAAGAGTCATGATGTAATACTGCCAACAAAATAGCATATTGTAGACCAGCACTCATTCTTCAGCCTAGATCCCAGATAAGGCACATAAGAATATAGCGAAAACCAATTCTCAATGGAAACAAAATGGGAGTGAGAAATAAGCCATTTTTCTTGGAAGTCCCTAAAATCATGGTGCTCTTTGTTATAGCAGCAGTATAATTTAGCTTAAAATGATTGATACAAAAACAAATAAAACAGCAACACATATTTGGGTAATAAAATGTGTTATGATACAAATTTTGTGTTAAAAGGGGCATTACAATAGTGATTGCAGTATGTTTAGAACCAAAATTAGTACATGGCAAACCTATGAGATAAATATAAAAAGGTTCTTGAAGGAAAATATATGCATCCTTAAATAAATAAATTATTCAATAAGAAAGGTAAGAAAATGGATATTTTCTATGCTATTCTTTGAGGATATAGGGATTTATTCTGTTAATTCTTAATCTTGGAGTCATATTTGTGATTTACCTATGTAACGTGAATAGGGTGAATAGGCTTATGTTCAATGAATTTTTTTATTAATATTAAGAGCTTATGTCTTGTTTTGTTTAGGCACTATATACATATTTCTTTCAACCCTCTATACTTCAGTGCACCCACGTTTTGGAACAAATTATGGTTTTTAGCAGGGTTTTAATAGGTATAGGTATCCCTAAATATTAAACCATTTTGAAACAAGATAAAGTTTGTTTATTAATGACTTTAAATATAATTATAGTTACACATGAGGAAACTGAGACTTAGAAAGGCTTGACGATTTGCCACATATTCAGAGATGATGGAAACATGGTTTTTTCCCCAGGCAGTCTGATACCAGATTCTGTCTCTTAAATTGATTTTTGCCTAAACAAAAAGTCATTATCCAGCATTGTCACCAAATATTGATGGATTCAAAATCCTGATATGACCCAATTTCTTGTCATGTATGTTGCAAATATTTTGTTACTAAACACATTTGATAAATATTCGAGTGATTTAGTTCTTTTAAATTTTTAATTTAAGCCTACTATTCATCTTTGATTTGCATTTCAATTATATGTGTTTGGGCACACAGAATAGCAATTGTTGTTTCAGTGTTATATATTTTAGCAGGAACACAATTAGGCCCCTATACCTGACATGGACAGTAAGTCCATAATCTTTGAAATTAAATATATTGCTGTATGAAACTCTGTTCAACCCTTTAGGAGAAAATTAACTCAGGCAATTCACTCAATTAATTTATGTCTCAATTTCCATCTGTAAAACAGGTATGTTAATAGAATCTACCTTAATCAATTGTTATAACAAAACAAAAGATACGCTCAAAACAGTTTCTGCTATATGGTTTGCTTTTTGGTCTCCCTGATTATTCAAAATGCTCTTCAAGCAATATGAATTGTTTTACTTTTGATTTTGTTTATCAGCACAATGCCAAGTTCATAGAACATAATAAATGTTCTTTGTAAACTACATAGAAGTAATTATAAAAATTGAGTGTGCTTCAATATTTTTGCCATGAGTCATAAAAAATTTATTTGTTAAAGATATGATTTTAGATATTAAAAAAAGAAAGAAATTAAAAAATTTGAACTCAGGGAAGGAAGCCAACATTTGTGCTCAAATTTCTATTGCCCCGATAGCAAAATCAAAATAATTAGCACACTCATCCTTTAAGGAGTAATGTGTCTATAGCTTTACTGCTGTTGGAGTGTGTCACAGCTCACTCTGCGAGCAAGTCACCTCAACTCTAGGTCCTGTCTTTCCTCATTCAATAAAAGTAGGTAGATGAGCTCAATAATTATGTTTATAGTAATATAAAAACATTATGAGTCTATGTCCTTCTCTCAATTTTTTTGATATAGGTTGGGATGAGTCCTTATCCCCAATAATTGAGGAATTTAAGAAAGAGACATGTATCCCAAGCTCTAGCAGATATT
>CM052438.1:63963468-63987646 GCA_028533085.1 Varecia variegata
TATGTTCATTGAACACTGGATAAGAAAGAAGAGACTAAATTGCAATTAAAAGATAGTGTTCTTATACTATGTAAGACTATTTGACTTCATAAATCAGTTTATATTCTTTAGAGAAAAAAAAATGCACCACCAAAGAGAGTGATGACCCTAAAGATTCAGGGTTTACAATTTTAAAATTAGGGAATATATACTTATTACTATCTGGGGGAAAGAACTTATGAACATGAGATACAAAAGCCCTCTTCTTATTAAAGAAGTGCTCTTTGGTGTGATGAAATCATATTTTATGATCTTCAAAATATTCCCCATACTTCTCTCTCTGGGCCTTGTATTTTCAAATAGCTTGATACTGGTGTGTACACAGGGATTGTAGACATTTTAATCAATGAGATGGGGGTAATTATTTTATTAATTAAGATGAAAGCATTATTATTTAATAATTGGCATTGCTTTTTTTTTGCTAGTGTTATTTTGCTTACTTTTTATTAATTTATTTTATCATGTGATGAGTTGTCTCAGTCTTAATCCAAGGTGAGACTGCTGAAGTTTATCCTCTAATTGATAAATTATTGAAAATTTATTTTATTCACATATGTATTTGACTATATTGGTAAATTGATGCATCAGCTTTAGTATAACAAGAGAGTTGAAATCTATCAATTATCTAAATTTCTGGGATAACATGGATTGCATATGACAAATATAGTTTGTAATAAATATCCAGGTGAAATATTGGAAGTATTAAAATATTCTCTATGGTCAAATTTGTCACTTTGCAAATAACTAGAGGGCATCTGTCAAAGACATTATCAACTGAGAGTATGAGGTAATATGTAGTTTTGAGATTAGGCATTTTCCATCATATTACAACAAAAAGGTAGGGCCATAGGAAGTGAACTGAGAATAATACATATACATAAAACACCTTCAAATTGAAAAGTGAGATTCATGATATTGTATATACATTTATGAAATGAGAACAAGAGAAGAATTGGAAATATCTAAATTTATAGCAATATATAAGCATTCCAGAAACAAATGAAATATTTCACTAGGCCCAGAAGACTAGAATAGTAGAATAAGCATACATTTTCTACTAAATACTTTATAATGAAAAGTTGAGATGTCTTAATATACCTGTAAAATATATTTGATGAAAGCACGTGTCTAAGGAAATGAAAATTCATGTTAGACAAATGGAACAGAGAAACAGAATAATTCAAGTCTGTATAATCTTCCAGAGACTTAGAAATTAGGGAAGCTACATAATTCCTGGATGAGACTGATATTGAGAGCAACTGATAAAATTTTTTCTCCTATAACCCATGTTCTGAATGATTTGAGTTAAAATAAGGTATGTATGGGCATTACCACATAGATATATAGGTAGATAAATAGATATTACATGGATTGATACATAGACAGATGATACATACATACATGCATACATACGTAGGTAGACAGATACATAGATAGATAAAATGCTAGAATACTATATTCGTAAACTCCAAAATTTCAATAGGATAATTTGCCCAGTAAGGATTCGGTGATGTTCAACACTTTGGGTTAATGCATTTTGTAATGAACTTGCTGACAATGTTGTGTAGGTCAATAACTGGTAGTTTATTATTTTCACAGGCATTTAAGTACAAGATAACTATGCCAACTAAGCTGTTTACTTACGATTTTCAAAATTTTAGAGTAGAAAGGAAGAATAGAGATCATTGGGCCCAATTTTAATCACTTCAATTATTTATATAGTTTTTTTTTAACTCACATCAATTTTCTAACATGAAAGCAAACAAGTTATGATAGCACAGGTTTACAGATTTTTAGAACAGGATAGAAATGTAATGAAATTTAGTTATCTGTAAGGTCATTACAAAGATGAGGGATACTGAAGTTCTGAGCAGTTAAAACAGAATGCAAATTGTTATAAAGCAAAGCTACTGCAATCCAATCCCAATATACTGCAAGTACCTGACCTCATGTTCTAGGCACATGGTTAAATGTGGAGGAAACAAACTGAATAAGAAGTCAGGGTCTCAGCCTTCAATGTGTACAGAGTACATTGGAGACAACCATAAAAATATACTCCAAGTCATAAATGTAACGTTTTAAGTCCTCTACTTGTAGCATGAACAAAGTCCATTGAATAAATTTATTCTTTGATTTGACAGACATTTATTCATTCCATACCATGTGCCTACTCTTAGGCCAGATGCTGCAGTTAATCCTATGAAATGAAAGCAGCTTTTCATGGATGATAATATTATGCAAAAGAAGATGACTAGAATTTCATCTGGCAGAAACAACAGGAATTACATATGCTGAACAGAAGGAAGGGCATGAGAGCAGGGTGTAGAGGTTGGCGAGAAGGCTTAGGAGTATGGCAACCGGTGGAGATCCTTAGGGAAATCATGTAGATTGTTGTGATTTCCAGATGGAGCTCTGGGAGGAAAGTTGTGGAATTGGTCCTTAAACATTAAAACTTTTCAGCTTAGCATGTACATGCCTGTCCATGCCTGAAAACCATTTAAATAATTTACTATCAAAGAAAAAGTAATCTCATACCTTATGAGATAATCTCATATTTATGAAAGTTCTTACAATAAATTTTATAAAATAGTTAAAATTTTAATTTTATAAAATAAATTCTTAAAAACACAAAGAAAAATATATTGTAATTCGGACTCATCTTCTACTCTACAACTTCCTTTATCTATATAACATTCCTGTTTTAACATTGCTTTTACATGTATGTATGTGTGTGTGGGTAGGTGGGTGGATGTACTCTCTGGGCATCCTGCTATCCATAGGGATGACCTTATTTCTTTTTATGCTGCATACTCAAGCTCTTAAGTCTCAGGTACAATATTACATACCATTTATATAGCAATGGACTATAGCCAATTCTTTTATTATCAGCCAGCTTAAGAGTAAGAATCTTCTTTTAGCTGTGTCCTTATTTTATCCTGACTCCCATTATCTATCAATACTTTAGATAATAAGTTCTTGGAAATTGAAGGACATAGTGATATTAAAGTGTATTTAAATTCAAAGGGCTTAAATTTAAGTCTTGTTCCAGACTTTGGTGTTAGATTCCCATATAAATGCAGATGGTAAAGTCTATGCAGAGGCCAAAGATAAACTGATGTATAGCTACATTAATCAAATGTTAATCCTTAAATGTGAGACACTATGAGTAAATTCAGGTTTTCAATATAAATGTGTTGTCTTTTGTAGAATTCAGTTTACAACAAAGGGTTGCTTTTTTGAAGCTTGCTGAAAATATTGATATCAACTAACTTTTGCAGACTGAAGGTTTCCTTGCATACTCACTTCTTAAAAGCTTAAAATCAAAGGGCAAATATATCCTCTACATTTTGGTTGATTTGGTACTAAAGATAATAGCACCAAAGATAAAGATAAAGATAATAAAATACATAAGGTATTTTAAAGAAAAAAGCTAGTCTGTACAAGAGAACCCACAGGGACTCTGTTTTACAAACTGGCAAATACACACCTCTGACGGTATTCTGCAGTGTCCTTGAGAGATACTCAAAGTCATAGGTTAAACTGCTGCCTTCTGAGGGTGTCCATTTTATATGACTGGGTATGAAAACAAAAATTAAGTAACTTAGCTGCTATATAATGGGAGAGTGAGATATATCTACATGGTCGTTAAGATTTGATTTCTAATAAATTTTGATCATGGGACAAGCCCTTATGGGTATTTGATCATTTTCTTACATTGATTTCTGTCATTATATTATTTGTATAATATAATTGATGCAATAGAAAAATTGAAAGTACTTGCTCAACATAAAAATAATTTCTGAAAGAGTGGAAAAGCAGAGGGCTGAAAAAATAATTTATGCAAAATCTCAAAAGAGATTGTGAAAAAGAGAGATCAAAAATGATGTAATATACCTAAGGTCTCACAATTATTTGCAATCCAAAACTTAAAACAAAGTGCCCAAGACCAATCCCAACTATTCCTTGCGGATTCTCTCATCCTCTGTAGCAAGCATATGACTTTTCCAAAAGATGAAGCCATAAATCTCAAAAGCTTATTTTTAGTTAACTTGAGCACCAAACTATATTTAAATTGATTGTTAAAATCTTGTAGTCAAATAATGAATATAACTTGTTTTATGAATAAGATTTAAATCTTACAGTACCTCAAAAAGAGCAATGTAGGATATATCTTATTTTGTTGATTTTTAAAGTTAACACTCTCAAGATCATAAGCCATGGTTTTCTTAATAAATAATGTCTTTGAGGTATGATAAAAGATGATAAACTATAACAATTAATAATGAGAAGCTCCTAAACAAATATTGTTGCTATTTCCTTGATAATTTTCTTAGCTACTGATGGTTAAAATCATTTACATCTATGGTCCCCAACTCCCAGGCCACAGACTAGTACTGGTCAGTGGCCTGTTAGGAACTGGGCCACACAGTAGGAGGTGAGCTACAGGCAGGCTAGCGAAGCTTCATCTGTATTTACAGCCTTTCCCCATTGGTCATATCACCACATACACTCCACCTCCTGTCAGATCAGCAGCAGCTTTCGATTCTCATAGGAGCACGAACTCTACTGTAAACTGCGCATGCGAGGGATCTAGGTTGTGTACTTCTTATGAGAATCTAATGCCTGATTATCTGAGGTGGGGCTGAGGCGGTGATGCTAGTGCTGGGGAGTGGATGCAAATACAGATTATCATTAGCAGAGAGGTTTGACTGCACCATAAATGTAATGCGCTTGAATCGTCCCAGAATTGTTCCCCTACTCAGGTCTGTGGAAAAATTGTCTTCCACGAAACTGGTCCCTGATGCCAAAAAGTTTGGGAACTGCTGAATTATATGACATAAACATTAACATACAAAAGTTGAACTGGAAAAAAATCACAGATAAACCATATTCAAAATTACACATATAAATTCTTGATCTCTGGGAACAAATTTCATATTTTTCATATGTGTACCTTGCTTAGTATGTAAATACATTTTAATTGATTATGAGTAAACCACACATGGGAAAATAGATTATGAGTAAACCACACATGGGAAACTAGTAACACTTACTAGAATTTATCCTGATGCAAAGTAGTGTTTCAAATAAGTTATGGTATACTTTCAGGTAATTAAGAGAGTGGAATTGGGATGTTCCCAACACAAAGAAATGATGAATACTTGAGATGATCGAAACCCCAATTACCCTGATTTGATTGATACACATTATTCGCCTGTACCAAAACATCATACATACCCCATAAATATATACAACTGTTATATACCCCTAATAATTAAAAATAAACAATTTTAAAATATTAAGAAGTCCAGCGTTGCCAGACCTTAGCAGAATGAAGTCAGAACAATTAGAAAAAAATCACCTTCTTTGAGGTTCTGACTTTTACAATCCAATTACTTCCCTTTATTTGGATGTAGTGCCATAGTTTCGTTCAAGATTATTAAAATTAACTTGTCACACAATAACAATTTTAATGGAAAATATCAGATTTTGCTTTGTCTGATGCCTCAGGATTAGAGGATAATTTATAATGCCCTCTTTACTTATATAGCCAATAGTAGACTCACATAAAGAACTTTTCTAAAGAATGAGGATGACTCATTGTTATATTATAGCTTATTTACCCATCACAGTGGGCAGAACTATGCATATGGATATTTAAAACACAGGCATTTAGAAATATATAAAGCAGCCGGGAGCAATGGCACATGCCTGAGGTCCTAGCATTTTGGGGAGACTGATGTGGGAGGAATGCTTGAGGCCAGGTATTGAGACCAGCCTGGGGAATATAGCAAGACCCTGTCCCTACAAAGAAATTAATTTTTTTTTTAATTATCTGGGCATGGTGGCACACACTTGTATTCCCAGCTACTCAGGAGGCTGAGGTGTCAGGATCATTTGAGCCCAGGAGTTTAAGGTTGGAGTGAGCTATGATTGGGCTACTATATTCCAGCCTGGGTGACAGAGCAAGACCTGTCTCAAAAACAAACAAACAAACAAACAAACAAACAGAAAGAAATCTATAAAGTATATAGACATCTGAGCAAAGTGTGTCCATAAGAACAACAAAGACATTGAAAAGAAAGAAGCATTCATATCGAGCAGGTACTCAGCCAAGCTTATTTAATTCACTTCTTCTAATGATGAGACTCTGATATAGCACAAGAGTCAGGGTTTAAGAAAATTTGGTTACTGTTAACATTCTTATTGACATTTTGTGTATACATATATGGTCTATACAATTTCTTAAATTAATACAAAGAAAAACAAAAACCTTCAATTTCAAATAATTAGTCTTTAAAGTGGGAGTTTCTAATAATGTGTGAATAAATCTTAGCTTCCCCAATTTGTTTGTAAACTATAGAAAACACTTTTTCTGTACAGAAGCTCATGTTTTCCCTATTTATTTATTATTAAGATTTGTTCTTCCTTTTCCTAATGCACAGAATCTAAGGCTATATCACATATTATATGTAGAATAATAAGCTCAAAATACTCTCAATTGGACCAAAATTTTGATTTTCCCCCGAAAAAATAAAATAAAGAGATGTGTGCTTATGGCATTGACCTTTTTTTTTAAGTTGGGTACATCACTTAAAACAAAATAAAACAACCAAAACTCTGCCATCTATCACACCCACATTTTTTCATAAAAGATTTTATATCAAACAAATAGGAGAAATATAATTACAGAAAAAATTCACTATTATTTAATGTAATGAGTTTAGCTTTATGAAAAACACATTTATTTATTTTACTAATACTCAGCAAACATTTCAAAGGGGCTGGGAAGTGATCCTGAATTCAGAAGCTTCTGTTATAAAGGGCCAACCTTTCTTTTGCTGAGCTATTTTCTTTGGTGATATGAAAGCACGCTGACTACAAAAAGAAATGAGAGTTCTGCTTCCAGCTTTATGGAAGGCTGAATGTTCTAGGGAATATATCACCTCAGGACAGCCAAATAATGAACAGCATAGTTGTTTTCACAGGAGGTAGAGAAGTGTACCAATGTCTCTTGCCACTTACCCAAGGAAACAGAGGGAAGAATAAACAAAGAATTACTGGAGCTGGAGCACCAGGCAACCTGGAGGGCCAGAGTTCCCTTGAGAACATCTGTTCATAGAAGCCCAGATATGATATAGCGATCAGGGCCTCAGATTCCTTTATTGGGCTTGGATTCTAGAAGTAGCCTGAAGGAAAGCTTAGTCAGTTGTGTCCTCCGACAACCAAGAAATAACAAATTTTCCCAGTGTAAATTCAAAAGACGATCACAAATTAAGTTTAAAGAATGACATCATTATAAAAGTCAGAGAATCTGTTAACAATAAAATTACATGCCCAAGGATTACTTCCATTAGCAATTACATTAATGTCCAGATAAGACACTAAAATGGATACAATGAAAAATGGAAAGAAAAAAAAAAAAGGATATGATCGCAAATATATTTAAGCAATAAGATAAACATGCATACTTCAAATAAAAGTATTTGATCTACAACCACTGAATGACCACCAAGAGACTGGAAATAAAAAGAAATTCTAAAGGATGTTATTTTGAAAAGAAAGAAAAATTCCTGGGGGAATGTACTTAAAAGAAGAAATGGGAGCAAATAGAAAATGTGTCTATAAATTGGAAAATAATTGGCTGCACCAATGACAATTACCTCCACTAGTACTACTAAAATAATAATAGTGCTTAATTGTGGAGCTTTAAAGCTGCATTTAAAGCATCAGTAACATTACCTTTTATTATTTGGAATATATATGCAACAGGTAGTTGCACCTGTTGGGACTAAGGCACTGGTCACACTCTGTGCTGTAGTGAGAATAACGAGGGCCATTCTATTTTGTAAAACTACTTTTTTTATTTGGGTAGTTTCTTGGCTTAAGATTTGCACAGTATTTTTTGTGTGGTTCAGTGCTTTAGCTGTGAATTGGGCCAGAGCAGCATAACTTGGGTGAGAGCATCTAATGTTCTTGTCCCAGGAATGAGAATGCTTAAGGGCCATTTTCAGTAAGTCAAAAACCTGGAGAAATGAGCTCTCAAGGCCCTTTATCTTATTAGGTACCAAGAGCAGAGCTTTACGTCTAACTCTTGGCCGGAAAGGTCACTCCACGGCACATCTCTCAGTCTAATTATGAGGGAGGTACAGCCACAAGTGTGTGCCGCACAACCATTCCATCCTCAAAGGTATAATATAAGCTGCAGCTGTTATGAAGCAGTCTTGTTTCCCAGTCTAGTTGGATGCCTATACCCCGACATTGTGAATATATATGGAAGGGGCATAATCATCCTATCAACCAGGAGTGTGTGAAGGAATCTGTAGTATGATTATGTCTTTTTATGTGAAGAGGGGCCTTTTGACATAACATTTCATGTTTAGCTGCCTTTTATGTTAATCTACCCCAAGTTGATGTGTGCTGGCTCCCTGTAATGTTTATGTGTTGTCTCATTAATGTAAAGACATGTCTTTTAGTTTCACTGCTGGCTGGCAGGTGGGAAGAATTCTGAGGTATAGGTAGCTGCCTATGATGAATGGTGGAGTTGATGTCACCCACATGGGTAGAGTTGTCACTCTCCAGGGAGCTCATCTAGTCAGCATAATTTTGTGATGTTAAGGGCAGCACATTCTATGGCATCCCACTCCTACTGGACAAAGGTAGATGTCTGTGAACTCAGCAGTCAGACTGGCTGTTGACACTGCTGTTGTCGTAGTCCAATCTAAAAAGATATTGTCCTTTTTCACAGACAGTAGGGATATAGCCTATGGGTGTAAACGTAGGTGTTTAGAAGGAATTCTCAAAGGCAAATATATTTTTTGTAATATTATTACTGATGTATTTTCTCCTCTGACCCCTGTTAGGGAGGCCGATACAGGCTGTGAGTCTGGTCTATAATATGACACCTGGCTTCTCTCACCTAGTGGAGGCACCTTCTAGCTGGATTTTCGGTCCAGCAAGCCACTGCCACTCATTAGGTCTCTTGGTGTTTTCAGGGGCATGATTAGGCCATTTGCTTTAGGGACATGGCTCTACATCTCAGAGGCAACTCTGAGAATTTTTGGGGACTGTTTCATAGGCCTTACCAACAACTTATAAGGAGCAATGCCATGCGTGATAGTGGGCAACCTATTCAAAACCTGTATAACCTCCAGAAGATTCTTAGTCCAGGACCCTAAGGAGCTGTTTTTGGACAGTTCACAGGCTTGACTTTTTAACCAACCTTTTTTTTTTTTTTTATTACTAGACCTGCCCCTGTTGGATTATATGGCAGGTAAAATCTTTATGTTTTATTTTATTGTCCGTTTCTGAATGGCATGTCTTGTGAAATGGGAACTTTGGTTACTATTAATCCTTTAAAATCCTTTAGGTAACATAAGAGCAAAAATCAAAACAACAAAGGCCAGGTTGTAAAATTATCTTATCGATAAGCATGGAGAATCTTGGTTTTAGTTGCAGACTTGTAAGGAATTTTGTTATATAAAATATAATCATTTGAGCCTAATAACTTAGAGACTTGTATCAAATGCCTTTGTGGGTTTTTTTTAATAGGAATTAACTATGTTTTAAACAAAAAGTTTATAAATCATATCTAGTTCTGATGACAGGAAAATGAAACTTATAAGTAGCTAAATATTTAAGTTATCTAGTAGCAATTTATAGAGGGAAGCAAAATTATTAAATGAGTTTTAATATCTCTGAAGACAGGCCTGTTCCTTTGTTTTATGAAAGTATTTAATTTTTATTGTTATCTTCTCTTGGAGCTGAAAACAAGACTTTGGTTAATGTGAGTTTGGTATTAAATACCCATGAGTCAAGGCCCTGTAACTTAACAGCATAAGGGTTAGTTAACAATATTTTTTATACCTTTGACATGATTTAGCAAAGAACTTAAAAGCTTCAAAACATCTGATTAAAACAAAATCACATGTTAAGGGCAGCATATTGTAAAATAATAGTAATTTATTTAACCAAGTACAATTAAAAGACTTTAAAGGCAATATAGAAAGTTATATGGATGCAAAAACCTCAACTTTTTAAAGTTTTTTTTTTTTTTTTTTTTTAAAGCAATCACAAACCCAACAAGTAAAGCACAGGAATTATCTTCATAAAACACAAAATCTCTATTTCTCTAGCCAGTTACCAAAAGATAAATAAAAACCATCTATCTGCAGGGTGATCATTTTCTTTTTCTTAATGGGAAAGTCATTTAGATAACTTGGAAGTCAAACCTGATGAAAAGCATACTTGAATTAATTAGACACAGGAAAGGGGTTCAATGTCATGAGTACATATTACAGCATAGAGGAATGTGAATAAGAAAAACTAGTACCTTGAGTAGGGAGATATATGACTGTTAGTAATAGCATGAAAAGTTTTTTGACCACATTGAATAATTTAGACATATAAAGAAAAGCTGAGCATAGAATTGTTATAATGGAGAAAAATATTTTATTTTTAAATCTTTAAGGTAAAACATTTTAATGTCAGGCCATAACAACACTTAGAACCAGAGGGGAGGAATTTATAGGAGCCAAAGAAGAAGGTTGAAGGAGAGACTTATTATCTTAGCCTTTTCAAGGGGAGAAAAAAATAAAAGCAGTAAGACATAGCAAAAGTTGAACTTCTGGGATACAAATCTGTGAATTTTTAAAAGAAGCAGACTATTGAATTAGAATCAAAACTTGCTGTAATTTTATTAAGAGTAAATCAACACTTTAAGAGACCCCTGTTGTTTTAACCAATTTTTTAAATTATAGTCAGTTTGATCACATATAAAATCCTATAAATTCTCTTTTATAAACTTTATCACCACTCACAGAGACCATCTATGACATGTTTGAAATTTCTCTTTTGTCTTAAATTTTTCCTTTTTAAATAACCACTTTATTTTAGTAAAAAAATTCATTATATAAGATCTTTTCTCATATAAAATTATTCCCCTTTTGTTAAACTTTCTTATTAAAAATGCATCTTTATAACTTTTTACATCTGTCTCTTTTATTAATATTTATGGGTTTCTTTTTATTTTTTTCAAAAATAAACTTTAAACTTTGGGTTAGACAAAATTACCCTCTTTTCAATAATGGCATATTTATGTCTTTTCTACAATTTTTTATTAAAAATTTTTGTCTACTTTATATATGTTAAAATATATAATGACATATATTGACTAGAATTTTTATTCTTAATCACCTTAAATTTTAATAAGAACCTAAAAAGTAGGAAACTTTGAATTATCTGTTAGAAGCATCAACTTTATTTATATTTATCTAATTTATTATTTTAACAGTTTATTTAGATATTTATTATTTTAAGTTATTTTCTTGTTAACCATTTTTATAGCCTGTGAATATTAGATATCACCTTAATAAGAACCTTAAAGTTAAACAGATGAATATTTTTGTCAATAACTCAGAAGATTTAGTTGTTTTTGTTAAACCATCAATATCAAATTAGTCTTATTTATTAAAAATCACATAAATACAGATCATTTTGTTTCTGACCAGGCATATAGTCTTGTAACGTTGGTGTCAAATCCTGACACTTTAGAAACATAGACATGACTAGTAAATATAAGCAAAAATGTATGTGGACACTTTGAAGACATTTTTATTTTTATTTTATCAATCTCTTTTTTAATGGCCTAGTTTATTTAACAAAAATTTATTAAATTCATGTGAACTTGAGAAACATTTAGACCTATTTATTTACTTTTTGAGGGTGCCTTTATAAGTCAATTTGGTGCCATATAGACACAATATGTAATACATGTACATATACATAAATACATTTAAACATGTATACACACATGAACACAAAGATCTAATAGTTTTTACCTCTGAATTCTAGCTATAACTAACAACATAAACTTATCAGTTTGTAAAAGATGGTTGGATTCAAATTGTTTCTGTTAAAGTTGGAACTAGATCACATGGCCAAACTTTAGTTGCCCTAGTAAGGTAACATAATGAAAGCCATGGACCAAAGTTTTGGGGAAAGTAGCTTCTGTGGTAGTTTGAGATTTTTTTTTTTTTTTAATAAAAAGCCTCTTTTACCTTTTTTTCCATTCAGTTTCAAATGAGTTTTTAATGTTTATATTGTAGCTAGAAACGGCTGCTCTAACCTCAAATTAGTGATACCATAGATAGTGAGTTGTATCTCTGCACTAGTAACTTAGCAACTACAGTTTCAAAGTAGGCAGAAAAGAAAATGGAGAGATAGAGAGCTTAACAGAGTCTGTATTTTAACTTTCTAGTGGCAGATGTAGTGGGGAGACAAATTTGAGCCGGGCTGTTAGCACTATCACCCAACCTGAATCCAGGGTGCCAAATACCTGTTGACCTGCAGCATCCGGGAGTTGACCATGAGAGTCACTACACCAAATGCTGAGGACCACAACTTCCAGGTGGTGTCTAACAGTGATCCCCAAAGGCATGAAACCTAACAAAAATTGAAGCCAACAATTACAATGACAGTCCGTACACCAAAAGCTAAAGACCCCAGAGCATCTAGAGGCAGCTTGCTGAGGACCTCGGAATGTCCGGGGACCGGGGTGGGGTGGGGGGTGGGGGAATAGCCAACAATGACTCCCAAAAGCATGAAGCCTAGTACAAATTGGAATCACAGAACATGGTTCTGTGTCTTAAAGCCAACATTATTTGGGACCCTCCCAAATGACAGAGGAAGACAGAAGAAACTGGAAGACTGAACACCAAATTATGATGAAAAGAGAAACTGACAGGAGACAGTTAACAGGGTAGACTAAACAAGGAAACAGTTTCCAAGCCAGAAACCCCACCTTCATTACCCAAAGAACAATGAAGTTAAACCAATGAAGACTCACCCATTCGTTAGAGCCAAATGGTGCCACGTAGTCTTAATTTGAGGTCTGAGTGGGGGTGTCCCTTACTTCTAGCTGGAGTGCCAGGAAACATGATACAGTGAAGTAGTTCTCAAAACTGGGGTCCAGGCTGAAGGTCAAGTGGGTTTGTGGCTTTGCGTAGGAAAGAATTCAAGAGCGAGCCAACAAAGTAAAAAAAAAATTGTTGAAGTAACACATAGAAGGAAGGCTGCTTGATAGGCGGAACAGCAACTATCTCTCAGAGCAACAGAGAGTAGACCTTTGTGAGTTTCCAGGGTCTTATTTTGTACTTCTTGTTTAATTTTGGGTTAAGCAGAGGAAGGATTATTCATAAGATTTTTAGGAAAGGGGTGGGGAGCTCCTGGAACTGAGGGTCCTTCCCCCTTTTAAACTATATAGGGTAACTTCTGGGAATTGTCATGGCATTTACAAGCTGTTATGTTGCTGGTGGGAGTTTCTTTTAGCATGTTAATGCATTAACACCAGTGTATGATGAGTAGTGAGGGTAACCTGAGGTTATTTTATCATCATCTTGGTTCTAACTGGTTTTGGCTGGTTTCTCCTCTGCCTCCCATTTTATCAGACACTGAGGTTCAGTTCTTATGACTTTTTATTGAGCAGGGCCTGCCAGTTCCGTCTCTCAAAATTGCAGATAGCATCAAACTCTATATATACTGTTTTTTCCTATACATACACGCATGCATATGATAAAGTTTAATTTATAAATTAGGCACAATAAGACATTAATAAAAATTACTAATAATAAAGTAGAATTATAACAATATACTGTAACAAACGTTATGTTACTATGGTCCCCCTTTCTCTCAAAATATCTTGTTATACTGTAGATCTTAGCAACCTCAGGATACAATTTTTTCTTTACTTATTGAAAACTTTCACCTTTTCACTTAAAGGAGGCACTTTACAGCTTCTCTTTGGCATATTTGAATTGCCAACATCATTATTCCTGCACTTTGGGGCCATTATTAAGTAAAATAAGAGTTACTTAAATACAAGCACTGTGATACTGTGACAATGGATCTGATAACTGAGATGGCTGATAAGAACAGGCAGGTCGTGTGAACAGTGTGGATACGCTGGACCAAGGGAGGCTTCATGTCCCAAGCAGGATGGTGATGATACAGAGAACTGTACTGGCAGCTACTGCTTTGGGCATTGCTTCAGGCATTGCTTGACTGAGTCAGGAAGTCTCAAAACAAAATTTCAAATTACCCTTATCAAAACAGGATGGAGGCAGGGCAAGTTCCAACCAGTTAGAACCAAGATGGTGGAGAAATAGAGCATGTCTTGTGTCCTCCTGATTCCAGGAAAACACACCCCTCCATAAACTTTCCTCCCTTTGTTTAACCTCTAATTAAGCCGTTACTTAAACAGAAGGGCAACAGGAACCAGGGGACCAGTTCCTTTTTTTAGGGTGAACTGGCCTCTGCTCTGTGTGTGTAGTAAACTTGCTATAGTTTCTGAATAAATCTCAATTTCACTTTGGACTATCAGCTCACTCCTGAATTCTTTCTTGCGTGAAGCCAGGGACCCACTTGGACTTCAAGTGGCTCCCAGCATTTGGGAGTCACTTTCCTTTGTCAGTGAGAGATTTCATCACCACAATTTAAAACTTATGAATTGCTTATTTCTGGAATTTTCCATTTAATATTTTCAGACCTTGATTCACCACTGGTAACTGAAACCATGGAAAGCAATACCACAAATAATGGGGAGCTACTGTCTTCCTTTGTTGTCCTTAAAAGAGCCCCCACTTTTCTCCCTCCCTTTGCTGCTTGCTTATCCTTCTTTGCCCTTCCTTCAGTCATCTATTCATCCACCATTTATTGAACAGAGAGCAGAGTAGACATTGGTTAGAGAAGCTGTGGTAATATATGAACCTCCAACTGCAGTTATAGAAGTCTGTATTATCCCTCTGCTCCTAAAGAAAACACAGTGCTACCCACTGATAATCTTTCAATATTCCTTTTAAAAAGCAACAAAATTTGCACTCACCTAGCTTTAACTTTAAAAGATCAGTCTTTAATACAGTGGCCTTGAAAGCACATTAGATATTTGTCATTTCTTAGTGTTTTTTTTTTCTTATTTTAGCACATCGTGGGGGTACAAAAGTTTAGGTTACATATATTGCCCTTGCCCCCCCAACCCCCCAGTCAGAGCTTCAAACGTGTCTATCTCCTAGACAGTGCGCATCGCACTCATTATGTATGTATACACCCATCCCCTCCCCCACCCACATCTGCCCGACACCCGATCAATGTTATTCCTAAATGTGCTCTTAGGTGATATCAGTGAAACCAATTTGATGGTGAGTACATGTGGTGCTTATTTTTGCATTCTTGGGGTACTTCACTTAGTAGAATGGTTTCACACAAAGAAGATTGTTGCTACTGGTAATATGGACGTAAGAATTTCAACGTCAACCTTAACGATGCCTTAAGTTCCCCTATATCCTAGTTTTCAGCAAATAGAAAGTATTAATTAAAAAAAATAACTTGCAGCTAGGCAAACTTTCCTATGATTTAAATCTATTTGGTAAAAAGTTATTTTACAAACTTTATTAGCCTGGCTTAAATATGAAGACTCTTATTTAACACACTGGTAAAGAGATTTCATATAAATTGCATTTTTATTAAAAATGCCAGGAGATTTTAAAAATATCCAGGAAAATATTAAATGCTAAATAGTAAAACAGAATATATACAATGTTAATTGTTTTTTATGTAAATAAAGCATATCGTACATTTTATGCAGCAAACACAGACTATAAACACATTTGCTGTTTTTTTTCCTCAAAGCAATGAAACAATCTTGAAGTTCTTTACATTTCCATCATTGTATGATAATTTCTTATCTAAAAGTAATAATAGGTCATTTTTGTATTCCCTAGGTAAACATAAACCCAGTAATCCTATTTGCGTTATGTTCTCATATTTCAATATTTTCATTTGATCCTTAATATGAATAATTTGTTTATTCCAAAACAAAATTTTTTAGAATGCTCAAAATATATCCTTGAAATTACTGTAAATGGTGACTTTTATATGTATTCTGACTTCTTTTAGGTGAGTTTCAATGTAACAAACACTTAACTTTTTAATGAAAAGATATTAGTATTGCCTAGAAATTTATATTTCCTTTGACTCTTAATTTTGCATATGATTTTTACATACCAAGTTTTAAATTGTTATGAATATATATCAAAATATATTTTAATTCCATCTACTGTATTTAAATTTTTAAAAAAATTCACTTTACTTGATAGCTAAAGAATCTTTATCTTTTATTTTGTTTGTTTTATATTTAACTTTTGGATTACCTCAGTTTTTTTGGTGTATGATTCCAAACTTTCTTGTTTTACCAAATAGTTTATTTTAAAAAGGCTATCTCAAATATATACATCTGGCCCCACTCATATATTACTGACTTTATCACATATTAAATTCCTGCATTAATCTATTTCACTTATCAGATGTTGTTTTTGAATTAGTCTCATGTTAATGAGGATCCCACACCAAGTAACAAAGGTCAAATAACAGTGACAGTTTTTATTTCAGCATATTATGGGGGTACAAATGTTTAGGTTAGGTATATTGCCCTTGCCCCCACCCCTCAGTCAGAGCCTCAAGGGTGTCCATCCCCCAGACTGTGCATCGCACCCATCTGCCCGACGCCCGATGAATGTTATTCCTATATATGTACTTAGGTGTTGATCAGTTAAAACCAGTTTGATGGTGAGTACATGTGGTGCTTATTTTTCCATTCTTGGGATACTTCACTTGGTAGAATGGGTTCCACCTCTATCCAGGATAATACAAGAGGTGGTATATCACCATTGTTTCTTGTAGCTGAGTAGTACTCCATGGTATACATATACCACATTTTATTAATCCACTCATGTGAAATGTGGGATTATGTGAAGAAGCCTAACATGAGAGTCATGGGCATCCTTGAGGGTGAAGAAGAAAATACACAAGGGTTGGATAAGCTATTTGAAGATAAATAGAGAAAAATTACCCAGGCCTTGCTAAAAATCTAGATATCCAAGTACAAGAAACTCAAAGGACTCCTGGGAGATTCATCACAAACAGTAAGACACCACGACATGCAGTCATCAGACTGATCCAAATATCCACTAAAGAGGCCCTCCTACCAGCTGTAAGGCGAAAGAAGCAAGTAACAGTGATTTTTAAAGTAGAGAAGTTTATTACTCTTTCATGTGCTACTCCTTGCATAAGGAGCTTAGTGCTAAAGTGACATCTCCATAGTATTGGGTACCTGGGCTCTTTATTTTATTGCTCTGCCATACCAGGCTAACAGCTTCACACTGATAGTCTAAGACAACCATTTCAAAGAAGAGCTGCCAACCTTCCTGTCTTTTAAGGGCAGAACCCCGAAACTGTACATATCATTGCTACTTAAAACTCATGGGCCAGAATCTAGTCACGAAGACACAGCTAGCCAAAAGAGATGTGAAATGCAAATTAAGCTGAACAACCATGTACCTAAGTAAAACTCCTTGTGCTAAAGAAGAATTGGAGAATAAACTTTGGACAGAAAAATGGTAATCTCTGCCAAACAGACCCAATTAACTACTGTGGCTTTGTGTTTTGACATCTGGTAAGGAAAATCTCTGCTTAATTCTTTTCAATGCCATACTTATTTTGGCTATTCCCTCCATTTTATTCTGCCAGAGGAATTTTAGAATCATCTTAAAATAAAACAAATGGATTTTTATTAGATTTTCATCAACATTCAAATTATTTTGGAAGGAATTTATATCTTTACAATATGATGTATTCCCCCTCACTAAGTAGATGCAACTTTTTATTTATTGAAGATATATATATATATATATAGAGAGAGAGAGAGCACGCACATGCTAGCTAGCTCTTGGCAGTGTTCCTTTTTTATTTTCTTTTTAGCCTTAGTTTCTTCATCAAACATTCTCAACTTTCTTCTAAAGTCATTTCTATATATTAATTTTGTGTTACTTTGAGAAACAAAACCAGTAATTTTCAAAAATTAGAACAGTTACTGATACTTAGGTATTTAAGTTTTGCATAAATACTATTGGATATTCATTTATCCTAAAATATTTCAATTGTATTTCTTCATTATGTTATCCACAAGTAATAGTGATTTTTCCCTACTTAGATTGAATTTTTTCTCTGATTTCTGTCTCCTCTATTGTATAACTGGTAATCATTACTAAGATTATGTTCAATATTAAATGGGAAAGGAGATGTCTGTGTCTTATCCTTGGTATTGTTAAAATGGCTCGATTTTTTTCAGCTTTCACTATGTTATACCATTTTCAGATACATATTGTCTATATTATCTAAGAAAACAATCCACTTTTAATTTTAATAGATTTATAAGGAAATATATATTGATTTTATGTCCTCACAACTAATGATATGATCAAAATTTAAACAGTTTTTCTATTGTTTTCATAGTTGCAAAAGACTTCCTGATATATAACTATACTTCCAATATGGAAGAAATATTTCTGAAAATATTTGATAGATCTTTTGTTATGTAATTAAATTGTATTTTTTAGTATTTTACTTAACTTTTTTTGAACAATGATCTTTACTAAATCTGGTCTAAAGTTCTAAATTGGGATTTT
This sequence comes from Varecia variegata, assembly GCA_028533085.1. Classification (NCBI taxonomy): domain Eukaryota; kingdom Metazoa; phylum Chordata; class Mammalia; order Primates; family Lemuridae; genus Varecia; species Varecia variegata. The sequence continues at coordinate 63,982,026 of CM052438.1, forward strand.
GTTTGATATGTGCCTTCATTACTAGGGCATATTAGACATGTGTGGCTAGTGTTGCTTGGAGTTCATACATATTGAACATTTATTAACTTAGCCAATAATCTACATACTGAGATTTAAGGAAATGGAAAATCGGTGGAGAGATAAAGCATTAGAAGGACAGTCTGTGTATGGCATGCAGACTAGATGTGGATGGGGGGTAGAATAGCTGGAGAAACTTGAGAAATCCTGAGGAAATCTCTGCTTTTAGGGACAAATGCTTCTAAGGCACTACTATCCAATAGAAATATATTGAGAGTCACATATGTAATTTTAATTTGTCTAGTAGCAACATTAAAATTATACATGGTGATATTAATTTTAGTAATATATGTTGTTTAAAACAATATAGCCAAACTATTATTTTAATATGTAATTAATGTACAAATTATCAATGAAATTTTATTCCCTCCTTCTTCTGTAAACCTTTAAAATCAGTGTGTATTTTACACTTATTGCACATCTTAATTTGGACTAGCTGTTTTTCAAGTGCTCTATAGCCACTTGTGGCTAGTGGTGACTGTATTGTCTTAGGGATTGACTCGTTGGGATACTTATAAATTTAACATTCACCTCTGAACCCCTTAATATTGCTGTATACAATCTTATTTATACCTATGGATATGTGTCTTCAGAGTTTCAGAGTCTGGGTATAACCTCCACATGAACTCCCTGATCCATGGGCTTTATTACATAATTTATGGATCAACTAGAGTCTGGCAGATATTGTTGGTCTTGATGGATAGCTGTGGATTATTTTTACATTCCATTTAATATTTCACATATAATTCAGCACTTGGGAAAGTGGATATGGATTTCAATAACTTTTTCACTTTAAAGCAGTTAGTTTCACTGAAGCTGTTGACTTACCAATCATTTTTCACAAAAATATCAGAGCACAGCATCTAATAGGAACTTTCTTGGACCTATAATTCTGTAACAAGATATATTAGAACACATTTACTGTGACAAGATGCTAATTCAATTTTAGCATCGTTGATTTGAATGCATGCAACTTGCTTGGATGACTGTGCTTGAGGGACTTGTAGTCCAGACATATCCTCCATGTGAACTTTCCACTAACTCCCTGCAAAGAACTTTCTTCTTTTTCTGTGCACCAAAATTGAGTAGCATGGGAATAATTTATTCTATAGAATGGTTTGGCAGACTTCTCCAATACAACCTCTGGATATGGTATTTTGTTAGAATTCACTTTCTTATTGCTCCCATTTTGATCTATGTTGTTTACTATCTTTTATTATATCAATAACAATATTTCTATAATTTATGACAGATATTGTGACTTTTGATAATCTAATTATAAATTATATATTATGATTGTATATTATAAATTATGTTATAATTATAAATTATACTTATATTAAATATACCATAACTTCATTTCATGCAGATTTTAATTTCCTGTAGAATAGACCTTATATTTAATAATTTATTTACAGTTCAAGTAATTATTATAATTTGAATTTTTAAAACACTTTGTATTATCAGTTCTACTGTTGTATATTTTAAAATCATTATTGACCATATTTTTAATTTCTCCAGTTTCCTTATACATGTTTTGCAGTTCTTGTTTAGAGTTTCTCTTTTTTCTTTCATTAGAATATTTTATTTTTAATTACCGGAAAACTGATATTAATTTATTATTTTGTTAGACTTGGTATTTAGCTTTGTTGGTTTATTTCTGTTTTCATTTGTTAATTTCATGGAATATCTGTTTTCCTGTCATGGAAGGTGCACTGTCTATGCATACACTCACTAACGTTACCAAATTCAGTCCAACTTCACAACATTTATCTTGAAAGTTGTTGAAGATATTTATTCCCTGTGTTCTGTTTGCAAGAGTGACCAAAGAGAATAAGTCTTTGTAGCAAAGAAAATCTTCTGTTATGACCCCAATGAAGTATAAAACCTGTGCTGAGTCAGTAGTATAAGTTGATTCACCTAAAGCAATTGAATAATATATATTTTCCTTTTGAAGTATTGTGTGAAGTTGTTCTGTTAACCTGAAGGCTAATTCATGATGTCAATTAGTTATGGTTCTCCTTAAAAGAGGCAGTTGTTCATAGTTTGAAATGTTATTGGGGTCTAAGCATCCTACAACTTTGACAATGCATTCTTTCACAATTTCTACATCACTGAATGGCTTCACTTTTTTCCTGAGTATATAAGCTACTTTATTAGTTGCTTCAGTGTCATTATTTCCAGGTCTTATTGCTGCTTGAAAGAATTGTCTTTGCTTTTGCTTTTCATCTTTTAATTTCTGCAATACAACCTTTCACACCTCTTCATCTAATTTGAAATATTTGTGGTCCTTAAATGTATTACAATGGTGATGAGGGTTGAATTTCTTTAATGTTGATATTGCAGTGTCACAAAGCAAGCAAATCATCTTACCATTGCAGAAAGAAGGTAATATTGTGATTCCCAATTCTTATTAAAAATTCTGTTTTCTTCCTTCAGTGTTCTCTTGGTCTTCTTTGACAAGATGGAATGTTAATCAGACAGAATTAAAAAATACTGTTGAGCTACGCAGCTATTCACAAATTCCACTTCAAACAGAAATACAGTGCAGCATTGTCAAAAGCTGATAACAGACTGGCATACTCAACCCCCATAAACTCTTGCTAACCAGCCACCTGTGGTAGTGGCGTCAGTCAGGCAGGGGAAGTTAGAACTAAATCATGAGCATAGCAGCCATCAGTTTAGCCCTTATGGCTTACAGACGTTCTAATTGTGCCAGTCAATCTGGGCAGGTTATTTTGTTGAAACTTATTTTATTCTTTGGCATTTTAAATATGCTCATTTTAAAAATAAATGAAAATATAAAAGATGAACAAAAATGTATTAATAAAAATAAAAAGATTTGTTCTGTAAAATTTGGATTCGGTCAAAAGGCTGCACTTAAGGACCGAGAAGGCCACATGTAGCCTTAAGGCTGCAGGTTCCCTAGCCCTGGTTTATACAGTATACATTATTTTGCCTGACTTCTTTTAGTCAGCATACTCATTTTTAGATTCATCTCCATGATCATATGAATCAATAATTCATTCTTTTTATTGTGGATTAGTATTCCATTGCATGTGTAAAGATATACTTATTGTTTTCATATTATATTTTCATACACATTTATCATCAGTCTATCTGTGCCCATATAATTAAAATGTGAATCTTGTTGGCAGCTTTTTTGGCTCTTACTTTTTTTCCTCAATCTCTTACACTCCAACTTTTAATTGGTTTATTTAGATTATTTAAACATTACCATTTAAGTATCAATTAAACATTACCAATTAAGTAGCAATAAGATTGGATTCGGACACTTTTTATTATTTGTTTTTTTGTTTTTCCCCTGTGTTCTATTTGTGTTTGTTTCTCAGTTTTCCCTTTTAAATCTTCTTTTATATTTTTGGAATTTTTTGGAATGTTATTTTATTGTAGCTATTGGAACTTTACCTCTAACCCTTTTTATGTGTTAATAATCAGTTGCTCTAGGGATTACAATATACGTCAATGATATTTGATTATCTACTTATAGTTAATATTATACTATTCCATGCAAAATATAATAAATTTGAAACTTTATATGCCTTTTAATTACTATCCCTCATCATTCTTTATGCCACAGTCAGCATATAAATTTTATTTATAAGCATTATTTATCCCCAAATATCAAAGAGTCAAGTTCTAAATAGTCATATATGTTTTAAAAGATAAGAGGAAAAAATACACTTTTATATTTACCTAGATATTTACTATTTCTGATTTTAATTTTTTCTGAAAATCTAACTCTTTCTCGGTGGGTGTAATATTCCCCCTGAAGAACTTTCTATAGCATGTCTTTTACTGTGGGCATGGTGGTGAAAAATTTTTACAAACTTCCTTATGTTTTCGTATTTTGCTTTCATATTTAAGAATTTTTTTTTTAGATATCAAATCATGTTTTACAAATATTTTTTTCTTTTCTTTCAGCATTTGAAATATGTTATTCCACCGTCACCTAGCTATACTTCATTGCTCCTGATGAGATATTGGTGATCAACTGAATTGCTGTTTTACTCTAAATAATGTAGAATAATTCTCTAGATGTTTTTGAAATATTGTCTTTGTTTTGTTTTTTTTTCCACCAGTTTAATTATTCTGTGTTTATGCATTAAATGTTTTGTAATTATCCTTTATGGGGTTAGCTAAACTTTTTGAATCTTTAGTTTCTTGTCTGTCATCACATTTGAGAAGTTAAGAATAATTATCTCCTCTGATATTTTTCTCCCACATCCTATCTTTCTTATCTTTTTGGAAAACAAATGACCTGCATGTTTGACCTTTTGATATTGTCTTATAAGGGCCTTAGACTCAATTCATATTTCTTTATAACTTGTTTTTCTCTCAGCTTAATGCTGAATAATTTTTATTGATCTGTCTTCAAGTTAACTGATATTTTGCTTTTTTAACATCTCCAGTCCTCTATTAAATCCATATGATTGTTTTTTTTAATTTCACATATTTTTCCATACTAATATTTCAGTTGTTTCCTGTGTCTGTTCTATTTCTTTGCTGAGATTTTCTATCCTTTTATTCATTAATAATATATCTTCCTTTAACACATTGAACATAGCTAAAATGGTTGCTGTAATATTCAAGCCTGATAATGACATCATTCTATCATCAGTGTTACTTTGAGATTGAACTCTGTTGATTGATTTCTCCCTTGAAAAGTATTCGCTTTTTCTGGTTCTTTAAACTTCAGGTAGTTTTAAACTACACTTGATATCGGGATTCTGTTACAGTACTCCAAATAGTGTTAATGTTTATGCTTTTGCTGACAATTAACTTCACAGATTAAAACTTCAAACTGTCATATTTGCAGTGGACTGTGGTTCAGAACTCAGTTCAGATTGCTTTAAATCTACTTCACACCTGTGTGGTTTGGGAGTTGCCAGAAATTTGAGCAATGTTAAAGCACAGAATATAGCTTTCCTCTTCTTTGGCACTCTTTACCACTGCCTTCCTCAATCTTGGGTGGTCCTGGTTGTCCCAGGCTCCTTCCCTGGTTCCTCTGGACAAAGGTGGTAGGCTTTCTATTAGAGTTTTAGGTGTTCTGTGGTATAGTTTCTGTAACTGTGTCTTCCTCCAATACATAGCCATAAAAATTAGTCAAGCATGGCGACATGTGCCTGTAATCCCAGCTACTCAGGACTTTGACGCAGGAGGATTCCTTGAGCCCAGGAGTTTGAGGTTACAGTGAGCTATAATGATGCTACTGCACTCTGGCCTGGGCAACAGAACCAGATCCTGTCTCAAAAATAAATATATAAGTAAATAAATAAAGGAAGAGATAGGACTAACTTGTTTTAAACCTTTATATTTTTGCCCTGTACTTAGAGCCAATACCATTTAATGTGACCATTCCAAATGTTTTTAAGTTGTTTAAGAATGTCATGCTCTTTCATACCTTCCTCCTTTTGAGGTAAAGCTCTTTTTTTTTTTATGCTGACATAATAATAGAGTAATATTTCTAGTCTTTGAACAATAATGTAAATAAATCATTACAAACCATTTAATAATATCAA